>CM076581.1:837575377-837926702 GCA_034641835.2 Pinus albicaulis | reverse complement strand
ATGACACCTATTGGTATAGGAGTCTAATAGGTTCAATGCATCTCCAAAAGGGACAACGTAGTTCTAGAAGGAGGCCCCTCATGTGAAAGAAGCTAACTCATCAAGGGGGTTTAGGGTTTGCAAATGCTTTCATCTTATAAAAGGAAGGGAAGGGAAGAAAGAGAAGGTTGTTTATTGATTATATTTATGAGTATCTTGTTTGCTTAGACAAATAATACTCTCTACTGTTTAGTAGAGAATTGTGTTTCTTGGCACTTCGAGTTCCTATGCAAGGATTTCACCTCCTCTTTTGAGGATTCTTGGAGGAGTATTTTCTTATTTGAAATACTATCAAGCTTGAGGCCAAGCTCTACTTCCAATTGCAGCACAGATCCAGTTAGTGTTTTTCTCCTCTTGCAAGCTATAGCAGGTGGGATTTTAGATCTACAGAGATCTAGCTTTTTTTTGGGAGTCTCTTCTCATGGAGTGTGTCTTTTAACCTCCTGGAAGAGTGCCTCTCTTGTTTTCACTTCAGATCTATAACTTGTGAGGGGGCCATCTATGTCATTTGAGCTACAATTCTCTTTCCATTGATGGACTATGTTATTTTGATATGAGGTTCTTTATGGTGTTTTGATCACAGTTTTGATGAGAGATCTCTGGTGCTAGGCTTTGCCTTCCACTTTTGTGATCCATGGATTAGCTTGCTTATCCATGTTCTGTTTAGATCTGATCTATTTTCATGTAATGTTATATTCAGAAACTACTTCAACATTTTACATATCTGCAACTTGAAACTCAGATCTACTCTTTGTTATGCATGATTTTGTCAAAACCCCAAGGGGATCTTATAAAAAAGACTATGTAGTTTCTAGATCTGAAATAGATCTGATGTTTTATCAACAGATATGTCCTATATCTGAGTTTTAATATGTGGCTGCTACAGCTGCTTTAAATAACGTTTTTGAGCCATTTCTGTAGATATATGTGTGTTGTAGCTCTATTTTCTGAGGATTTCTTGCTCTATTGCCTCATGTAATCTACTGTATATTGAAATAGCTTCATTATAATTTTGGCTTGCTACTGTAAATTCATAAGTTAATCATATTTTATGCCCTCCTACTCATATTGTCAAATACTGCATTATTTCTGAAGCATTTTGTTGTGCATAGCTACAGGCCCTCTTGTATGGTGTTTCCTAGCTAGACTAGGTGGTGGGAGATTTATTTACCACACCTAGTTTGATTTGTTTTTGCTCCCATGTTGATCTAGACCCCAAATATATTGATATAAGGGACCCCAGGGCTGTAAACTCATTTTTGTACATCAATCTCCCAGGAGTGCATTATTTCAGCAGGCTTGCTGTGCTATTCCAGATCTGGGATATTACAGCGGTATCGAAGCTCCTTTCTTGGCACAGCCTGTGCTTTCCTTGGAGCATCACAGCCATGCTTCATTCAAAAGAAGATGAAACTCTTACTAAAAGGGAGAAGAGGTATTAGAATATAAGTCATAAGAAGTATGATTATACTACTGAAGATCAAGACAAGGGTAAAGCCCCTGAGACTACAAGTGATAAAGAAGGACAGGAGTTTGCAAGAACTCTGTTGGTGGCCATGCAAGATCTTGCCAAGGAGATCAAGGAGATGAGGGTGGAAAGAATGAGGGAATCTCTTGGGAGATTTCATCAAGGAGAAAGCTCTGACATGTCTCATCATGGGACTGGTCAACCAGTGAACCTACAACAAGCTCCACAAGCCTCACAATGCTCCATTATGCCTACCTTCTTGGCTGTGGAGAATTAAGGGCCACAAGAGCAACCTTCCCTTGAGGTTTACTTTGTGGAGTATGACTCTTAGAGTTAGAGATTCAAGGATAACTTGAGTTTCCAAGATTTTTGTCACCTCAAGGACAGAAGAAGACCAAGGTAGCAGTATAGAGATGGTGGATTCTTTCATGATAAACACCACTCTATGGGTAGATTCTTTTTGCCCAAGTTTGATGGATCATCCTCCAGCTCTGCCAAGGCATGGGTAAAAAATCTGGATATTTATTTTCAGTTGAAAAAAGTCCCTGAGGTTGAAGCCATCAATATTGCAGCATTACACTTCGAAGGGGAAGCACACAATTGGTGGTTCCATCGGTTGTCTACATTAGGACACATCAATGTGACTACATATTATGAGTTCACTAGAAGACTGGTGGAGAGGTTTGACAAGAAGGATCCTGAAGAACCCTTCATAAGCCTTGCAAATTTGAAGCAGTCAGGAGATGCAAAGACTTGTATCTCTGAGTTTCTGATATTATCACTCATGGTCCTTGATCTATCTGTAGCAAGGAGAGTCTACATGTTCATCGATGGCCTGGAGGAACCTTTGCATGGGTTGGTTAAATATACTAAGCCCATCACTTTGCATTATGCCATTGAGAGGGCTAGATATCTCCAAGATTCCTTTCCAAAAGCAAAGGAAACTTTCCAAAGCAAGGACCCTCACTTTTATAAGGGGAAGGAAGGAAAAGATGCTCCTCCCAAGGAGAGATCTTTGAAGAAACCTCTTGATACTGATCTCAGGAGGGAATTGGGGTAGAAGAGACTGTGCTTCACTTACCAAGAGTCATGGGCACCGGGACATACATGTGTTGCTGGGAAAGCGCACTACATAGAGGTCTTCTCAGATTTTGAGGAGGAAGATAAAGGTGATGAACCTAGAAGGGGTCACAATGTTGATGATGATGATGAGGGAGATCAAACACCATCTGGAGATGGGAAGGGAGCCTTTTCTCCAACAAGTGGGACTCTTTCATATTTGAGAGGAGTGCCTAAGTACTTGACCCTAAGAGTACAAGGTTCAGTCATGAATCAGAGAGTATCTATCCTGATTGACAGTGGGAAAACCCACAACTTTATTGATGCTCATATTGTGTAGAAGAGAGGAATCCCCACTGATACGTTTGAGGGATTTGCTGTTTTGGTTCTAGGAGATAAGACCATGCAATGCATGCAATATGTTCCATCACTCTATGTCACTATGGGATCCTACACTTTGGTGGATCACTTCTTTGTACTTGACATAGAAGAAACCAACATAATTTTTGGTGTCCAATGGTTGATTACCTTGGGGAAGGTTACCGCTGATTGGAAAGCTTTGCAGATGGAGTGGGTGGACTTGAAGAGTGGGAAACCACAAATGGTTCAAGGAATGCACACTTATCCTTCACCTAATGTTTCCAAACAAACAACAGAGATGGATTTGCGAAGTGGAAGAAGGGATCTGATAGTTCCTTCTCTCATGTTCATGAGGATGCTCCAAGGGAAATTATTATCTCATGGCAAGCCACCTCGAATGCCATCAGATTCAGATCTTGTAGGGAAGGCTCCACAAATTTCTGCTCGAAATCTAGATCCAGGAAGGATTGGAGCAATGAAAGACCAAGCTACAATGTTGTGGGAGGAGAAGAATGGGAGGATCAGCCTTCCAAAAAACAATTTTGGCATGTGTAATGTCAAAAGGGAAATCAGAAACATGAAAATCACTTCCATGGATGTATCAGCAATGCTGTTATTGTTGAGCAGTGTGGATCTTTATTGGAAATCTCAACTTCTTGTAGAGTATTCCAAATATCTCCACACAGGTATGATACTAGATGGCATGTAGCAAGAAGAGGGCTACTTAGTCCAAGGGGGAGTCATCTATTATCATGGTAAGGTATTCTTGGATAGAGCCTCCAAGATCAAGAAGAAGATCCTACAAGGAGCATATGAAGAATTATTCCTCAGCCATATGTATTCAATGAAGATCTATTCCCTAATCATGAAGAGTTTTGATTGGGAAGGAATGAGAGAGGACTTACATCAGCACTTTCAAGAATGCAATAACTATGGAGGATTGGGGCAACCAATGGACTCTTTTCAAGAGTCATCTAAGCCAACTCTTCCTTTGCTTGAGAGGAGGGGAATTCTCATGCACAACTCCATGTGTATGAAGGACTATGATGGTAAAGGATTTGATCAGGACAACCAAGTTGTATTTTATCATCTATTACATTCCTTTGCCATGTTTTTGCAGGATATGACTCCTAAAGGGAGTGAGAGATCATGTGGATCTCATAGTTTGTTGGGGGCCAATGGAAATTCTGAACTTGGCCACTCCCTTGATGTGCAAAGGGAGATTCCTTTTCATGATGGGTGCTTCCCAAAGGCACCAAACTTATGTAACACCTTCAACCATGTTAAGGTGACTCATGCACTGGAAGTGTGGTGGTAATGCCACTTTCCACACCTGGATCTAATGAATACAAGAGATGCACTGCACTAGTATCATATGTAGGATTTTGACCCACCTCCTCAAGTGCAAATTTTAGTTTGCATATATGTAGTCTTGTTCCATACTTGGATGATATAGTTGTATTGTTTATGGAGTTGTATGGATAGTGGATGAGTAGTGTATATGTACCATGTGGTTTGGAACTTCTACCTGTACTTCATGATACATGTTTTAGATGTAGCATTGCTTCAACCATGTTTATTTCTGTCGAGTTTTTCACTCCTGAAGGGATGGACTATGCACATATTATGTTTCCCTTGGAGGAACAATACATGACGTATTGGCTTGTTGAGCACTTGGCTTATGATCAGGACTTGATCCTTGATGATGCCATCAATGGAGGAGGAGAAGGACTACAAATCTTACCTTATTAGTTGCTTGAGGACAAGCAACATTTTGGAGGGGAGGACTATAATATTCCTACCTAGCCTAAGCTAAAAGGAATATTCATTTTTGTTTTACTTTCTATTGCATGAATAAATGAATAAAGGAGGACACAAAAAACTCCTAAAAATATTGAATAAATCAATGCCCATATCAACACAGATAAATCAGGGCCATGTAAATAATCAGTTGCAGGTGTGAAAGGGGTTTGAGTTGCGAGACTGGGTCAACCTTGACCAAATATACAACACTGTCTAGGTTCAATGCATCTGCAAAAGGGACAATGTAGTTCTAGAAGGAGGCCCCTCATGTGAAAGAAGATAACTCATCAAGGTGGTTTAGGGTTTGCAAAGGATTTCATCTTATAAAAGGAAGGGAAGGGAAGGGAAGCAAGAGGAGGTTGTTGATTGATTATATTTATGAGTATCTTGTCTTCTTAGACAAATACTATTCTTTTCCGTTTAGTAGAGAATTATGCTGCTTAGCACTTGGAGTTCCTATGCAGGAATTTCACCTCTTCCTTTGAGGATTCTTGGAGGAGTATTTGTTGATTTGATCCTCTATCAGGCTTGAGGAAAATCTCTACTTCCAATTACAGTGTAGATCCAGTGAGGATTTGTCTGCTCTTGCAAGCTGCAACAAGTGGGATTCTAGATCTGCAGAGATCTAGCTTGTTTTTGGGAGCCTCTTCTCATGGAGTGTGTCTTTTAACCTCATGGAAGAGTGCCTCTCCTGTTTTCACTTCAGATCTATAACTTGGCAGTGGGCCATCTATGTCATTTGAGCTACAACACTGTTTTAATTGATGGAGTGTTTTATTTTTATATGAGGTTCTTTATGGTGTTTTGATCACAATTTTGATGAGAGATCTATAGTGTTGGGCTTTGCCTTCCACTTTTGGTGATCCATGGATTATCTTGCTGATCCATGTTCTGTTTAGATCTGATCTATTGTCATGTAATGTTATATTCATAAATTACTATAGCATTTTACAGATCTGCAACTTGAAACTTAGGTCTACTCTTTGTTATGCATGATTTTTTCAAAATCACAAGGGGATCTTGTAAACAAGACTATGTAGTTTCCAGATCTGAAATAGATCTGATGTTTTAGACACAGATATATCCTAGATCTGAGTTGTAATATGCAACTGCTAAAACTCCTTTAAATAACACTGTTGAGCCATTTATACAGATATATGTGTGTTGTAGCTCTATTTTCTAAGGATTTCTTGCTCTATTGCCTCATGTAATCTACTGTATATTGAAAGAGCTTCATTATAATTCTGATTTTCTATTGTAAATTCATAAGTTAATCATATTTGATGCCCTCTTGCTCATATTGTCAAAGACTACATTATTTTTGAAGCAGTTTGTTGTGCATAGTTGCAACCCCTCTTGTAGGGTGTTTCCCAGCTAGACTAGGTGGTGGGAGATCTGTTTACCACACCTAGTTGAATTTGTTTTTGCTCCCCTTTTGGATCTAGACCCCAGATCTGCTGATCTAAGGGATCCCAGGGTTGTAAAATCATTTTTGTAAATCAATCTCCCAGGAGTGCATTATTTTAGCAGGCTTGCTGTGCTATTCTAGTTCTGGGATATCACATTTTTGTAGGCTTAAACCTACAAGAGGCTACTACCTCAAACTTTGCAAGCTAAAACTTGCAAGGAGCCTCCAACTCCCATATATTTTCTGCAGGTTACAACCCACATGAGACTCCTACCTCGACCAACTATAACTTGATATGGAAGCACCAAATCCCTCTCACTACAATAAAACCATACACTGATTTACCTGGATATCAGATCAATTTTTCTCCTTCTTCATTGTTTCCCTTCTAGCCTTCAAATATCCATCATATCACCTCTAGATGTGCACAACTTCTCTATGTTCTCTCTCTCATTCTTCAACTCTCTAACCTATTTGTGAACATTACAATAACATCATTTATAGAGATAACTTCATGGTTGTTTACATTCTATATGGGAATATGAAGTGAATAGGCATGAATCGTTTCCTTCCACCCACTCATTTACTCAGCATATTCAGGATGTTACAACAATATATACACTCGTTTCAGTATTAAATTGGAGTTTTTATTTGCCTTAGAGACTTGCCTTTGCATCACAAACAATATAAAATAATTAATGAATTTACAATTACAGTTATGACTATATTTCAATTCATCCCTTTCAGCTTATTTCTTTTCTATTCATTTTGTCTTCTCTCCCTGTCATTATATTTCCAATTGTGCTGCATCATTACTTTCTTAGCCCGACTTGACCCATGAATTTATTTTTTACACCGCCTCTCCTCTTGAATACCCGAAATGTTCTATGCTCTTCTCTCTGTGTTGGGTCACTTATACCTGAGTACTTTCTCTTGTGTTCAGCCTTCCCTTTTAACTCACAGACTCAATTGCATAACATTGTTCTTCACGAGAGCCAGGTATTTTTTCCATGCATTCAATATTTTTCTTTGTAACCCAAGTTGACCTCTGCTTCCAACGATTTCTTCATAAAAACAACGAAAACACATTAAACCTTGGGCATTGATTATATTTCAATTAAAATTTGAAAAGCCTTGCATCCACTCTCCTTGATCACACTTCAGAACTTTAAGAATTTCACATTATTTGTGATTTCACGATTTCGCAACCTACAGCGGAAAACTTATTACATGTCGCACCTTAAAATATATGAAATGCGAAGTCTTAACATATAAACATAAGAATCGTCGATTGCGATGTGTGGTATGTGGGCCAGATCCATGTCATATTCACATCATCATGCCCTGTCACCTTGCCATATCACTGCCACGTCATTACCACATCACCATAAATTTACTAAGATCTATGGGATCGGGGCCACGTCATCTACCACATCAGCTTGGCACGTCACTGCCATGTCATCTTGCTACGTCATCACCCGCACTGTGCATTTCACATTTTTTTTGTTTCTGTTGTTTTGTGATACTTCTTTCACCGCGATATGAGATCACATCGCATCAAAAACCCAATTATTTACCATGCAAGTCTTTAACGATATCATCAAAACCTTCCAATGTGTGAGTTATCGTGGGATTGCAACTTAATCTCTATCATTGATCAAAGCCCAGATCTAACGGTCCTCATGGCTCCTTAGCTGATCTACTTCACATCAAAAATTAATTCATTTTCTTTGCAATCACACGTTCCACTTCTTATTGCACCACAACTAAAACAATTAATCTTGTGAAATCTTAACATATAAATATAGAACTTGTCAGTAGAGATGTGCACTATGCGATAAAGGGTTCAGGCCCGACTCTTCCCAACTCATTCACGATTGTTTTTCATTGCTGCTCACGCCGACTCGTTCACAATTGTTCTTCAGTGTTGCATGCACTTATTACTTTACTTAGGCACGTTCACGACTATGCCCACTCATTCATGACTTGACCAAGACTTGTTGCCTTTGTTGCATTTTCTCCATGACTATCTTTGCTCTTTTTCTACCGCTTTGCCTTAGTAATAATGCTAAAGCTTCTCTATGCCTCTTTGCTTCTTCTCTCTGTTTTGGGTTGTATTTCTAATGTTGCTCCATTTTTCTCCTTTTCCATCAATGAAAATATTTCCAATAGTCTCCCCTTTTTGAAATGATGGCAACACTTCCTCGAACACTTCCTCCCCCTTTGAAATCAATGGCAAAGGGTTACATTCTGTCTTTATACCTTGCTTCTCTAGATTGGTGTATAAGAATTGTTGGGATAACTCTTTGAAACTCATTGAGATTGCATGAATGGAAGGCATGTGACCATAGAATGTTTTGTACTTTTTCCCTTTACTGCTTGATAATGGTTATATGTGCTAGACATATGAAGATATAATCACTTGTTTTACTTATACCATAATACTTTGATCCTGAGGACCTGTACCATACCACTGCTACACTAATAACACTTTGTATTCTACTGATAGGCAGGTTGCTTGCTCCAAATACCAATTGATGAATGATGTAATGATATAATGATGATAACCATTTCTCTTATTCATCCTTCTTAAGAACATTTTGATTCATTATTAACACTTGCAGAGAGATATATAGTGTAATAATCCTCTGTAAATATTTACCAGCTCCATAGCTCTAGCTCTTCTGTGACAACTTTTATGGGCTGCTCTCCCCCTGGAATCATGCTTCTTGTCTGATACTGACTTTTCTAATGCCCTGTTTCTTTTCCTGATATTACAGCCTTTGCTGGTGCATTTTCATCATCATCATATATATATATATATTCCTGATCATATCAGAGAGTATCATTTGTAGACACTACCCCTAGTTTGTCTCTTAGATATTTGAATTGTTCTCTAGCAAGAGGTTTTTTCAATATGTTTGTTGTTTGTTCCTTTTTTGATACATATTCCATCTTTACTATTTTCTCTACTACTTGTTCTCTCAGGAAGTGGTGCTTTATTGGGATGTGCTTGGTTTTTGAATGAAGTACTAGATTTTTTGATATACTTATTGCACTTGTATTGTCACATTTGTATAAATAGGTTCAGTAATGCTTACCTCGATGTCTTGAAGAGTTTGTTTCATCCACATCACTTGTGTGCAACAAGCTATTTCTGTTATTTTTTCTTCTTTTGCTATAGATAGAGAGATAGATGTTTTCTTCTTGCTTAACCATGCCACCAGACTTTCTCCCAAATAGAATGCACCTCCACTTTTTCTTTTCCGATCATCCACACATCTGGCCCAATCTGCATCTGTATATGCTGTCAATGTGAAATATTTTCCTTTCGGATACCATAGGCCATAATTTTCAGTTCCTTGTAGGTATCTAAATATCCTCTTGATTGCTAGCAAGTGATTTTTTTTTGGTGCTTCTTGATATCTTGCCACAAGTCCTACTGCCAACATAATGTCTGGTCTGGAGGTTTTAGGTATAGGAGACTTCCTATCATAGATCTGTAAAGTCTTTGATCTACATCTGCAGATCCATCATCAACACATAACTTCCAGTGATCATGGGAGTTGACACAGGTTTGTAGTCATCCATTTGGAATTTTTTTAACATGTGTCTTAAGTATTTTTCTTTTGAACTGAATATGCCTTTGTTCTTTTGTAGAATTTGAGGTCCTAGGTAGAAGGTAAGCTCTCCAATCATAGACATCTCAAATTATAACTTCATCTATTCTGCAAATCATTTTACTAACTCATCCTTCTTGCTACAAAACATGATGTCATCTACATATACTACTACAATTGAGAGTTAATTTTCATCAGCCTTTATATACAGATTGTTGTCTACTCCTCCCTTCTTGAAACCTTGTTTTTGAAAGTACTTGTCCAACCAAGAATACCATGCACGTGGTGCTTTTTTGAAACCATATAGGGATTTGTTTAATCTGCATACATAGTCATGTTTATCTGCTATGGAAAATCCTTCAGGTTGTTCCATGTAGAATTATTCCTCTAGATATCCATTTAAGAAGGAAAAATTCACATCCATTTTATATACCATGAAATCATGATAGCATGCAAAAGCTAGAAACATTTTAATTGCTTCCATTCTTTCTATAGGGGAAAAAATTTCATTATAGTCAAGTCCTTTTATTTGACAGTATCCCTTACATACAAGTCTGGCTTTATTGCTGATTACCCGACCTTTTTCATTCATCTTATTCTTAAATATACACTTTGTGCCAACGGAATTTTTACCAACAGGTCTTGGTATTAAATCCCAAGTTTTTTTCTTCTCAATCTCGTCTAATTCTTCATTCATAGCATTTATCCAATTTTTGTTTCTTCTGGCTTCATCGAAATTCTTCGTTTCCATCCGTGACAACATGGCTAGATACACTTCCTCAGTCTGTTTAGCTAGTTTTCTTCTAGTTTGGACTCTTGCACTCTTGTCTCCAATGATTTCATCTTCTGGATGGTTCTTCTGAGTGTGTCTCGAGGGTCGTTTTGAGATTATTTCTGTATCTTCTATTGTCTTACTCTGTTCTTTATTTTCTTGATTCTCATCTTCATGACCATTTGGAGGATTGACACAGTTTGTGCTTCTAGTTCTGTCTAGTAGATATTCATCGAATCTCACATCAATTATTTGCGAAATTTCATGCGGTATTTTATTGTAGCACATGTATCCCTTACTCTTAGATGCATATCCCAAAAATATTCCTTCGTCGACTCTTGCATCATACTTACCCAATTTTTTGTCATTATTATTTATGAAAAATTTACTGCCAAAGATTCTAAAGTGCTTGATTGAAGCCAGTTTCCCATGCCATAATTCATATGGAGTCTTGTCACAATCTGGTCTTAGATGAGCTTTGTTGAGAATATGAACAACTGTGTGTACTACTTATGCCTAGTAGATTTGGGGAATGTTTCTTTCTTGCATCATGACTTTCGGAATCTGTTGTACCGACCTGTTTTTTCCTCTCTTCCACTCCATTCTGCTGAGGTGTACCTGCAACTATAAACTATTGCTTTATCCCACATTCATTGCATAGGTCTGCAAAATCATTTTTTGTGAATTCGCCTGCTTTTTCTGATCTGAAGCTTTTTAGTTTGCATCCAATTTTATTTTCTACCAGTTTCTTGAATATCTTAAATTTCTCAAATTCTTTGGATTTATATCTGAGAAATACCACACGCGTTAATCTGGAAAAATCATCGATTATCAGCATGAAATACAATTCTCCACCTGGTGGATGTTTTCTTGAAGGTCCACACAGGTCCATGTAGTCAAGCTGAAGAGGCTTACTTGTAGATAGTTGGTCTTTATCTTTGAATGATGTGCAAGTTTTTTTCCCAGTTGGTAGGAATTACATATGGTATTTGGTGGCTTCTTTATTACAGGAAAATCTCTAACAACTTTTCTTTTTCTCAGTTTGATGATGTGGTAAAAATTTAGATGTCCCAATCTTCTATGCCATAACCAATATTCGTGAAGTTTGTTGATGTGGCATGATATTCTCTTCTTCTACTATATAAAAACTACTCTATCCTCAAACACTTTTGATCAAGGTATTTCCTATGGTGATTGACCTTACTTCACAATCTTGGGCTCTGAAAAGGACCTCACAGCCTTTATCACAATTTTGACTAACACTTAGCAGATTGGATTTCAGAACATCCATAAACAATACATCCTGAGCCTATCCTCTTCCATTATTCATGCTAACAGTGACTTTTCCCTTGATTTTCCCTGCTCTATCATTACCGAATGTTACATTCCCAGATTTATTTTCATCAAAAGTTACAAAATTGCTTCGGTTTCCAGTCATTTGTTTTGAGCACCCACTATCCACATACCATTAGCTGTTTTGATCTCGAGAAATTAGAACTATATCACGCTTATTTAGCTTATTTTTCCATTGCATGCATCTGTTTTTCTGATAAGTTTCTAGAGGAGATGGATCACAATCTTTGAGAGGACATCCGTGAGACTTGTGCCCATTTTTATGGCAGCAAAAACATTTGATTGTATTTATGAATGGATTGTGTACACGAGTGAATCCACGATTGTTCTTAATTCCCCTTGAGTTTTCATACTCCAGTCTCTGTATATATGCTCTGCACTCCATGGATTTATTACCTAACCTTTTACCAAAAAAAAATACCCATGGAAATAGTATTTGTATCTGGTAGAGAAATTTTTTTGGGGATATAGCCTTTTGGTCATACGAAAATTATGTCTTTGGAAGCCATTTTATCTCAACTAAAATGTTGTTTGGTTGTTTACTCCTCTTATTTCTAGGTATTTCCTTGTGGTGGGTTTTTGCTACAGTTCATGAGGATTTGGAGGGTTTCCCAAATTTTTGTTCTGAGATGAATGGGACTTACCATTTTCTTTTAGGGAAAATTTCACAAATGTAATAAATTTCTTACCCTCTGCCTTCGACTTGCTGGATTCTCGTTCCTATCCTATCCCAGTCTTTACAAGAGGAGATCTTTGTGGATTTAATATCTGGTCCAATTGTTTAGCACCTTTTAACTGTTGAATGTTCATTCTTATATCAGTTTGAGATTTTTCTAGTTTCTTTCTTAGACTAACCACCTATTCTTCCAATCTTCTGCATTCCTAACTTTTCTCTCTTATTTCCTGCAACAAAATGTCTTCTACTTTCCTTGCTTCTTCTAGTTCATTTTTCAACTTGATAAAATCTTCAGAGTTTTGTTCTTCCTTTACATGTTTCAGAAGGATTTTCATCTATTTTCTATTCTTGAGTTTGAGTCTATATATTTCCTTTATGGCACTCACTAAATCTCCCTCAATATCTACCTCATCTTCTTATTCAAATTCCAGGAGATCTTCCTCAAGCTCTTCCTTGGCCATAAAAATGAATTCTGATGTTCCTTATTCATTGGGGGATTCATCTGAGACCTTAGATACACTGCTGTCTTATTGAGCATAGAATATTCTTCTATTAAATCTGTTCCCTTTCTATCGATTGCTGAAGTTTGTTTTCTCCTTCCCTTTTGACTGATTCTCTATTTTCTTATGAGGACATTTTGAAGCATAGTGCCCCACTCTTCCATAGTTAAATAACTTAAATGGAACTTTTCCTTTGTACTTATCTGTGCCTCTACCTAATCTTTTGACAAATTTGGCTTCTTCTTCATCAGAGCATGAGCATGTACCTTCCTTTTCCTCTACGCACTTTTCTGCCTTAAAGGAAACCTCCCTCATGTTTGACTTCCCTTTAGGACGTCTCATCTCATATGTTGTTAGGTTCCTAAGTAACTGGTTTCTGGTTAAGGTTTCCCAGTTTGATGCTTCTTCTATCGCAGAAAACTTAGGATTAAACCTGGATTGTAGAGATCTCGATAGTTTCTAGACTATAACACTTTCCTTAATTTCTTCTCCTAGGCCTATCATGATATTCACAACTTCTACAACTCTTAAAAAGAATGAAACTATATCTTCATCTTCATTCATTTTTAAGTTTTCAAACTGAGTTCTATGTACTTTTAGTTTGGCCATCTTCACTTTTGTATCTCCCTTGTGAATATTTCCTAAATTATCCAAGATATCTTTGGTAGTCTTATTGTGCCTTACTTGATAAATTCTGACTCACTTAGACCGCTTAAGAGAGCATTCATTACTTTTGCATTAGCTCTGAAATTGTGTTTGGCTTCTTCCTCAGTGTCTGTATCCTTTGGTGCATATTTTTCTTCCATACTGTTGGACGGATAAGTCATTCTTGTGGACAAGACAGACCTCCCAAGTGTCCTACTCACAGCTAGCAACAAACGGACAAACAAAACTATCTTTCTCTAGATATATTGCGATTCATAATTAAATGCTATAAAGGTTTAACAATATTACCTTTAATCCGACGCTTGTTTGTAGTAATAGTCCTTCAGTTGCCCAAAAGAGTTATCTTTGAAGATCTGTAATAAAAAAAAACAAACATCAAATAGCACCTGCATAGAATATATTCATAAATCATATCTATTATGGTGATCAAGGAATCCATAAAATAAACCAATCAATTGAAAGCTTATTGAGAAAAATGGATTTATTTGTATTAACTTAAATAAGGAAGAGCCTTACAACCGTGTTCGCCTTGATGTCATACAGGCCTTCCTGGGGTCTGGAATAGGTGTTTCCTTTACTCTTATCAGTCTTGCACTTTTTCAACCGAGATACATACATGTATGTAATCCTTCACACATGAAATATCAACTAAAAGGGTCTAAGTTTCAACAGCACTTCACCTCCAACAATACTAAAACTTGAACTCATCAATTGTAACCCCTTGAGGCTGCCCTATGCCTCTTTTTATAGTGAAAGAGAAGAGGTTACAGCTCCATACAAGAAGGGATAGAATCCTCCTTCAAAGGGATTAGTTCCTTACATCAAGGGGTTAGCTCCTTATTGGATGGGATGCATGAACATGAAAGGAGAAGATTTTCCACCACATAAATGTTTCTAGAAGCTTCCAAAAATAACTTTAACTGAGCCTCTAGGTTTTACTTGCACCTTTTATAATATTTTACAAGGGTTCACACTTTTAATAAATAGAAAGTGCACTTGGCTACGCATGATTTATACCCAAAAAGTGCAGGACTACAGGCAAAACTAGGAGAAAGTGCAGTACCAGAGTTTTAAGGCTTTTATGAGATTTTTTCTTAGTTTCAAGGCTTGAATTTGGGAACTTTGGTATTGTACACTTCCAAGGGAGTACTAAAATGTCATGGTGACAAATTTTAGTGTAACAAATTGTCCCCTAAAGTGTGAAATATGAGAATATTCGAAGAGTGATGTGCTTTATCATTTCAAGGATTAGCCTATGGACACCCTAGTTAGAACCCTATAAAAAAATTCAACGAAACACACACAAACACACACACATATATGTATATATCATCACTGAGGTAGGCATTCCCATACTCATATCAAAACTAACTAAACTTGTTCTGATACAGAAATGATTTAAATAGTACATCAATAGTGTAGACAGAGCATGGACGCAGCCACCTGTAATGAATCATCTATTGCATAATGAATAATAAAACTCCTCGCAGCCTGAATGGTGGAAACTAGATCCAGGGTCTTGATTTCTGCTTCCCGAACTAGTACGATTCTATCCATGGGATTAAATGTGTTGAAGTTGAACATGGTATAAATCACTTGATTACCAGTCAATGATGTGAATTGTTAAAAAGTGTGAGAGAAACCACCAATAATGAAAATGGCTCTCAAAGTACTCAGTACAATCCACAAAATGCGAATAAGTGATCTGAAGTCGAACATTTCACGGAATCGTTCGATCGAAGGTGAATGATGCAACCTGTCTTCGAAGGCGAGAAACCTGCCATTAAGGCATGCAGATTCCAAGGTATTGACGAATTCTAGATCAACTTCCTAGATGATGAGTTGTCTTCGATAGAAAGTGATCCGTTGTAAGCAAGCTTATGACATGAAACCATAGGTCAAGTTTTGAAGAAATTTTTGCAAGGACTGACTCAGGGATGGTCAACGCGAATGGAGACAAGTGTTTGTAGATGAATGGTTTGTTTGAATGTCCTCTTGAACACATAATGACACTACAGATGGTTTGGTGATAGTTTCCCTAAGCTAATACCCAGAAACCGGCTGAAAAATTTCAATGTGGTTTGATTAAATGATAGGCAAAGGATTTCCCAACCTAGGTGGAAGTGTGACAAAAAGTGTTGTGTTCAAGAGTGGTGTAATGCTTTTTACAAATCAAAGTGTAACAAACGAATCTGTTTTTATCTCTTTTCCCCCACCATTTCTGGCAAGTACTTCTTTATTTTTGACAAGCTGGAGGAGGATAACATTTTCTTGTTTACAAGCTCATCCTTCATATGAGTGCAACTTATTTTAAAATTGAACCCAAAGAAGCAGTGGTCCATTCCTATTTGTAATCGACAGGTCCTTTACTGTTAAATTTTAATGAGTCTAGTATAGGAGAAACTTGGTGTTTTTATTTTCTGGTAGTTAGAAGAAAAAACTTAAGAAAACTCCATGGGTGTTCTTTTTCATAAATTTAGTCTCTCGGGCCCAAAAAAGGATAAAATAATGCAAGAGAGAACTCTATTGACCATGATTAGTCAATGTATACCTTTTTTGTAAATAGTCCATTTCAGTCTGGAAAAGGGGTAAACTTATACTGAAGGGACGACCGTTCATTTACTTTAACGACTTCGAATAGTCAACTACTCGACGATCTTTTCATTTTTACAAAGTCTGAAAAGGGCTTAAAAGAGGACTTCATGGATTCGCTTTTTCATAAAATTGAAAGAGCCTGAAAAAGTGATAAAAGTTTACTCCTCGTCAAAAATGACCTTTTTGCCTGAAAAATCCATTATTCTGCACAAAAACTTGAAAAATTAAACATACCTATTTCAATAATAAAAATATTTTGAAAAACTGATTTTTAAAGTGAAAAATAAAAAAATTGAAAATTCATCTATTCGAAAAAACTTATAAAAAGGAGTTTTTCAAGTTCATTTTTACCATTTGAATATGGAGTGAAGTTTTTAGAGCTCTGGGTAGAAAACACTTCAGAGAAGATTCTGGGTAAACCGACCGTCAGAATCGAAAACCATCTGTTTCAGGTAATCCACAACCTCCTTATCTTGCTTTTCATCTATTCAATTTTTTAAAATAGGGTCAGAATTTCATTTTTGGGAGGAAACTATGTTGAAAAATTCACCCTTGAGGGTCCACACCTAAGACATTAGGTACCTATGGATCCTGACATTTTTCTACAAAGAAAAATGTTAGGGCCCTGCATTTTTAACACAGGGCCCATGCGTATCTACGCACTGTCCCTGAGCATATAGTGTGGAGGTGCCGTGACAAATTCAAAAACATATTTTCTTCCTAAATTACCCAAATTTGTTGCTTGAAAATGATTCTAATCCTTAATTTTACTTGTTTTAGGATATCTACAATGCTTATTTGGCGAGAACGGGAGCATGAAGAGGTAGATGAATCAGTTATAAATAATCAACCTACTTCGCAAGCTTTAAGAGCATGCGGGATTTACAAATTTTGGGCCATCAGTGGCATGACAGCTCAAGTGGATCTTCTTACTTGGCTGGTGAATAAATGGGATGTTTAGGACCAGTGTTTTGTGATTGGAGGTCACCAGCTCAAGATTGAGCTGGAAGACTTCTATTTTTTGACTGGTTTGTCCAGGAGAGGCAAACCATTATCCCTATTTGGGGCTAGGCAAGGTGGCTAGTCTGTCGCCAGCCTACAATTAGAGTTCTACAATGATGAGGCCAATACCCAGGACAAACAGATTGACATAAAAACTATCATCCTTCTAGAGCTGAAAGTGATCTCTTTTACCGTTGTCAAGTTGTCCGGAAGTGCAGATTTGCATGTAGCCATTGGTTCTAAGATGCGCATAGTAGTAAATTTCTTTCGAGGCACCATATTCAACTGGTGCGAGGCAGTGTTGGCAAATGTGAAAGGCCTACTTACCAGAGCAAATAATGTGAAGCTAAAAAACTTTGGATATGGGTACATTGTAGTCACCTTTGCTCTAGAGAGGATCCCCATGTTAGCCTCGCAGCATATTCCTATCGATGCTCGTCAACCTTGAGAGCCTAGGATGGTTCTTTTGGTTGCTTTGATGGCCCACCACAGTGAGGGTGGGGAGATTGTACGATTTCCCTCTACATATTTTCATTGGCTGGAACGCCAAATTTTTGTTATAGAGGATTTTTCTTATGCTGGCATGAAATTTCATGGTGACTGGGAGATACCCCTTCCTCGAAGAGATTAGTGGGACGAATCAGGTAAAAAAATCTTTTTGACATGTTCTAATTTCTATTTTTTATTTTTTATTTTAATCATCCAAAAATGATAACAAACATTTTCAAATGCAGATGTGGGTCCAACTCGACTAGCCATTCTCCGCCCCTTTGACCAGAGGCAAAGGGATGTAGCAGCAGCACCACCACCCCCACAGGATCAGACTGCAGAGATCCTGACTGACTTAGAGCACCATCTGGAGCAGCTCACTATACGTATTCCTGAGACTACTATAGATGATAGCCCGCTCCGTCTACAGGGATATGTCATACGTGTTCCTGGATCATTCAGGAGGTTTTTGACTAGGGTGGCATGAGCAGTGGTGTATTATCATGATCATCACCATAGATAGTTGATAATTGACTTGTAGACTCATTTTTGTATCACTTTTTTCCGATCATAAGGCTTTTTGAGCCTATGATCGAAGACGATGTACTATTTTTTGAACACTACATTTATACTATGATATACTATTATTTCCAGTTTACCTATTCAATCATGTTATGGAATGTTGATTTGTTACTTTGTTATTGCAAATGTCTATTTATAACACTATAAGCAATTGCATCTGCTAATGTATTTAAATTTCTTGGAATGTGTTGATACTCAATATAATCAAACTCTCGTTCCAAGAGATGAACCCTTAAAAATAATCTTAATAATACTAGATTTCTAATGGCATATGCTCGGTTTAACTGTAATACAACGAGTTCAGAATCTAACTTAACGATCAAACTCCGAATTCCAAATGAAATGGATTCTGATAATAATTCAATAACTGCACTATATTCGGAAATATTTTTCGTCGTTTGATCGAGACTTACACCATGCATTGATACTAAATCGTCGGTGGGTGAGTAAATAACCCAAGCTGTGGAAGAGATGTTTCATGTACTACGATAAGCGCCATCAGCAAAACCAATATAAGTTTGAAATGATTTTGACATCTGCGATATCAAAAGTATCCAGATAAGCGGAAATAATAGTAAGATCACACTTACACTAGGCACACGTTTCTAATCTATATCACACAAGCTAAAAGTAACTAATATACAGAGAATATCTCCACACAAAGTCAAGCGTAAAATCTCTTCAAGTAAAGTCCATTTCTGGGTTTACCCAAGGAGATCCCGTCAAAATAAATCAATTAATAGGCCCCTTTTGCAAGCTGTTGCTTGACAATGTAAGGACCATGCCACATGAGTTCAAATTTCCCAGCCCCTAGTTTATTGTTGGCTTGATCATAAATCAAAACTAGGTCTCCTTCTGAAAAATTATGAGCGGTAACACTTCTATCATACTGAGCTTTCATTCTTTTTGCATGAGCCTTGATAGCTAATGCAACAGTGCGCTGATTCTCATCTAATTGAGCCAAGTATAAAAGTGTTTCTCCTCTTCATAAGTGTCTGGTAGTAACTCTATGGCTGGTTGGAGTGACGGTATCTCGCATTCAATGGGTAATACTGCTTCTAAACTGTAGACCAGTTGAAAAGGGGTAAAACCTGTCGATGTTTTTGCTGAGGTTTGATATGCCTAAAGTGCTGAAAAGAGCATGGTATGCCAATTCGACTTATGAATTACAATGATTCATTTGATCATGGTGACTAAAACTTTATTAATCACTTCAACTAAACCATTTGTTTGTGGATAATATGGTGTAGAACTGTCATGGCATAGGCCAAGCTGGTCTGTTAACTCAGTCATCATGATATTTCAAAAATGGCTCCCATGATCAGTAGTTATCACTTGGGGTACACCGAAACGAGCAATCACATGATTGAATACGAAAGTAGCTACATTTTTTCCATCTTCTACAAATGTAGGCTTCGCCTCGGCCCATTTGGTAAAATAGTATACTGCTAGAATAATGTACCCATGCCCCCCAACCGAGTGAGGGTTACATTAAATGAAATCGATGCACCATTTTGCAAAAGGACCGACAACAATTATGGGGTGAAGAGGAGCAGGTCGTGCGCGCATTTTTCGATCGAAGATTTGACAATTATGACATTTTCGGACCACGTAAATACAATCTTTAAACATGGAAGGCCAAAAATACCCTACTCCCAATATCTTTTGGGCTATGGCGTACCCAAACATATGACTACCACATGCTCCGGAGTGATAGTCATTTAAAACCTTTTTGGCTTCGTCATGAATTAGACAACGTTGAAAAGCCGATTCTGCACCACAATGGTAAAGTGTGTCGCCAACAATGTGATATTGTTGATACTGGAAAACAATTTTTCGTCATTGTGACTGTGAAAGCTCAGGCCGAAAAGATTGGGTTTGAAGATATACAATAATATCTCCATACCATGGATCAATGGTACTAATAAGAAACAAGGATTCATACGCGATTGGTTGTTCCACCACAGTTTCTGTATCAATACGTGGGAAATCACACATAAGTTCAACAAATATCAATGATTTCTTGGATTTGGACTTTTAAAACTCCAAATCAAACTCCCGCAGGATAACAATCCATTTAGAGTATTTTCCCCCTAGCAATTGTTTAGTCAAGATGTACATCATAGGGTTACAATCAGAGATCACTATCGTTTTGCGTAAAAGTATGTAGTGATGAAAACGTTAGACAGCTTGAACAGCTGCCAAGGCCAATTTCTCCACATGTGAGTATTTGATCTCAGTCGGATGCAAATTTAGACTAAGATAGTAAATCACATGTTCACTATGGAATTCATCTTCCTGAACTAAAACCATCCGTATCATGGAATCGGAAGTGGTGAGGTACAAAAAGCAATCTTGGTTGTAGTTGGGAGGATGCAGTAACGGTGCATGGGTCAACACATTTTTCAAAGCATCAAAAGATCTATCAATGACCTCGTCCCAAAAGGAAGGAATGTTTTGTTTCAACAATCTACTGAAACCTTTCGTTAACTCAGCATAGTTAGGAATGAATCGACGTAAAAAGTTTTCTTTCCCTTGAAAACTTTGGATTTGTCGAGGAGTAGAAGGAGGAGGTAAATTGATGATTGCCTCAACCTTCAATGGGTCAACACGAATTCCTGCCTTTGAGACAATAAATTCCAATAATCGTCCAGATTCTACGCAGAAAACACACTTGTGAGGATTCAAACTAATATTATAATGCCTACATCGTATACAAATGGCTCATAAATGAGTAATATGATCTTCTCTGCATGAAGAATGAGCAGGAAAATCATCAAGGTAGGGTTGCACAATATGTTTAATGTCGTGAAATGCATAAGACATGGCCCTTTGAAAATTGGTGCCAGCGTTCTTAAGGCCAAAAGGTAATTTACGATAAGAAAAAGTTCCCCATGGACAAATGAAAGCTGTTTTATGTTGATTTGCAGGGAGTATGTTTATTTGATTGTAGCCAAAAAATCCATCCATGAACGAGAACATTTCACTTCCAGCACAATCGTCAAGAATTTGATTGATGTAAGGGGTTGGATAATTGTCTTTAAGACAAGCTCGATTTATAACCCTATAGTCGATACATACTCTTATTTTTCCTATTTTTTTGTTGACTATAACAATATTAGATACCTAGTCCGTTAATGGGATCGGATAAAGAACACCCCCACGAATTAATTTTTCAACTTCTACTTTTATAGTGGCAGCTTTTCTCGGATGAATCTGACATAATTTATGTCTGACGGGTTTAGCATCCAGGCATGTCTTAATTTCATGAAAAAAAATCAACGGATCGATTCTGGAATTTATTCATATGACCAAGCGTAGATGTCATGGAATTTCTGAAACAGGGCTTTATATGCTTGAATTTATTCAGGCATACAAGAAGCACCTATGTGAACGTTTTCAACAATTCCAGGTTTTACTGAAATGTCAAGAGGAACCGTTGTAGAAATATTTTCTAAATTCAATTCAGAATCGGAATGTGAGAGAGGGTTCTGAGGTTCTTTGACATAATCAGTGGTAAAAATGGAGGAAAAATCATTTTCAAAATGATCGAGATCAGGTAAAAATGAAGACCTATGGTGTAGATCTTCCCATGGTAATTCATCTACCGACAAGAATTCATGAATGTGTTCATCAGTATGGAAAACTTGTTGAGAAGGATCCAGAATTGGTGTCAAAGCTAAAATCAATACTAAAAATGACTCCTGATTGATCAAATTTACTAGATCAGATTCGGTTGAAGGGGTATCAGAAGATGACTGTACTTGCTGATATGCTAGCTCAAAAGGACTCAAAGGTATTGGGCCTTCAAAAAAATCCAATTCTAATTCTGAAGGTACTATCCAAGGATCATCAAAGGAAATAGTACTTGATGTAATCATATTGATATTAGCAATAGGATTTTTTACATTGGGAGGAGGCAGGGAAAAAGTTCCCAGTAAAGCTGAATCTTTAATCAAACCTACTTCGAAATCCTAATAAGGGATAGTCAATTTTCCGATATGTTGGATACTATCAGTAGAGGCTAGGTCGGATGAATAATATGAGAGTTGATCTATCTTAACGATCTTTCCTTTATGAGGAAACATGATGAGACAAAATATTGATGATACAACAACAGTCATGGCGTAAGACCAACTGCGACCCAGTAGAAGGTTGTAATCCATAGGGGCATCAACCACCTCCACATCTAGATTAACCACTTTTCCTTTGACCTCTATTGGTAGATCTTGTAAAATAACATATGGCTGAAAACCTATTCCATCAAAAGCTTTGAGAATAGTTGGTGATTGGTTGATTATCGAAGAACCAAGTGATTTCCAACATTTTATCGACATTGTACACATAGAAGCCCCTTCATCAACAACAGTATGAAAGATACACTTGTTTTTTAATATTACCAGAATCTGAAAAGCCATTTGATGAGGTAGGTGTGGTGTAAAATTTTCTAAATCGAAGATCATGAGGTTCGAATCCTAGATATCTACGGCTCCTAAGGCTAAGAAAAGGAATTTTCTTTGGGATGGGCATGATTGCAATACTTCCAAAGCCGACATTGCTGAAGGGAAAATTTCCAAATCTTCAACAATATTGTAATTTTGAGCAGCTCTCGCATGTGGATTAAAATATGATTTACAAAGTACACCTTTTGTAGGCGGTTTAATCACTAAGTCAGGATTTTTTTTCTCGATCTGTAATGGATTAGAAACTGAGAGAGATGTAGTTGATGCAGAATTGGATGTTTCTGTTTCTTTACCAGTATTTTTACTACCATAATCTTGCGATCACATTGCAACCACGAAAATATCCTCAACCGGATTGGAGGAAGATCCAACCATGTTACTATCTTGAGTGGGAAAGGGATCCTTTAGGACAATAGGTATAGGCGAACCCTTAATGAATTTTGATACCTCGGCTCTATGCGAGCACTCTTTTGTAAAATGATCCTGGTCACAGATGAGATAAGGATATCGAGGTTTGCGTTTTTCGTCAGTTGGTTCAGTTGTATCATTTTTCTCTTTAGAATATTTCTTCTTTTTATTCTTACCTTTCTTCTTACCACCAGTTTTAGATTTGGTTGTAGATATCTCTACAACATGGATATCGGCGAAAGTTTCTAGGGAAGAATCTCCTTTAGGTGAATCGGGTAAAGTGATAATAAGAGAAGTAGTCGTGGAAGACTTCTTCTTACTCTTACCAGTACTAACAGAACCAATTACACCATCAACGGCATGAGAGCCATAAGGAGTTGCAGTTAACTGACCAGGTCTTGCTAAATCTAGGATTTTATCATATAGAGTACCTGACTGAGTATAGACAAGGTCAAGGTACTGAGCCTGAGCAATAACTTGCTCTTCTGTAATAGTGCCTCCTTTGGCCACATCTTCAGTAATTTTGAGCAATAATGATTTAATAAAATATTCAGCCAAAATTTGATCAAGAATAAAGACTTTCACTAAACACCTTCTACGTCTCCATTCATGAATGTGATCAGATATGTACGTAGACGTAGATTTATTTAATGAAGTCAACAATTTTGTGCCATTTTCGTACCTAACAGGAAACTGAAAATGGGTTAAGAAAGTAGTAGCTAATGCATTACAATTATTAAAAGAGACGCGTGGCAACTCAATGTACCATTTGGTAGCTAGAACAATGAAATTTCTCTGAAAAAGACGTAATCAAATAGAATCATCGACTAGCGAATTGGATGCGCACCAGAGGTGATAAGTCATAACGTGATTAGATGGGTCCTCTCCTGACTTACCTTCAAATTTCAGAATATCATTGGGCAAATTGTTAGGCATCGGTGGCCAATATGGAAGATAAAAAATGGGATCGTTCATAAGGCGCGACAGATCTGGTAAATCTAAAGTTGCTATGAATGGTAACCAATGGCTAGGGTCTTGATAATCTTGAGTGATCAAACCAATTCTAGGAGGAGTATAGCTAGGATATTCGGGAATCGGATGTGCATTTTGAATCGTGTAACCTTCTGGGTAACCAGGATTAGCCAAACCATACTGGGGTTGTTGAGGTATTTGATAAGTATACCCAGGGTACGACTGATACTAATACGCTAGATTTTGTGTAGCTTGACCAATTTCATACTGTCCCTGGTATGGTTGATAAGTAAACTGAGGTTGACTAGAGACAATCGTACTTGTACCAGCTTGTCCCGTAGGCATCTGGACCATATTCTGACTTGTAGGTCCCAACTATGGTACAGAGGCTTGAGGAATTTGCACTGATGTAGGGATAGAAGAAACCAGAGCTACAGATACTCTAGAAATAGGTGTTTTAGGTTGAACAGAGGTTGCTGTAGTCGCATCAGTTTCAGGCAGAGTCTGAGGTGTACTGGGCCCATGCTGCTGAACAAAACTAGGTGCAGGGACTTGAATAGTAGGTTGAACAGGTTGCTGGGTTGGACCAGAAACTAAAGGCTATCCAGGTTGATTAGGTAACTGCACATTAGGTTGCATAGTCTGTTAAATTTGTGGTGGATTCTACACCATGTTCATTCTGGGGTATTGACCCAAAGAAGGTTGTAAATATGAAGGACCATAGCTTGATTGAACGTAGGGTTGATAATTAAGTGGTAAATTTCTAGCTCCTTGTAAAAATGATTGACCGGAAGGTGGTTGGAAACCTTGAGTTGGGTACTGACCTTAAGGTTTATAACCTTGAGGCACATACTAAATCTAGGGTTGATAAGGACCCTGAGGAATATACTGAGTTTGGTGTTGACCTTGGGGTATGTACTGTCCTTGAGGTTGATAACCTTGAGGTATGTATTGTCCTTGAGGTTGTTCTCTAGGTAAATAATATTGTCCTACAGTTTGTCCTGGTAGAAAATTACCCAGAGGCTGCCCCCCAGGTGGTAACTGACTACCTTGAGGTTGCCCCCTAGGCGGTAACTGACTACCTTGAGGTTTCCCCCCAGGTAGTAACTGACTACCTTGAAGTTGAGGATTTGGAATATTACCAGACATCATAAAAACTTTCTCTGCGTTTAACATTTTAGTTTTAGCTCCATTCGTACTAGTTGATAACACTTGTTCAGTTGGTTAAGGAGTTGCTCCTGAGAAAGTACCAGAGAGTGACTGGTACCCCGAAGGAACAGAAGGACCACCGTATAAAAATGTTCTTGGTGATTGGGAAAACATAGATGACTCACTTGACATAATTGATGAAGGATAATAACCGCTTGGTGTAGGATGAAAAAGAATTCGGTGTGGTGAAAAACTAAGACCCAGGTTTTCTAAAAAATCTGTCAATGAAAAATACCAAACATCACTTCTAAAAGGACTGTAGAATATAGATTCACGCTCCCTAAGATTCAAAGTCTGTTGGGTTTCAGGAAGAGTTACTTCTTCGTCTGGACCGACAAGTTCTTCAATGGAAATGAGGTCAGAAGGAAGATTTTTAGTAATAATATGTATTACCCTAAGTGAAACAAGATCACTAGAAGTTGGAGTAACAAATTTTGAAGATGGTTCCAAAACAGCAGGTTCAGTGTCAGGTTCAAAAATTTCAGGTTCTTCAGTGAATTCACTGGAAGGAGAAATACTACCAGTAAGCTTGAAAACTGAAATCGGCTCTTGAATATGCTCTGTTGTTTGTAGTTGATAATTAGGATGAACAGCTATAACTGACTCTCCTGCTTCTGTTGATATAATTATACTGTCAGTAGGCGATACTAGAGCTCGCAGCCCTTCAAGTTGGCTTGGTGTATATTCAGGGGGCTTCCCCTGAAGTCTACGTGATTGTCTCGGTAATTCAGCCACGATTAAAAATTATTAATCATATGCAATCAAATGAAAATTTCAATGAAAACTCCTAGAGTCACTAAGGAAACAAACAAATGAATCACACACTTAAAAATCTAGGAGATCAAACCACACACAAACAGTAACTTCCAACACTAAAAACAGTAGTTGGTGATGAAATCCAACGTCGTAGTATTTAATGCAGAAAGGGCAGTTGGAACAGTTACCCTGACAACCTGCTTAATGAAATAGACCGGTGCAAGTTTCTCCACTTAAACCATCTCGAGTGAAGATAACCCTCCAGAGAGTCCAAGTGAGTCTATTCGATGTCTGCTCCATGTACAGTGGGATCTTTCCACCACCGTCACCTTAGGAAAAAAATGTAATATTATGGTCACTATGGTTACCAACAGGAACTAATATACCTGGCGGAATAGTCTACGGTCCGACATACATGCAAGGACAGAGTATCAAAGCTCAATCCCCTTGAAGGCTCCTTGACATAATCCAAGGTATATCGACAAGTGACCCCAGGTTCCTCGACAACGGTCTATCCGAGGTTTACCATTGTTAATACGTGCATATCTTCTATCGTTCCCATTGAGATAGAATTGATTATCTCACTGGTTTCTAGATATGACCTCATGCCTGACTCCTTTAAGAGGAGCTTCCCAGAGCATACAAGCGGCTATTGGATTTTTTTCCTACCACAAGATCAACTACTTGTTTGTTTTAACTGTCTTGGAGATTTCATTACTCCCTACTCCAAGACACTAGCCTAAGCTATATTAGTGAAAAGAGCCCTAGAAATATAAAATTTACTAGATTAATTTTAATTTAAGTGTTGAATTTATAAGGCTGTTTCTTAGGCCTATAGGTGCGAAAGTGAAACAGATGATGTGAAGTGACCCAACTCAAATCATACTAAAAATGCATCTATTATGAGAAACAATATGTTTTCTTTCAATGAATTCTAGCTAAAGGAAGAGTTGAGAAATACAATCTTTTAAAAGCAAATTTTTCTTTCAAAAAAGAATAAATGAAAAGAAATCTAATTTCAATGAGAACTCAAAATGATCTATGCTCAATAAAAATCCCTTTTTGTTCAAGATCGACACTGCAAACTAATTTTTCTTCAAAAGACACTACAATTTCTAGCAAAAGCACTCAAAGCTAAAAAACATTAAAATTGAGATCTAAAAATTCTAAGACTAAATCTAAATTAAAACTTCAAATATTTTAAGGATGTCTTACTTAGCTTGTGATCTAAATAATAAATTATTTTCTCAAATCAGAAAGAACTCGAAAAAAAATCCAATTTTCGTTTTTAAAGTGAAATTCCAAACTTATTAACAAAAGCTTTAACGATTTGCAAATGAGAAAAATAAGATCTAAAACTCATAAAACAATTTTTGCTATGATGTTAGATTCAAAAAGAAAACAAGAGAATACCAGTGATCTAAAGGCATACCAAGGTTTCTAATCTTTGAGTGGGATGTAAGACAAAGAAAAAATCATTATAACATGCAAAACTTTCAGAAAATCAATCAAAAATAAAAATGTTGAAACAAACTCTTAAACAAGGATTTTTGACAGAAGATATAGGTTTGGGTAATCACTGAGAACCTAAAAAACTAATCCAGAAAAGAGGATTTTAATATTTTTCAAAAATTTTGACAGGGTCCATAGGATTCAGTGCAATCTAGTGCAGTCTCACACTGTGGGTACAAGAAAAGTGCAGAACTGCTTGCACTGTCTCTAAAGGAAAAGAACGGACACAGGAAAACAAGAGAAAAAACAAAAAATTTCAAATATTTCTTAGGGATTCTACAGGGATTAACTACCCAAGCCAGAATAAATCAATCAAAATCAGAAAACATAAATTCATAAATCAAAAGTAAAAGAAATCAAAGCTCAAATATTTCCCCAACTGAGTCGCCATTTTGTTGGACGGATAAGTCATTCTTGTGGACAAGATAGACCTCCTAAGTGTCCTATGGACAGCTAGCAATAAACGGACAAAAAAAACTATCTTTCTCTAGAGAAATTGTGATTCATAATTAAATGCTATAAAGTTTTTAACGATCTTACCTTTAATCCAATGCATGTTTGTATTAGTAGTCCTTTAGTCACCCGAAAGAGTTATCTTCGAAGATCTGCAATCACAAACAAGAAAACATCAAATAGCACCTGCATACAATATACTCATAAATCATATCTGTTATGGTGATCAAGGAATCCATAAAATAAACCAATCAATTGACAGCTTATTGAGAAAAATGGATTTATTTGTATTAACTTAAATAAGGAAGAGCCTTACAACTGTGTCCGCCTTGATGTCATACATGCCTTCTTGGGGTTTGGAACAGGCATTTCCTTTACTCTGATCAGCCTTGCACTCTTTCAACCGAGATACATACAGTTATGTAATCCTTCCCACATGAAATCTCAGCTAAAAGGGTCTAAGTTTCAATAGCACTTCGCCTCCAACAATACTAAAACTTGAACTCAACAATTGTAACCCCTTGAGGCTGCCCTATGCCTCTTTTTATAGTGAAAGAGAGGAGGTTACAGCTCCATACAAGAAGGGATAGAATCCTCCTTCAAAGGGATTAGTTCCTTACATCAAGGGGTTAGCTCCTTATTGGATGGGATGCATGAACATGAAAGGAGCACACTTTCCACCGCATGAATGTTTCTAGAAGCTTCCAAAAATGACTTTATCTGAGCTTCTAGATTTTGCTTGTGCCTTTTCTAATATTTTACATGGGTTCACACTTTTAATAAACAAAAAGTGTGTTTGGCTACGCATGATTTATAGCCAAAAATTGCGGGACTGCAGGCAAAACTAGGATAAAGTGCGGTACCAAAGTTTTAAGGCTTTTATGAGCTTTTCTCTTAGTTTCAAGGCTTGACTTTGGGAGCTTTGGTATTGTAGACTTCCAAGGGAGTACTAAAATGTCATGGTGACAAATTTCAGTGTAACACACACTAGCCCAAACTTCTATTCCCGGAGACATTAAGTATGTCCTCATTCTTATTTTCCAGAAAGCATAGTTTGTGCTAGTAAACAACGGGGTTTTATTTGTTGAGCATCATTCTAGGCTAGCCATCTTGGGGACCTAGGACCTCCTTCCAATTGTTAAATTGTTTCTAAAAGAACCTAATCTAATAGAAATTGATGAACCCTTAGTTAAAATGAGAGGGGGGGTGAATCAGTTTAGTACATTCATGGACTTTTACAACTTTTCTGTAAACATATTTACACCTCCATTTCATAAGCAACTTAATATATAATTAAACAAAAATATTAATATGTGAGCAACAAGTGTTAAGAATATTAAATACAATACATCAACGCATAATAATCATGCACATAGACAACATATATAAGTGGAAACCCATAATGGAGAAAAGAACATCTTATTGTTGTTGTGATGCAAAGGCCAGCTCCAAGTCCCTCTCACCACTGATTTTCTATATGCTCCAACCTACAAGAGGCTGCTACCTCAAATTTTGCAAGTTACAACTTGCAAGGAAGCTCCAACTCCCATATATTTTCTATAGGCTACAAACCACATGAGGCTCCTACCTCAACCAGCTACAACTGGACATTTATCAAGCTACAACTTGATATGGAAGCACCATCTCCCTCACACTACAATAAAATCATATGTTGATTTACCTGGATATCATCTCTGCTTTTCTCCTTCTTCACTGCTGCCCTTCCAGTCTTCAAATCTGCTTCATATCAGCTCTGGATGTGCACAAATTCTCTATCTGCTCTCTCACATTCTTCCACTGTCAAACCTCTTTGCACACATTACAATAACATCATTTATACAGATAACCTCATGGATGTTTTCATTCTATATGGGAATATGAAGTGAACAGGCATGACTCTTTGTCTTCCACCCACTCATTATATTGAAACGAGTGTATATATTGTTGTAACATATTGAATATAAAATAATTAATGAATTTACAATTACAATTACAACAATATTTCAATTCAGCCCAATATTTCAATTACAACAATATTTCATCAAAACTTGCCAATGTGTGAAATACCATGGGATTGCGACTTAATCTATACCGTTGATCAAAGCCTAGATCTAACGGTCCTCACAGCTCCTTGGCTGATCTAATTTGCATTGCAACTTAATTCATTTTCTTTATGATCACACATTCTACTTCTTATCACACCACAACTAAAAAAATTAATCTTGCGAACTCTTAACATATAAATATAGAACTTGCCAGAGGAAATGTGCGCTATGCAATAAAGGGTTCGGGCCCGACTCTTCCCAAATCATTCACACCTGTTCTTCATTGCTGTACGCACTGACTCGTTCATGACTGTTCTTCATTGCTACACGTGCTGAATTTTTCATGACTGTTCTTCATTGTTGCACGTGTTTATTAATTTACTTAGGCACGTTCACGACTCTGCCCACTCATTCACAACTTGACCAAAACTCGCTGCCTTTGCTGCGATTTCTCCTTGAATGCCTTTGGTCTTTTGCTGCTATAATAATGCTAAATCTTCTTTATGCCTCTTTTATGCTTCTATATTCTTTAGGTTATACTTCTAATGTTGCTACATTCTGCTCCTTTGCCATCAATGACAATATTTCCAACATGGAAATGGTGAAAAACCACCTTTGACACCACAATTATTTTTTCCTCCATCCTCACCATCATCTTCAACCTATTCTTCTTTCACAACAATCCCTCCACAAAAACCTCCACACTCTCCAAAAGGTCATGGTATATCTCCATTTTTAGAGCTTGACATTAACTTTGATTTTATTCTGTATGATGGAGAGGTAAATGATGAAATATTAGAAAATTGGGCATGTCAGCTTGAAGTGTATTGCATAATAAAAAGGATCAAGGATGATGACACCAAGATTCAGATTTCTTCACTAAGATTGGAAAGTGCAACACTTATTTTGTGGGAAGAAAAAACTCAAGAGGACATGAAGAAACATGGTAAGGTCTTAACCTCTTCGAAGGATTTTGTTTCCGACTTGAGGAGACAATTTTGTCCATTAGCACACATGCAAAAGGCTATAATGGATTGGAAAAACATTAGGCAAGGTAAAGGACAAAGTGTGAAAAGCTATACTCAGTAATTTAGTAGAAGAGCACTAATATTGGGTTTGAATTTAAAATCTCAGGAAAAATAGTTGAAGTACATTGGAGGTTTGCATAGTTACCTAAGACATACTATTCTCAAGTTTAATCCTTAAAATTTAGATGAATTTTTTGTACAAGCCACACATCTGGAGGCAAGAGGGAAACATGTTTCAGATGATACAAGTGATAATACCTTTGATTTTGGAGAGAAATAAAAGGGTAAGGTCAAGAGTAAAGGTACGAAGAATGATTCCATCAAGATGGAGAAAGAAAAACTCACATGCAAACATTGTTCGAAACATGGACATGATGAAGACCATTGCTGGAAACTTCATCGAGAGATGAGTCCCAACAAGCTTAAAACAAGGAGAAGAAGTAAAAAACTGCAACAATACAACATGGTTTAGTTTTTGATTCCTGAGATGAAACTAATATCACAACCATGGGTTTGAAAGGTAAGAAAATTGAAAGTACTAGTTCTTTAAGTTGTCTCAATAGTACGCAAGATAATGAAACAATAATTGACCTTTTCCATGTTAGCGTTATTTCAAAGAATACCAAGATTGACACCCTATTTCATAGTGGTTCACAAGAACATATTATTTTTGAATACTTAGTCAATAAGGTTAATTGAGAGAACATTCCTCATCCAAGACCTTATACTTTAGGCTTGATATGTAAGAATGAAAATTTGCAAGTGATGAAGAAGTGCATACTTATATTTTCAATCACGGAAAACTCTCTTGATGAAGTTGAACTTGATTTTATGCCGCTTCATGTTTCTGGTATTGTTTTGGGAAGCCCATATCTTTATGATAGGAGAGAAATATTTCATCTCCATGAGAATAAATATCACTTTTTCAAGGATGGGATTGAGTGCATTGTTAGAGTGCATGATAAGAAGATGAATTTGTCTCTTATTCATGTTGGAAAAATGAAGAGAATTGTTAATGCTAGTCAAAAACATTCTTTGTTAATGCTGACACACGAAAATGTTGTGAATGAGGAATTTCAAGGAGATGCATAAAATGAAAAATATGATTTAATTGAGGTTTCTAATGGTTGTTATAATATGTTTCTAGATTCTAAAATAGGTAAACAAGATGAGGTAAAATTGTAGTAGCATGCATCATTGATGATCTGTGATGTGAACAAGATGTGAGTAAAATAAAGTATACAGGTCAAAGAGTAAGTGACAAAGAAGTATAACAAAAAGGGAATTTGGTTTGAAATTACTTCTTTTGGGTTTCATAATGTGTTTTTTTTAAATGGGATTCTTCAGGGCGATGGTGACATATTTGTTCCAGGGTCACACTAAGCATAAGGGGAGAGATGTTAAACATCATTTTGTCGATAATGTTCAAGGTGAGAGGAATTTGAAGATGTTTAAGTTTTCTTTGATTGACGACCAAGAAGGGAATATGTTTGTTCCTTCAAGGATAGGTTGTTGTTTCAAAAATCCTGGGAAATTGTAGCAAGATGGTATCTACAATAGAAAGTCAGGGTCTCGAAAATTAGGGAAAAAGGTTAGTTTTCAAGAAAAGCTAAAAATGTTGCATTCAATAAATATTTAGTGGATAAAGAATATAAGGGTGAGGTAGCTGGAACCTCATCTATTTACCGACAAATAAATATATTTGGAGGTCCAAAAGCTTCCAGTGGGGAGGAATGATATGGTGGATCAAATTATTCTCAAAATTGAAAGTTTTCAAAATTAAATGAAACTATTGTGCTTGCGTAGATCTTGTCGTTATGAATCTGACACAACTCGTTTCATGAAAAACCGATTATGTATGCTCCTGAAATCATGATTTGTTTATTTGGGTAAATAAAGAAAACAATTTTTTTTTGATGTATAGGGTTGCTTAGTCAGCAGCCAATGCTACTGACTCAATCCTGACTATGCATGGTTGACTTGATTTTCTTGGCCTATGGAAGTGCACCACTTTTTTCATTCATATTGGTTTCAAATTTTGTGAGTTTTAATTGGTTGTTGGTCGGACCAACCAAGGAATGCCAAGTGGTACAACCAGAGGTTTCCATGCGGGGCCTTGGTGGCCAACCAAAATTTATGTTATAAGGCCGAAATCACCCTGAAGGGAATCAAACCCATAACTTCCAAGAAGCAAGACCAACACCCAACCAACGGGCCAAAACAAATTACTTAACATATATAGTTCAAAACATTTATATAAAGTGTATGGATGGCACATTTGGGGAGTGGGTCAGGGCTAGGCCCAGACTTGGTCACCTTACCCACTGGAAATAAGGGGCGGGAGTAGGGGTTAGGGCTCAGCCTGCCCACTCGCCTCTGACTTTTAATTAAAATATTTGGTCCATAGGAAACATTAGGTGAATTAAGTATCCCACAATTTGTGCTATAAGTTGGAGGAAAAGTCACTTCATTAACACTTTTTGGGGTGAAATTGTAGGATGAATAGGTGAAGAACTTGGGAGGATCATAACTTCCTTAGTTTTTATCCTTTTTGGGACCAAAAAGAGGCTAGACATGGGTTTTTGAGTTCTTTGAGGCCATTGTTTCTATCAATATAGCCATTTTAGCATTCTAACTTGATGTAAACACCATTTTTTGAGCATAATGAAAGAGGCCCAACCATTAGAAGCTAGACCAGGAGACGTAGCCCAGGAGGGGTGAAATCCTTCATCATTTTTTTTTTGTGTTTATTGTTATCGTGATATTGTCTTATTTTTTCTCCAAAAAATGAGTTTAAATTTCATGTTAACGTGTTTAATAATGAGACAAAAGAGGTTTAAAACCCTAATTGAATCACTTGCAAAATTTACATAATCTTCAAGCAACTTCATGTACAAATCAATCTAGGTTATTTTATAGTTGTTATAGATACTCAACATGGTAATTATGGAATTACTTAATTTGGTGGCATAATCTCGCACACTTTTCCCCTACCTTTTCATGAGGTAATTTGAATGGATTAATTGGTCCTTTGTGTACCTAATAGGATAGAATTAAGATTTAATGACGTTTCTGAAATACCTCCACTTAGTTACTAGAGTATCACCATCCAAACTAAGTTTCTCTCCATTACTTTCTCTCCATGTTAATTCATGTCCTTCTAATTTTATTTTGGAAAAATAATAAACAATATTTTTTTTTTCTTCTATATGGTGGACTATGAAATAAGGTTATAATTGTCACAACCAATGATTAATGTTTACTACATTGATCTCACCTTGGTATGACTTAATATCCATTTTTTCTTCCATTTAAAATAAGGAATAAGTAGTGGGAATGAAACTAAAATTTAGTTTTTCTTTCTAAATTTATTTCCTTAAATCCTTTTTCGAGTCTTCATTTTTTTACAATTTCCCCTTCGGTACACTCTCTAAGCTCCAGGATCCAACTCCAAAAATAGTATGATATTTTTCCCTAGAGCTTCCATGACTGTGATGATATTATGAGAGATATCAACAAATTTCCATTCCATCGTCAAAATTCTCTCTTATGTTGGATTTGGACGCTTGTTGTGAACAAAATAATCTACCATGGCTAGGGTTCTACAATATCCCACAAATATTCTGAAAAAAAATATTTTTGTACCAAAATTATTCGTAAACTTCCTTTAATATTCCATTGTAATAGTGCACCATTATATATTTTACAATATGAAATCTTAGACTATGCAAAATAATTTTCCTTAGATCCTAGAAAAACTAATTATTAGTGTTTTTCAAATTCATGAAATAATTCAAATACATAAATGAAAAAATAGGAACATGCACACAACATCCACATAGAAAAACATACCATTAATCATGAGAAACCAAATATAGAAGAAAAACCAACTCAAATGTGAGGTCTATGATTTTCTCTTTGTGCTTCAATTATACAAAAGCACATATAAAGGAATAAGAAATTTCTATGGAGTTAACTTTTGACACGATGGCCTTAATAACTACTACATTATTCTCTTAAAATACCACTGCTAGATGCTTTTATCAATTATGGAACAAGTAAATCCTAAATAATGGAACCCATTGTCTTCCTAGTAGCATGTTATTTAACTTAGCTTTATACTCTTCTAGGATTATGGTTTAGACTTTTTCAACCTTTAATTAGTGATAGGGTTATGGGAATTCTAGAATATTCTTGAAATGTACACATGTATGCCCCACATTTGTGTGTAATGCGGATAAAATGACACCCACACATACCATAATAGTCATTAAGGTAGGTCAAATTGTGAGAGGCATAAATTTCAAATGTAGACTTCAATTGAGGCCATTCATGCATTGAATAGAAGCTAGTGTTGGCGTAGAATGTTGTATCTTCTGCGAGATGACATTTTGGACCAAAGATAATGTCATTTGATTCCTCAAAAATGCTTGAGAATATTTCAAAGTGTTTCGAAACCCAATTTTACAAAATAGGATTTGCCTCTAAAATGGCCTTGTTAGATGATTCCTCCAAATTTTTCCACCTAAAATGTACCAAGATAGATGTCATATTTTATAATTACTCAATCGAGATCAACCTATCCTCTCTCATATGAAAACCCTCTTCATAGTACACACACTTAATAATTAGAGTTTATTCAACATAATTTTTATGAAATGTTTATGGAACGATGTGTGAATTCTCATCATAGTGGGTTCAATGGCTTTTGGTTACGTTAGGTGTTCGGGGATTTCATTTTATGAGGGGTATCCATGGTTCCCTTTCTCAGTATATTGCCTTTTTTTTTCTATGTTTCGGAATCCTTTAAGGGGTTTCCTTCTATAATTCATGGTTAGAATTTTTAATGTGTCATGCACAGTTGAGTTATAACACATTTGAAGTTCAAAAGATGGTTCTACTAGTATTCTAGTAAAATTAACCTTCACTTGATATTCATTTAGCGATAATTCCTCTTGGCTCATGTGTTTTGTTTTTCTTAATCCTTTTTCATAGTAACTATATTAATTTTCCATTATGTTTGTGGTTTTTCCTTCTAATATATAGACTCTTGGTTTCCTACTCAATATTTCCTTTCTCCAATATTACACTTTGAATGGGTGTCTTGAAAAATTCCGAATTTATTAGAGGATGGTCATGTTCCTATTTTGGTCCACTCGAATGCCCTATCATCTCTTAGTTTTCAAGAAAACCATGCCCTTTTTTCTTACATTTGGTAATGCTTTATGGATTGTAAAGAACTCTAAGATACGCAATGAGCCTTTAATTAGAACCATGATACATTGGAAATGTATGATAAATCAATTCATTTTCTTTGAAATAAGCTAGTAGAATTTGTATCTATTTCCAACTCTCATGTGGAAGTCATCATGGAATTCCTGTGGTGATTGCAAAGACACTGTATGGGATATATTCATCATCTAGTGTACCATCGTACAAAAAATTAGTTATGTTTTTCCAAGTTCTTAGGTTTCTAGATAAATTTTTAGAGTCTACACTTACTAGTTTGAGAGACTCACAATATCTCGAAAGTATATGTACATTGCTCTTGGTTATTAGCTACACTATCGTACTCCCTTTATTCACATAAAATCCTTACGAGTACGTCTTGGAAGTGTATGTGGATTTTTCTTCTTTGATGAGTTGTACTTACAACCCTTAGCCATTCTTAGGCATTTATGAATACTCAAATCCTCTCTATTATGAAATATTAATCAATTATAATTTCAATAATTTCAGATAATTATGCCGTAAGGCATCACTATTTGAAAACAACTCCCCTAGTGTGAGCCATTGGATCAAATGTTAGACGATTGAAATGTTTTAGGCCATTAGATCAAGTAAATATTTTTATACATATTTTTTATAATGTTAGATTTTTCATTTTTAATAAATTAGATTGAATTTAGGTTTTGGTGACTTTAAAGTTAAAATGTTGTTATTAAAAATTTGCTAGATTTTAACCTCAATTTCAATAAAATAATGATAAGCTATAAATACAACCCATGGTATTGACCCATGGTATTCATGTGGAATTTAGTTTCTTTATAGGGGGGAACTAAGATGGCCTAAATCAATCTTATCTTTGGATCTAAACTAATTATTTAATAAAATTAATTTTTAATGTTTATAGCCATTATTGTTTTAAAATTTTACTTAATTAATAACTTAATAAAACTAGATTTAAGATAAATTAGTTTACTGAATAATTTTTTTTGTAAAATACATAAACATTAAATTTTTGAGTACATAAGAATAAAAATTTTATTTATAATAAAATTTATATCATAAATTAAACTCCACAAAAACCTATTAATTTATATTATATGGATAAAAAAAATATAAAAAAAAGGAAAATAACTATTTATATATTTAAATATTACATTTTTGTGCTACTATGTTCTCCAACAATGTGTGATAGAAAGGTTGTAATGTCATGTTTAACATTTTGACTATGTCAAATTACACAAAATTAAAAATAAAAGTAAATTAAATAAAAAGATTGACATAATGTAATGAACATAACATTTTAACTAGGTCAAAATACACTAAAAAATAAAAGTAATAAAATAAAATAATGATAAACTGTAAATATAGCCCATGGTATTGACCCTTGGTATTCATGTGGAATGTACTTTCTTTACAGTGGGAGCTAAGATGGCCTAAATCAATCTTAACTCTCAATCTACACTAATTATTTAATAAAATTATTTTTAAATGTTATAACTATTATTGTTTTAAAATTTTACTTAATAAAATGTATCTAAATTTTCATACATCCAAATATACATAGTTTTTCTTGTTATGTATTATTTTTGCTACAACTATTTTATTATTCCAAAAATACATTGTTTTTTTTTTGTTATATATTATTTATGTTACAACTCTTTTATAATTCATGAGTATTATTTATTAATATATAAAAAATTAAATTAATAATGAAATTTTTTAAAATATGTGATATTTTTTAAATTTCCAAATTATTTCAGAGGACATGATTTATCTTGAGCAATAATGATGAATGTTCATAATTCTCAGTTCTTAAATAACACTAAATCTACCTTTAAAGGGTTTGGTAACAATTGTTTGTATCAACGTCAAGGATACAAAAGAAAGGAGACATGGTGAAGAGAAGCTTCCAACCTTACAACAAGCCCTAAAAAGGCATAACGTTGAATGTATGGAATCCATTTTCCTTGATACACATGAGAAGTGCAATGAAAAAGATTGGAATTTGGAAAATTTCGCGAAACTTATCTCATGTTCCATTCATTTAGATCTGAAGTATATGGAAGAAGAAAAGCATGACAATGGATACTTATCAAGAATGTATGATTCTTTAGAAGGAAATGACATTGACAAGGCTATGGAGGACCAAATAGTAGAATTAAAAACAAAGGAGGAGTCTTCAGAAAATGGGTTACTCAAGGATTTTGGAATCGAGATAAGGTACATTATTTCACTCATTCAAGCAAGCGCTCAAAAAGAGACAGAAAATAGTGATATAGAGACAATTTATTCATAAACAAGAGAAAGCTAGAATTATAACCTGAGATAGAGTTATGGAAAGAGAAATAGTCCAATTGTAAGGAAGAGTCAAAGTTACATGAGTAGTAGTTCACTCAACAAAATTCTCCACCGCTTATTCTGGAGGAGAAATTTCCTACTACCTCGTCAATTGAATAAGGCCCACATGATAAAATCAGAAGAGATTCCTAAATGTTATTTTCATTTGACATTCAGTCACTCTTCTCTTTTTTGTCTAGTAGTTTCTTTACCTCTACCACTAAATTCAATAAATTAGAAAATACTAGACAAAGGACACTTACCTATTGCAATGAGTTGAAAAAAAAAGGCATCTCTAAAGGGTCACTTGGGGAGGAATCTATTATTTAAATGGTTGGGAAAATAATTTCGTTTGAAAACAAAAATGTACTATCACTCAGGAAGGGAGTTATTACATTTAAAATTTGTTCCCATTCTTGTCACTACAAAATTTAATTGTTTCTTTTTACTTTATGGGAAAATAAATGATATTTAAACTGCACTAAAGTCTTGGGTTATGATCCTTGAAGAATTCGCTAGATTCCCCCATTATGAGCTAATTTTTTCTTCTTACTTCTAGGTCTTCGTGATGTTTTTTATTTAGACTGAGGTGAAAAGTTCCAAAGAACTGGAATATTGGTCGTTCAAAAAGGAATTATGGATTGTAGATAATTTATTAATACAAATGATCTGAAGTGGGATTAATTAATCATCCCCAAGGGTTAAAAAGTGCCCAAATGTCTCTTATCCATAAAATTGATGATTAAGATAACTATATGATCTATGTTAAAATGACAGGTGAAGGTGGATTTATGATACTTAAGCTTCTTAGTATTCTCTTATGAAGTACAACATGTCATAGTGATAAGTTTTTATTCCATTAAATAATTCTAGTTGTAGAGCCGAGTCAGAGTTGTAGGAGTAGTATCAGAGGAATTCAACATTGCAAATGTGACAGAAGCAAATAATTTCATGGAAGGGTGAAGTCTGCCCAACTTGGTCATAAAAACTCAATGCATCCTTCATGTAGAAAAAAATAAATAAACATACAGATTTCGTCATATAGAGGTCTTGAGTACTTTGGTCAAAATGTCTCATCCATTATGGAAAAAACACATCTTGCATGCAATTAATAAAAAAGAAGTTGTTCCACATCAATTACCCAACATGGATATTTTGATTTGAGGTCCAGTAAACATAATTCTCCACTCCTTATTCTGGAGGATTAGCTGGAGCCGAGAATGTTCCTACTACCTCTTATTTCTTCGTTAGGTCCCTATATTACTAGTGTGGTCCCTTATTTTTATTAGTGTTGTTGGCAATATGATGCAAAGTGATTTCCTTGATGGCAAACCACTTGATGAAGATGATGGCAACCTACTTGATGAAGTTGTTCTTGACTTGATGAGTTTATTAATGATGCAAATCTGATGTTCTACAAGTAGCTCAGAAGTACCAGAGAAATAACTATCAGTAAGGACCAGAACAATGATGATAAGTGTGTGATACAAGGCATACGCGGGTTTGTCAAGGAGAAGGCGCGTATGCATGCGGAAAAGTACATGCCAAGTCGCGTATGATCAATTGCTCTCTAAATGTGTAAAACCAGGGGTTACTACCATGGTATTGACCCATTGTATTGAGCGCTGGGTTGTCTATTTGATCCCATCCAGGAATACCATTGGAAGTAATGTGGTTTTGGCTCATGGTATTGACAAAGGCTAAATCTATATAAGGAGAAGAAATTAATTGTGCAAAGTGTGTGCAAGTTTCGAGGCTTTAATGAATACTTCACTCTGAAGTTAATATGTATGGTTGAACTCTATTCTTAATTGATAAATCTAAATCTATGATGCACCTATGAACATGATGAAGGTTCAAGACCTCTAGATCTAAAAAGATGAATCTGTAAGATGATCTGAAAGAAGTAATGAAGACCTGGCGCAAATCTATTAAATAACTTGAAGAAATCTGGGTAAGTTCATAAATTTGGTCTGTTGTGCAAAGTTTATCTTTTATAGATCTATACGGAGGTTCAGTTCATGAAAAGCGCGTGTATATACAGATCTGTTTAAACAGAGGCGCGTATGGACAGTTAGGGTTATTGCACAGATGTATACATGGGTTCGCTTGATTAAAAGTGTGTATATACGCGGGTCTGATTAAATAAAAGCACGTATGATATCTGATCTAATGGTTGCTTAAGGTTGAATGTGTTTCTGCATATTTATTCTGAAGTCTGGGTTATCTCTGATATTCTGGTTACAGTGGTTTGACTATTCTGTTTGAAGCATTGGGCAAAGGTTGTTTGTTGATAAGTGAAGGGTTGTGTTGGAGCTGTTTGATCCAGTTTGAAAATTGATGAAACGTGGTCTGCAGTGGATCTGAGGGTTGAAGCCTTCAATATGTATGTAGAAGCTTTCTGTCAGTAGAAGTTGGTGCTAATATCAAGGGGTAGTAGCTCCCTTCCAGGAGAGGCTGGTAAACGAGAAGCAGGGGGTTGTAGCTCCCTTCCAGGAGAGGATGGTAAACGAGAGAAGGTTGTAGCCTTCTGCAGGTGGGTGCCTGCGTGCTGGTATGAGTCTGTGCCAGTACATGGTTGTAAGAAGTTTTTAATATAATAAAGATTGAAGACTGAGACGACGGCAGCGGTGATTTTCTCCCAAATTGGGTTTCCACCTAAAATCCTGGTGTTCATGTGTGTTGCTTATGTGTGATGATTATTCTGTTCTTTCTTCACGTGTTTACTATTTTCTAAACATCTGATGATTGAATAATGCAATGATCTAAGTCAAGAATTAATGCATAATTAAATCACTGGATATACGTGAGTTCTGTAAAGGATATCCGCGTATATACGCTAGTTGGATTCAGGAAAGTAGCGTATGGGTTTTTAAATGAAGAAGAAAAGTTTTATTGTCTGCACAAAATAATGATTCACCCCCCCCCCCCCCTCTCAGTATTTTTCCCAACAAATGGTATCAGAGCTAGGTTCTTCTGAAAGAGCTTAACCGCTACAAGGAAGATCAAGCAAGATGAGAAATCAAGAGGGAACAACATCTATCAAGCCTCCACTCTTCAACATAAGTAATTTAATCTTCTAGAAAATAAGGATGAGATCCTATCTTCAGTCTATGGGAGCAGATATATGGGCCATTGTTGAACAAGGATATCAATATCCAGCTGCTATACCAATAGATCCAACTGAAAGGAAGGATTATGAATCAAATGCAAAGGCAGTCAATGCTCTAACCGGAAGTCTAACTGAATCTGAATTTGTCAAATTCATGCAGCTGAATACAGCAAAGGAAATATGGGACAAAATAATTCTAAGTTATGAAGGTGATGAAAAGGTAAAAAGTGAAAAACTTCAAACTCTCAGAATTGAATATGAAAATTTAAAAATGCATAGTGATGAGAGTGTTGCCAGTTTCTTTTTACATATTGATGATGTTGTAAATCGTATGAGAAATATGGGAGAAACAATCATGGAATATTCTTTGGTTGAAAAAATCTTAAGATCGCTAACGGCAAAATTTGAATCAAAAGTCTCTGCTCCTGAAGAAAAGCAGGATCTTCAAACTCTTACTGTGGTGCAACTTCATGGCATACTGATTGCATATGAAATGAGGAGAGGAGGACCATCTGAAGTCAAAGAAGTTGTTTTTAAAGTGTCTACAAAAGGGAAAGAAGTTCAAAAGGCAGAAGGATCAGGATATAACTTAGAAGAAGATGAGGCAAACTTTGTGAGAAGACTCCAACTAGGAACCGGAAGATTCAAAGGTAAGCTTCCTTTCAAATGTTTTGATTGTGGAAGAGTTGGTCATTATGCTGCAAAGTTTCCTTATAAAGAAACATCTGCTAATGGAAAAGAAGTAGCAAGAAGGAATAAGAACCGATCTAGCACTAAGAAAAGTTACTATACTAATGAACACAGTGATGGGTTATCTGATAGTGAGGAAGAATGTGAACAAGATCTTAGACTTCTCATGGCATTTGAAAAAGAATCTAGAGAAGAAAAGGATACTTTTGTGGATGCTCTAGAGGACAATGATTTTCTTGAAGAAAACAATCAACTCAAAATAAGCCTAGAAGAAAAGAACATAATCATAGAGACTCTTGAAAATCAGCTTGAAGAAAAGGAAAAATGCATTGAGGAATTAGAGTGTGAAGTAGTAAGTCTAAGAAAAGATCATGAGAAAGTAAAGACTCTCAATCTTAGATTTTCTAAAGGTTTAGAAACCTTAGATGAGATTATCAAGGTACAGTGGTCTCCTCTTATAAAGACAAGTCTTGGATATATCGGAGAATCTTCTCAGGCTTCAGCCCCAAATTATCTAAAAGCAGCTACAGCTGGTTTACTACATTTAGCCACTCAGCAAGGGAATAAAGAATATTTACAGGTAAAGCATGATCATCAAAATTCAAGGAACACTAACAAGGATATCTTTCAAAGAAGCTGCAAGCAACAGCCAAATTCAAATAGAAGATTTCATGATCGCAGAAATTTCTACTTCAATGGACAATGTTTCTCATGTCACAATTTTGGTCATAAAGCTATTCAATGTGTTGCATATAAAACCATCATGACAAGAGAAGCAATAAAGAAAAGGATGGATTTTGAACCAAAGAAGAACACCTATAACAACATTTCTCCTCTTCAAAATGAAGTTGAATGTGATTATTGCAATAACTTTGGCCATGAAGAATCTGAATGCAGGAGAAAGGTCCAGCCAAAAGAACATGTTCCTTCAAACTCCAAAGTGTGGAAAAAGAAGGAAATATAGGTTGAAAATTCTGGGATAGCTTTACTTGCAGAAGGTGAAGAAAATCAATGGTATATTGATAGCGGATGCTCAAAACATATGACAGGTGACAAAAACAAAATTCATGCATATAATGCTCTAGAAAAGGAAAAGAATGTTACATTTGGAAATGATACACCTACTGTCATTAAGGGAAAAGGGTCTGTTTTTCTAAAAGAAAAGGTGAAAGCTAATAATGTCATGTATGTGGATGGATTAAGACATAACCTGTTAAGTGTAAGTCAAACATGTGATCAAGGAACTGAGGTTATCTTTAGTTCAAAAGAATGTGTGGTACATGATCTTGATACAGGTAAAACAATTATAAAAGGAAAAAGAACTCCAAGCAACCTGTATGTATTGAAGAACTGCAAAGATCAATGTTACTTGAGAAAATCTTCAGAAAATTGGCTATGGCATAGAAGGCTGGGGCATCTGAGCTTCTCTCAAATCAACAAAGCAAGCAGACTTCAAGCTGTTCGTGGTCTTCCCAATATTACTCTACCAGAGAGTATCATATGCAAATCTTTCCAATTCGGTAAGCAGACCAGAGTACAATTTAATGCCAAAGAAGGATCATCAAGTAAGCCTCTTGAACTCATTCATACTGACATATGTGGACCTATGAGGAAAAAGTAACCACGTGGGGAAGAATACTATATCTTATTTATTGATGATTTCTCTAGAATGTGTTGGATCGGGTTGATTAAACACAAAGATGAAGCATTTGAAAAATTTCAGATCTTCAAAGCACTGGTGGAAAATGAATTAGATCTAAAAATAAAGCGTCTTAGATTTGATCGAGGAGGAGAATATACATCAAATGAATTCCTTGAATTTTGTGAGAAACATGGCATAAAAAGATAGTTCTCTGTAGCTGGCACTCCACAACAAAATGGCGTAGCAGAAAGGATGAATAGAACAATTCAAAAAATGGCTGGAGCTATGCTTGATGATTCTGGAACACCTGACACTTTCTGGGGAGAAGCAGCACATACAGCAGCAAACATTCTCAACAAGGCAAATGTTCTGGTAAATAGTGACAAAACTCCATATGAACTCTGGTATGGTAATTCTCCCTTTGTGAAGCATTTTAGAGTTTTTGGAAGTAAATGTTTTATCAAAAATAATGATGAAAAGCTTGGCAAGTTTGAACCTAGATCAAATGAAGGAATACTTCTTGGTTACTCATCTACAAGCAGAGCATACAAATGTTACAATAAAAGGCTTCGAAAGATTGTTGAATGTATTGATGTTGTTATTGATGAGTCTCCTGCAACCCCTAAAGAAGAAAAACAAACAATAGAAGAATATGATGGTGAATTTTTTCCTTCTACATCAAATAGAAATGATATAGACAGTGGATCCAATGAAGAACCTGAAGATGATTTATCTGAAAAGGCTCCATCCAGATATGTTCAAAAGAACCATCCTGAATCTCAAATTTTGGGAGACAAGGAATCAGGTGTACAAACAAGGAGGACTCTTGTGGGATCTTCTAGCTAACTGGCATTTCTATCCATGATTGAACCACACAATGTCAATCAAGCTAGCAAAGATGAATTTTTGATTCAAGCCATGAATGAAGAGCTTGATCAAATTGAAAATAATCACGCTTGGGAATTGGTACCAAGACCACAAGATAAAAATGTCATTGGAACTAAATGGATATTCAAGAACAAGTTAAATGAGAATGGGGATGTTATAAGAAACAAAGCTAGACTGGATTACAAGGGGTATACTCAACAAGAAGGTATAGAATTTGAAGAAACTTTTGCTCCTATAGCTAGACTTGAAGCCATAAGAAGTTTTCCTGCTTTTTCAAGTTTTCAACAAATCAAAGTTTATCAAATGGATGTTAAATCTGCATTTCTCAATGGTGATCTAGAAGAAGAAGTTTATATAGAACAACCAGAAGGATTCATTTTGGGAAATGATAAAAATATTGTTTGTAGACTTAAAAAGGCTCTATATGGTCTCAAACAAGCTCCAAGGGCATGGTATTATCGTCTTGACAAATATCTTCATCAACAAGGATTTTCAAAGGGGTCTGCTGATAGCAACTTATACACAAAAGTTGAAAATGATAAACTATTGATTGTAGTTGTATATGTTGATGATATCATTTTTGGAAGTAACGAAGAATCTATGAGTCGAAAATTTGCTTCTGTCATGCAGCAAGAATTTGAAATGTCTTTACTTGGGGAACTAACATTCTTTCTTGGCTTGCAAGTGCATCAATCTGCAGATGGTATATTTCTATCACAAGCAAAATATCTTAAGCAAATTATGAAGAAGTATGGCATGGAAGAATGCAAACCTGTAAGTACACCAATGATAACCGGATGCAATCTCAGTTCTCATGATGATTCTCCCACGGTGAATCAACCAGAATACAGATCAATGATAGGAAGCCTACTTTATCTCACTGGGACTAGACCGGACATTATGCATGCAGTTGGGATTGTTGGATGATTCCAAGCTAATCCAAAAGAGTCTCACCTTCAGGCTGTCAAAAGAATATTCAAATATCTACAAGGAACTCAAGACTTTGGACTATGGTATCCAAAGAATGCTGATCTTACTCTTCATGCGTACACTGATGCAGATTGGGCTAGAAATGTTGATGATCGGAAAAGCACTAGTGGTGGTGCATTCTATATGGGACCCCGGTTAGTATCTTGGTTCAGCAAGAAGCAAAATTCTATTGCCTTATCTACAAAAGAAGCAGAATATGTGGCTGCCGCATCTTGTTGCACTCAACTCCTTTGGATGATGCAAACCTTACAATATTTTCAAATAAAATGTACACCTCCTATCTCCATTATGTGTGATAATACAAGTGCCATCAGTATCTCAAAGAATCCTGTTATGCATTTGAAGACCAAGCACATTCCCATCAAGTATCACTTCTTACGTGAACAAGTGCTTGAAAAAAAGGTGAAGTTCGAGTATGTTCCCTCCAAAGAACAAGTTGCTGATATCTTTACCAAAACCTCTGCCCAGGGAAGCATTCAAATATCTAAGATAGAAGCTGGGAGTAGTCTCTTCCAGTCAGAAGAACAAATCTGCTTAAATTCAGAAGATTAAATTGGATACGCGGGTTTCCTGAAAGACAGTCGTGTATATACGCGAGTTCATACACAGAAAACCGCGTATAAGTGGTTGCTAACAACTTTTTTCTCTGGCTCAGCATTTCTTCAGCACAAGCTGTGGTCCTGTTTGGTATCTTTGATGTGGTTTGGAGTCTCTGGTGGTATTTCAGCTCTTATATTTATGTTTCATTCTCTATTGGGTGAAGATGCCTTGATGATTTGTTGTTGAAAGTGTTCAGGATGCACAAGCAAAGGGGGAGCCTTGGTCATATGGAAAGGATGCTTGGATGCACATTTTCAGGGGGAGCATTAGACTTGCTGAGTATAATTCATTGTTGGCATTATGATGGTTCTGAAATATGATCTCTCTTGAGGTCCTTCTCGTATTGGTCATGAAAAGTCATATTTGTAATTTGATGAAATGGTCATGTTGAGACCTATGATGTAAAAATTGTAATATTCAGTCATGTAAGGACTTGTTCAAATTTGTAAACCCACTTGGTTGGGCAGTTGAGTCAAAATGTGTAAACCCACCTGGTTGGGTACTTGAGTCACTTATGTAAATCCACTTGGTTGGATCTTTGATGTAAGTATGAGTCCTTGGTGATAGGAAGGTCATAGAGTCATCTACTTCATTGAAAAATATGTTTGAAGATTCAGCTTGAACTCAGGGGGAGCAAGGTAACTTCAGTGTACATCAGAGCTACAACACTCTTCTTTCTACATGAGGAGAAAAACCTTGTGTTGGTTTCGTTCTGCCCTTTTCCCTTGATGTCAAAGGGGGAGAGTGACATGATGTTTGAAGAAGGGAAGAATATCATTATGCTTAATGTATCTATCTGTCTGTTATGGTGATCAAACACCATCGTGGTTGCCATCAAGTCCAAAGGGGGATATTGTTGGCAATATGATGTAGAGTGTTGTCCTTGATGGCAACCCACTTGATGAAGATGATGGCAACCTACTTGATGAAGTTGTTCTTGACTTGATGAGTTTATTAATGATGCAAATCTGATGTTCTACAAGTAGCTCAGAAGTACCAGAGAAAGAACTATCAGTAAGGACCAGAACAATGATGATAAGTGTGTGACACAAGGCATAGGCGGTTTCGTCAAGGAGAAGGCGCGTATGCACACGGAAAAGTACGTGCCAAGTTGTGTATGATCAATTGGGCTCTAAATGTGTAAAACTAGGGGTTACTACCATGGTATTGACCCATTGTATTGAGCGTTGGGTTGTCTATTTGATCCCATCCAGGAATACCATTAGAAGTAATGTGGTTTTGGCTCATGGTATTGCCAAAGGCTAAATCTATATAAGGAGAAGAAATTGATTGTGCAAAGTGTGTGCAAGTGTCTGGGCTTTAATGAATACTTTACTCTGAAGTTAATCTGTATGGTTGAAATCTGTTCTTAATTGATAAATCTGAATCTATGATGCACCTATGAACATGATGAAGGTTCAAGACCTCTAGATCTGAAAAGATGAATCTCTAGGATGATCTGAAAAGAAGTATTGAAGACCTGGCGCAAATCTATTGAAGAACTTGAAGAAATCTGGGTAAGTTCATAGATCTGGTCTGTTGTGCAAAGTTTATCTTTTATAGATCTATACGCAGGTTCAGTTCGTGAAAAGCGCGTGTATACGAGGATCTGTTTAAACAAAGGTGTGTATGGATAGTTAGGGTTATTGCACAGATGTATACACGGGTTCGCTTCATTAAAAGCGCGTATATACGCGGGTCTGATTAAATAAAAGCACGTATGATATCTGATCTAATGGTTGCTCAAGGTTGAATGTGTTTCTGCATATTTATTCTGAAGTCTGGGTTATCTCTGATATTCTGGTTACAGTGGTTTCACTATTCTGTTTGAAGCATTGGGCAAAGGTTGCTTGTTGATAAGTGAAGGGTTGTGTTGGAGCTGTTTGATCCAGTTTGAAAATTGATGAAACGTGGTCTGCAGTGGATCTGAGGATTGAAGCCTTCAGTATGTATGTAGAAGCTTTCTGTCAGTAGAAACTGGTGCTAATATCAGGGGGTAGTAGCTCCCTTCCAGGAGAGGCTGGTAAACGAGAGAAGGTTGTAGCCTTCTACAGGTGGGTTCCTACGTGCTGGTATGAGTCTGTGCCAGTACATGGTTGTAAGAAGTTTTTAATATAATAAATATTGAAGACTAAGACGACGGAAGCGGTGCTTTTCTCCCGAATTGGGTTTCCACCTAAAATAATGGTGTTCATGTGTGTTGCTTATGTGTGATGATTATTCTGTTCTTTCTGTACCTGTTTACTGTTTTCTAAACATATGATGATTGAATAATGTAATGATCTAAGTCAACAATTAATGCATAATTAAATCACTGGATATACGCGAGTTCTGTAAAGGATATCCGTGTATATACGCTAGTTGGATTCAGGAAAGTAGCGTATGGGTTTTTAAAGGAAGAAGAAAAGTTTTATTGTCTGCACAAAATACTGATTCACCCCCCCCCCCCCTCTCAGTATTTTTCCCAACAATTGGTATCAGAGCTAGGTTCTTCTGAAAGGGCTTAACCGCTAGAAGGAAGATCAAGCAAGATGAGCAATCAAGAGGGAACAACATCTATCAAGCCTCCACTCTTCAACGGAAGTAATTTAATCTTCTGGAAAATAAGGATGAGATCCTATCTTCAGTCTATGGGAGCAGATATATGGGCCATTTTTGAACAAGGATATCAATATCCAGCTGCTATACCAACAGATCCAACTGAAAGAAAGGATTATGAATCAAATGCAAAGGAGGTCAATGCTCTAACTGGAAGTCTAAATAAATCTGAATTTTTCAAAGTCATGCAGCTGAATACAACAAAGGAAATATGGGACAAAATCATTCTAAGTTATGACGGTGATGAAAAGGTAAAAAGTGCAAAAATTGAAACTCTCAGAATTGAATATGAAAATTTAAACATGCATAGTGATGAGAGTATTGCCAGTTTCTTTTTACGTCTTGATGATATTGTAAATCGTATGAGAAATCTGGGAGAAATAATCACAGAATCTATTTTGGTTGAAAAAATCTTAAGATCGCTAACGGAAAAATTTGAATCAAAAGTCTCTGCTCTTGAAGAAAAACAGGATCTTCAAACTCTTACTGTGGTGCAACTTCATGTCATACTGACTGCATATGAAAGGAGGAGAGGAGGACCATCTGAAGTCAAAGAATTTGTTTTTAAAGCGTCTACAAAAGGGAAAGAAGTTCAAAAGGAAGAAGGATCAGGATATAACTCAGAAGAAGACGAGGCAAACTTTGTGAGAAGACTCCAACTAGGAACTGGAAGATTCAAAGGTAAGCTTCCTTTCAAATGTTTTGATTGTGGAAGAGTTGGTCATTATGCTGCAAAGTGTCCTTATAAAGAAACATTTTCGAACGGGAAAGAAGTAGAAAGAAGGAATAAGAACCGATCTAGCACTAAGAAAAGTTACTATACTAATGAAGACAGTGATGGGTTATCTGATAGTGAGGAAGAATGTGAACAAGATCTTAGACTTCTCATGGCATTTGAAAAAGAATCTAGAGAAGAAAAGGATACTTTTGTGGATGCTCTAGAGGACAATGATTTTATTGAAGAAAACAATCAACTCAAAATAAGCCTAGAAGAAAAGAACATAATCATAGAGACTCTTGAAAATCAACTTGAAGAAAAGGAAAAACGCATTGAGGAATTAGAGTGTGAAGTAGTAAGTCTAAGAAAAGATCATGAGAAAGTAAAGACTCTCAATCTTAGATTTGCTAAAGGTTCAGAAACCTTAGATGAGATTATCAAGGTACAATGGTCTCCTCTTATAAAGACAGGTCTTGGATATACTGGAGAATCTTCTCAGGCTTCGGCCCCATATTATCTAAAAGCAGCTACAGCTGGTTTACTACATTTAGCCACTCAGCAAGGGAATAAATAATCTTTACAGGTAAAGCATGATCATCAAAATTCAAGGAACACTAACAGGGATATCTTTCAAAGAAGCTACAACCAACAGGTAAATTCAAATAGAAGATTTCATGATCGCAGAAATTTCTACTTCAATGGAAAATGTTTCTCATGTCACAATTTTGGTCATAAAGTTGTTCAATGTGTTGCATATAAAACCATCATGACAAGAGAAGCAAGAAAGAAAAGGATGGATATTGAACCAAAGAATAGCACCTATAAAAAAAATTTTCCTCTTCAAAATGAAGTTGAATGTGCTTATTGCAATAACTTTGGCCATGAAGAATCTGAATGCAGGAGCAAGGTCCAGCCAAAAGAACATGTTCCTTCAAACTCCAAAGTGTGGAAAAAGAAGGAAATACAGGTTGAAAATTGTGGGATAGATTTATTTGCAGAAGGTGAAGAAAATCAATGGTATATTGATAGCGGATGCTCAAAACATATGACAGGTGACAAAAACAAACTTCATGCATATAATGCTCTAGAAAAGGAAAAGAATGTTACATTTGGAAATGATACACCTACTTTCATTAAGGGAAAAGGGTCTGTTTTTCTAAAAGAAAAGGTGAAAGCTAATAATGTCATATATGTGGATGGATTAAGACATAACATGTTAAGTGTAAGTCAAATGTGTGATCAAGGAACTGAGGTTATCTTTAGTTCAAAAGAATGTGTGGTGCGTGATCTTGATACAGGTAAAACAATTATAAAAGGAAAAATAACTCCAAGCAACCTGTATGTATTGAAGAACTGCAAAGATCAATGTTACTTGAGAAAATCTTTAGAAAATTGGCTATGGCATAGAAGGCTGGGGCATCTGAGCTTCTCTCAAATCAACAAATCAAGCAGACTTAAAGTTGTTCATGGTCTTCCCAATATTACTCTACCAGAGAGTATCATATGCAAGTCTTGCCAATTCGGTAAGCAGACAAGAGTACAATTTAATGCCAAGGAAGGTTCATCAAGTAGGCCTCTTGAACTCGTTCATACTGACATATGTGGACCTATGAGGAAAAAGTCACCACGTGGTGAAGAATACTATATCTTATTTATTGATGATTTCTCTAGAATGTGTTGGATCGGGTTGATTAAACACAAAGATGAAGCATTTGAAAAATTTCATATCTTCAAAGCACTGGTGGAAAATGAATTAGATCTAAAAATCAAGTGTCTTAGATCTGATCGAGGAGGAGAATATACATCAAATGAATTCCTTGAATTTTGTGAAAAACATGGCATAAAGAGATAGTTCTCTGTAGCTGGCACTCCACACAAAAATAGCGTAGCAGAAAGGATGAATAGAACAAATCAACAAATGGCTAGAGCTATGCTTGATGATTCTAGAACATCTGACACTTTCTGGGGAGAAGCAGCACATACAGCAGCAAACATTCTCAACAAGGCACATGTTCGGGTAAATAGTGACAAAACTCCATATGAACTCTGGTATGGTAACTCTCCCTCTATGAAGCATTTTAGAGTTTTTGGAAGTAAATGATTTATCAAAAATAATGATGAAAAGCTTGGCAAGTTTGAACCTAGATAAGATGAAGGAATACTTCTTGGTTACTCATCTACAAGAAGAGCATATGAATGTTACAATAAAAGGCTTCGAAAGATTGTTGAATGTATTGGTGTTGTTATTGATGAGTCTCCTGCAGCCCCTAAAGAAGAAAAACAAACAATAGAAGAAGATGATGGTGATTTTTGTCCTTCTACATCAAATAGAAATGATATAGATAGTGGATCCAATGAAGAACCTGAAGATGATTTATCTAAAAAGGCTCCATCCAGATATGTTCAAAAGAACCATCCTAAATCTCAAACTTTGGGAGACAAGGAATCAGGTATACAAACAAGGAGGACTCTTGTGGGATCTTCTAGCTATCTGGCATTGCTATCCACGATTGAACCACACAATGTCAATCAAGCTAGAAAATATGAATGTTGGATTCAAGCCATGAATGAAGAGCTTGATCAAATTGAAAAGAATCACACTTGGGAATTGGTACCAAGACCACATGATAAAAAATTCATTGGAACTAAATGAATATTCAAGAACAAATTAAATGAGAATGGGGATGTTATAAGAAACAAAGCTAGACTGGTTTGCAAGGGGTATACTCAACAAGAAGGTATAGACTTTGAAGAAACTTTTGCTCCTGTAGCTAGACTTGAAGCCATAAGAATGTTTCTTGCTTTGTCAAGTTTTCAACAAATCAAAGTTTATCAAATGGATGTTAAATATGCATTTCTCAATGGTGATCTAGAAGAAGAAGTTTATATAGAACAACCAGAAGGATTCATTTTGGGAAATGATGAAAATCTTGTTTGTAGACTTAAAAAGGCTCTATATGGTCTCAAACAAGCTCCAAGGGCTTGGTATTATCGTCTTGACAAATATCTTCATCAACAAGGATTTTCAAAGGGGTCTGCTGATAGCAACTTATACACAAAATTTGAAAATGATAAACTATTGATTGTGGTTGTATATGTTGATGATATCATTTTTGGGAGTAATGAAGAATCCTTGAGTCAAAAATTTTCTTCTGTCATGCAGCAAGAATTTGAAATGTCCTTACTTGGTGAACTAACATTCTTTCTTGGCTTACAAGTGCATCAAACTGCAGATGGTATATTCCTATCACAAGCAAAATATCTTAAGCAAATTCTGAAGAAGTATGGCATGGAAGAATGCAAATCTGTAAGTACACCAATGATAACCGGATGCAATCTCAGTTCTCATGATGATTCTCCCACGGTGAATCAACCAGAATACAGATCAATGATAGGAAGTCTACTTTATCTCACTGGGACTAGACCAAACATTATGCATGCAGTTGGGATTGTTGGACGATTCCAAGCTAATCCAAAAGAGTCTCACCTTCAGGCTGTCAAAAGAATATTCAAATATCTACAAGGAACTCAAGACTTTGGACTATGGTATCCCAAGAATGCTGATCTTACTCTTCATGCGTACACTGATGCAGATTGGGCTAGAAATGTTGATGATCGGAAAAGCACTAGTGGTGGTGCATTCTATATGGGACCCCAGTTAGTATCTTGGTTCAGCAAGAAGCAAAATTCTATTGCATTATCTACAGCAGAAGCAGAATATGTGGCTGCCGCATCTTATTGCACTCAACTCCTTTGGCTGATGCAAACCTTACAAGATTTTCAAATCAAATGTACACCTCCTATCTCCATTATGTGTGATAATACAAGTGCCATAAGTATCTCAAAGAATCTTGTTATGCATTCGAAGACCAAGAACATTCCCATCAAGTATCACTTCTTACGTGAACAAGTGCTTGAAAAAAAGGTGAATTTGGAGTATGTTCCCTCCAAAGAACAAGTTGTTGATATCTTTACCAAACCTATGCCTAGGGAAGCATTCGAATATCTAAGACAAAAGCTGGGAGTAGTCTCTGCCAGTCAGAAGAACAAATCTGCTTAAATTTAGAAGATTAAATTGGATACGTGGGTTTCCTAAAATACAGTCGCGTATATACGCGAGTTCATACACAGAAAACTGCATATAAGTAGTTGTTGACAACTTTTTTCTCTGGCTCAGCATTTCTTCAGCACAAGCTATGGTCCTGTTTGGTATCTCTGATGTGGTTTGGATTCTCTGGTGGTATTTCAGCTCTTATATTTATGTTTCATTCTCTATTGGGTGAAGATGCCTTGATGATTTGCTGTTGAAAGTGTTCAGGATGCACAAGCAAAGGGGGAGCCTTGGTCATATGGAAAAGATGCTTGGATGCACATTTTCAGGGGGAGCATTAGACTTGCTAAGTATAATGAATTGTTGGCATTATGATGGTTCTGAAATATGATCTCTCTTGAGGTCCTTCTCGTATTGTTCATGAAAAGTCATATTTGTAATTTGATGAAAAGGTCATGTTGAGACCTATGATGTAAAAATTGTAATATTCAGTCATGTAAGGACTTGTTCAAATTTGTAAACCCACTTGGTTGGGTAGTTGAGTCAAAATGTGTAAACCCACCTGGTTGGGTACTTGAGTCACTTATGTAAATCCACTTGGTTGGATCTTTGATGTAAGTATGAGTCCTTGGTGATAGGAAGGTCATAGAGTCATGTACTTCATTGAAAAATATGTTTGAAGATTCAGCCTGAACTCAGGGGGAGCATGGTAACTTCAATGCATATTAGATCTACAGCGCTCTTCTTTATACATGAGGAGAAAAACCTTGTGTTGGTTTTGTTCCGCCCTTTTCCCTTGATGTCAAAGGGGTAGAGTGACATGGTGTTTGAATAAGGGAAGAATATCATTATGCTTAATGTATCTATCTATCTGTTATGGTGATTAAACACCATCGTGGTTGCCATCAAGTCCAAAGGGGGAGATTGTTGGCAATATGATGCAGAGTGTTGTCCTTGATGGCAACCCACTTGATGAAGATGATGTCAACCTACTTGATGAAGTTGTTCTTGACTTGATGAGTTTATTAATGATGCAAATCTGATGTTCTACAAGTAGCTTAGAAGCACCAGAGAAAGAACTATCAGTAAGGACCAAAACAATGATGATAAGTGTGTGACACAAGGCATACGGGGGTTTGTCAAGGAGAAGGCGCATATGCACGCGGAAAAGTACGTTCCAAGTCACGTATGATCAATTGCGCTCTAAATGTGTAAAACCAGGGGTTACTACTATGGTATTGACCCATTGTATTGAGCGCTGGGTTGTCTATTTGATCCCATCCAGGAATACTATCGGAAGTAATGTGGTTTTGGCTCATGGTATTGACAAAGGATAAATCTATATAAGGAGAAGAAATTAATTGTGCAAAGTGTGTGCAAGTGTCTGGGCTTTAATGAATACTTCGCTATGAAGTTAATCTGTATGGTTGAACTCTGTTATTAATTGATAAATCTGAATCTATGATGCACCTATGAACATGATGAAGGTTCAAGACCTCTAGATCTGAAAAGATGAATCTCTAGGATGATCTGAAAAGAAGTAATGAAGACCTGGCGCAAATCTATTGAAGAACTTGAAGAAATCTGGTTAAGTTCATAGATCTAGTCTGTTGTGCAAAGTTTATCTTTTATAGATCTATACGCAGGTTCAGTTCGTGAAAAGCGCGTGTATATGTGGATCTATTTAAACAAAGGCACGTATGGACAGTTAGGGTTATTGCACAGATGTATACGCGGGTTCGCTTCATTAAAAGTGTGTATATAAGCGGTTCTGATTAAATAAAAGCACGTATGATATCTGATCTAATGGTTGCTCAAGGTTGAATGTGTTTCTGCATATTTATTCTGAAGTCTGGGTTATCTCTGATATTCTGGTTACAGTGGTTTCACTGTTCTGTTTGAAGTATTGGGCAAAGGTTGTTTGTTGATAAGTGAAGGGTTGTGTTGGAGCTGTTTGATCCAGTTTGAAAATTGATGAAATGTGGTCTGCAGTGGATCTAAGGGTTGAAGCCTTCAGTATGTATGCAGAAGCTTTTTGTCAGTAGAAGCTGGTGCTAATATCAGGTGGTAGTAGTTCCCTTCTAGGAGAGGCTGGTAAATGACAAGCAGGGGGTTGTAGCTCCCTTCCAGGAGAGGCTGGTAAACGAGAGAAGGTTGTAGCCTTCTGCAGGTGGGTGCCTGCGTGCTGGTATGAGTCTGCGCCAGTACATTTTTGTAAGAAGTTTTAATATAATAAAGATTGAAGACTGAGATGACGACAGCGGTGGTTTTCTCCCGAATTGGGTTCCCACCTAAAATCCTGGTGTTCATGTGTGTTGCTTATGTGTGATGATTATTCTGTTCTTTCTGCACCTGTTTACTGTTTTCTAAACATCTAATGATTGAATAATGCAATGATCTAAGTCAAGAATTAATGCATAATTAAATCACTGGATATACACGAGTTCTGTAAAGGATATCCGCATATATACGGCAGTTGGATTCAGGAAAGTAGCGTATGGGTTTTTAAAGGAAGAAGAAAATTTTTATTGTCTGCACAAAATAATGATTCAACACCCCCCCCCCCCCCCCCCCCTCAGTATTTTTCCCAACAAGTGTAGCCCCCTTATTGTTATTTTTGTACCCCTGTAACCACCACATTATTATTATTGTTTACTTACATTATTATTTTTAGGTTGGCTAGGATTATATTGTGACACAAAGGACCCCTATATATAGAATAAGGTTTTGTCATTTTTATCATCCAAGAATTGTTCATTTATGTAATGTATTGGAGGATGCCCCCTCAAAGTGGCTGATTTCTAAGGCATTAATCTCTCTTTTCTTCTATTCTGGAGCTGGTTTCTTAACATTTGTTGCCAGAGGCTTTGGATTCTATGGTTTCACTACTCCAAACAAGTCATCATGGAATTTTCTCTATAAAATTTTTTCTACAAAGGTTCAGAAGCTAAAGTTTTTACAACATGAAGCAGAAATCCAGAGGAACATCGTGGAACTATTTCAGATCTTGGTTCGTAATATTTTCTGGAGATATGATTTGTGGAAGTTAGGGATTTTTGTAGGCTCTTGAATTTAACCTAAACAGGTCATCGTGGTATTTTCACAATATTTTTTTTTTCTATGAGGGTGTAGAAGCTGAAATTTTTACAAAGCGAAACCAAAATCCTGAGGAACGTTGTGGAAAAAATTTAGATCTTGGTTCACAATATTTTCAGAGATATGATCTGTGCAAGTTAGGGATTTTTGCAGGCACTTGAATTTAAGCTAAATATGTCATTGTGTAATTTTCGCTATAATTTTTTAACTGCGATAGTTCAGAAACTGAAATCTTTAGAGAGTGAAGCCAAAATCTTGAGGAACGTCATGGTAAAATTTCAGAGCTTGATTCACAATATTTTCGGAGATAAGGTCTGTTGAAGTTATGGTTTTTTCAAGATCCCCAATTTCATCTCAAAGAGGTGACCATGGGAAAATCATCACGAATCCCTCTCTGAGCATTGGATTGGAATTCTATAAAAAGTGGCCACAAGTACACATAATATAGTCTCTTATGTATCAATTTTAGAACTGAAGGAGGAAACAACGTGGAATGCCATACAAGTTCACTCTATTGAACTAGTCCATAATTAGGTCATCATGGGAGATTTGGCATAACTTTGTCTTCAAGAATCAAAATTAGTGCAGACCTCTAGCGTTTCAAATAAGATTCAAAGGCCTACTACAGGGCCAAATTTTATATATTGAAGATTTGAAATCACAGAGATAATTCAGTTTCAATATCGAGCTGCTCAAAATCAAGAAAAAGGTGAAATTTCTTTTTTCAAATTGCATAAGTTTTTTTTGAAAAATTAGTTTTAAGTGATTCCAAAGTCCTATTGATCATATATGTTAGTATTGGGTTCTAAAATTCCTCCTAAAGGGAATTCAACACTGATCAAACCCTTAGAGTACTCTATTATGACTCATGAAGATGAAGAATTGCAACCTCATCTATCAAAATTACAAGAGAAAGTGCACCAAATTTTTCTCTCTTAAAGAGTACCAAAAAATGAAATGGAAGTTTTGAAGAAAGGTGTGGAAGCGAAGATGGAAGGTTTGAAGAATAATATGGATGGTTTGAATAAAGGCGTGGAAGCTAAGATGGATGGCATGGAAGGTGGCATGGAAGCTAAGATGGATGACATGGAAGAAAAAATTAAATACAACATGGAAAACATGAAGAATTCTCTAAAAGCAAACACGGAAGGTTTGAAAAAGTTGATACAAGAAATGTTTCCTAATGGAAAAAATGTAGTAGAGAAAACTCATGATGAGAGAAAAATAAATGTTAATCGTGATTTCATAAACTCTAATGTTGCATGGAAGAGCCACCATATTCCAAATATGGATATGAGGAAGTTTGATGGCAAGGATCCTATAACATGGATACTATAGATGGCACAATATTGTGATCTCAATAATGTGCTTAGCACACAAAAGGTACGCATTACAACTTTACATTTAGATCAAAATACATTTGTATGGTATTGATTTCTTTGCTCCCATAAAAAAATTGTCACTTGGTCAATTTTTACGGATGAAATGATAACACATTATGAGGATACGAAGAGTAGCACCTTCTTTAGCCAATTTCTAAATCTCAAACAAAAGGGTTCCGTGGTAGAGCACACTGAGGACTTCCAAAAATTGATTATAAGGGTAACTGATATTCCAAAGGAAAACATGATTGATGTGTTCATAGGGACTTTAAAGGATAACATCGAACATGAAGTTCGCGTTTGGGAACCTGATTCGTTTGAGAAGGCATTCAGGTTGGCAAGAAAAATTGAATGTAAATTTATGGCGACAAGGAAGCCTACCACTCACATCTATATATATGGAAGTGTTGCTACTCCGATACTTCCACAAACTACAAGGTTGAAACCACAATAATTTGATGAAAAAAGGGCAAAAGGGCTATGCTACAATTGTGATATAAAATACACTAAAGGTCATAAGTGTGCTGAGAAGAAATTATTTTACATAGAATTTGAAGAGGAGGAAGAAAATGAACAAGAAACTTCAAAATAAGAGAATATACACTAGGAAACAACCCTAGAATAAGAAGAAATGAGTCTAACTGTATCATGTAATGCATTGGCAGGAATTACCACTCCTCAAACTCTTAAGATAGAAGGAGAAATCAAGAAAAAAAGGGCAATAGTGTTGATTGATTCGGGTAGTACCCATAATTTTATTCATTGTAAGGTACTCAAGGAATTGAATTATTTCCTATACCCAGCACCAGCATGTCAGGTGATGATTTCAAATGGAGGAACTATAAATTTCTCTGAAAAACTCCATAATATCAAGCTAACCACGGGGGAATATGTATTGAATATTCCAATGCTTTCCATTCCAATGGGAGGTGCTAATGTTGTACTAGGAGTACAATGGTTACAATATTTGGGGACACTAACTTTTAATTTTCAAGAACTTTCCTTGAATTTTTTTTCAGAAGTAAAGGAAATCGAATTATGGGGTATTGAAGGGAAGTTGGGAAATATTATAAGCTCTAATGTCATGACAAAGCTTCTGAAGAAAGAATAATGAGGTGTAATTGCACAATTATGCTCACTAGAAGTTCCAACACCAAAATCATCTATTTCTCAAGATCTTCAAAAAGTCTTGGACAATCATTCCAAGGTGTTTGAAACTCCTAAAGGACTCCCACCTATTTCTGATCATGATCATGCTATTCATTTGATTCTAGGAAGTGTTCCTCCAAACAACAGGCCTTACAAATATCCTTATGTCCAAAAGAGCGAAATTGAATGTATGATTGCTGATATGTTACAGGCTGGTATAATTCAACCTAGTCAAAGTTCTTTCTCTGCTCCAGTAGTATTGGTGCACAAGAAGGATGGATCATGGCACATGTTTCTGGATTATAGGGAGCCCAGTAAGCTCACTATTAAAGATAAATTTGCAATTCCTGTGATTGATGAATTATTGGATGAATTACATGGTGCAATTTATTTTACCATTTATTTTACCAAGTTGGATCTTCGTTCAGGATATCATCAAATTATAATGAAGACTAAAGATATTCCGAAAAAAAAATTTCGAAATCATGAGGGTCATTATGAATTTTTCGTCATGCCTTTTGGCCTTACAAATGCACCTTCTACATTTCAAGGGTTGATGAATTCCATTTTCAAACCCTTTCTTAGAAAAATCGTGCTAGTATTTTTTGATGACATACTGATGTACAATAGGTCTTGGAAGGATCATGTTCAACATGTTGATAGGGTGCTCAAACTATTGGAGGAGAAACAATTATGTGCAAAAACATCCAAATGTTTCTTTGGAGTACAAGAGGTTGAATATCTAGGTCATATTGTATGTCACGAGAGTGTTAAGGTAGACCCTAAGAAAATTAAAGCCATTAAGGGATGGAAATTCCCCACAACCATAAAGAAGTTGCGAGGATTTCTCGGGTTAACAGGGTATTATTGCAAGTTTGCTAAGAATTATGGGAGAAAAGCAGCACTTGTAATAACATTATTGAAGAAATATGCATTTTCATGGACTCTTGAAGAAACTAAGGTCTTTGAACATCTTAAAGAGGCATTGTGCCTAGCACTGATCTTAGCTATGCCAGACTTCACAAAAATTTTTATTGTGGAATTTGATGCCTCAGGAAATGGAATTGGTGTTTTTTTAATGCAAAAAGGAAGATCCATTGCTTTTGAAAGTCATCTAATTGAAGGAAATTATTTACAAAAAGCTATTTATGAGAATGAAATGTTGGCAATACTACATGCACTAAAGAAATGGTGACCTTACCTTATGGGAAGGCACTCCAAGGTAAAAAATTGTTAATATTAATTTCATCCTTATATATTCTTAACAACATTAATATTATTAACATTATTAGTTATATCATTTATTACTTTTATCAAATGGTAATTTTTACGCCGTAAGGCATCACTATTTGAAAACAACTTCCCCAGCTACCATTGTGTCCATGTTTGAGCCATTGGATCAAATGTTAGATGATTGAAATGTTTTAGGCCATTAGATCAAGTAAATATTTTTATACAGATTTTTTATAATGTTAGCTTTTTTCTTTTTAATAAGTTAGATTGAATTTAGGTTTTGGTGACTTTAAAGTTAAAATGTTGTTATTAAAAGTTTGTTAGATTTTAACCTCAATGTTGGCTTAAGGGGTCCTGACCCAGGTTCGGAGGTTCAAGGTTTGCCGAAAATCCCCTATGCTACTGGCCCTTTCGGTAGTGACCTACTTGCAGAGGCCAAAGTCTCACCTGAAGTAGTATGGGTGGGTGCTGGAACCAGGTTTCCACACCCTAGAGACTATAGGTAAGTCAAGCAGAGCTGCGTTCAGTCTTATAGCGACTAGATTTTATATCACGGAGCCTAGATCTACAGATTCCCTTCGTACATCAATGATATTCACAATAATCAATAGATCATGAACTCATATAAATATAACACTGCTATTCCAGATCTTCTTGTAGGAAATGTAATATAACAGACCCCGATCGTAGCATAAGCAAGCAACACAAGTATATTCACAGCTTAAATAAATAACACATCAACATATATTATTCAACCAAAAATCATTGATTCATATCACAATAATTCCAACAGATTCAGACATCCATCAATATTTCTACATTCATTAATCCCTCAGATCTACTTACAATACCCAAACCCAACCTGCACACACAATAGCAGGGTTCGCACACAGCAGGATGAAGAATCTCCATGCACACAGCAGCAGGAGTTCTTCCCCAACAACCCTAACCATATCTATGAATTTGCACTTAGCATCAATATATGTTCAAATCTATCCTACAACTCAAAAAGCTTCAACTATTTATACTATTTTAGCCTACTCATCTAATGGTCTGCAAACTGTGGTTTGCGGTCCCTTGGTATACCCCTGACCTGTTTACAATGTATTAGGGGCTTTGAACCACCCCATAACCCTTGTGCTAGACTAGATAGAATCAAAAATATACAAAATGGACTAGTTTCATAGGCTGCAGGAGACCCTGTCCAACAATCCCCCAACACAATCTTGTGACTCGTCCCGAGTCACTGTGGTGGTGGGGCCTCCACCTGTGCGCATAGTGCATTGATGGCAGTGATTAATGGGGCCAAGATTTCTTGACTCTGAGCAGCAGTGCTCTGCGCAATATCCACGAGCTTCTGGGATGTCAGTCCTTCTGTCACCATGGTGACACTCTCCAGTGTCTGATTTAGTCGTTTGATCGCAACATCAGTATCCTGTGATATCTGGAGGCCTGCGGTAGTCAAAGGCTTCAATTTTTCCTCGATGGCATGCTTTTTGTGCCAGATTTCCCCAATATAATCATCGAGAGTGTTGCTAGTCTTCAAATGTGCCAAACGCTGTGCAGGAACTAATGAGGGTAATGTAACCTCAACCTAATCGAAAGCTTCTTCCTTTTGCCGCAAGTCCTAATTGATTATCTGGAGGACTGAATCGTGATAGATCTTGGTCCAAAGCTGCATGTCATGATCAAGTAACTGGGTGCCCTTTGAAATCTGTCCTCTAATGGTGTTGGTAGCCTTGGTTACCAGTGCAGCGCGTTGGGCTCATATCTCCAGGGGTGTTTCGGGCTACAATTTGGGCTGTAAGTCAGTGATTTTCTGCTCTAGCTGCACCTTCACGACCTGCATCTCCATCCTGGAGGCCTTAAATGTTGCGATCAATCCTTCAAATTTAGCCCAGGGGGTGGCTGCAGATGGGATCTCTTCCATGACCTCTGTGTAGAGTTGGTGGATCAATGTTTCAAGCTCCACTTGCTGTGAGACAATGAGGAGCACTTCTGTGTTCTGCTGGGTGATGGTCTGCTCGACCACATCAAGATGTTGCTATAATTTCTGGTCACGATGGTGGATATCCTAGAAAATGGTGCTGTAGAGACCCTGTAATGCCTCATGGGGTAGTTTGGCTAGATCCAGCTGTATCCTTGTACCTGCTTAGAGTTGGATTCCTACCAGGGCAGTGCTCAGACAAGCGCAGAGATGGCTTTCTTCTATAGCCAGGGCTACACTACTGGTTGCCAGGGGGGTCTGTCCCTGAACCACGCTAGTCTATATTGTGTCCACCTTTAGCTACAAGGTTCAAAGCTCTTCCTAGATGGCACTAATCGCAGCCTTCTGGTGCTCCTCTAAAGCAACCGATTTCTCCTTTGTGGCCTGTGTGATGGCATCTGTGATTTGTTCGAGATCTCCGTCCTTCAATGTAACCATCTCATCTCATTCCTTCCGCTCAGTGTGATGCTTTCTCTGGGGTCCCTTGACAGGCTCGCCGGTTCGCTTTGTACCTCCGAATTTTACTTCCTTCATGCCTAGTTGTGATTTAACCTGGGTTCTAGCCTCAGTGTTCTTCGTGGTGGTCTGCATTGGGGGTGTGTCGTTTTTCGTGGCTGTGCCTAAGTATTTCCTTGTGATTCCTGTTGCCTTGGGGATAGCAGGTCGGAGTACCTACATCATGATAGTACCAGCAGTTCCCCTTGCACTGGTTTTGAAGCCTATCTTCCAGGCAAGTGGCCATAGTGCGACCACATTGTCAATTTCCTTAGTTTCTACCATATAAGGAAGTGATGTCAAGTTTTTATCCTTGTGGCTATGGATTTGAATTTTGTTCATGGTAACCCGGAACATTGTGATATTCTTATACTTGTCACATATTGTGGGGGACAACTGAGGTTGAGAATTGATGGCTACGGCCATGGTACTGTGGAAGAGGACCCAGAAGACTTGGCTATCTTCTATGCTCTGCACATCCTTGGAATACCACAAATGGGCATACTGTGCCCCTTCGCACATATCTGGAGTGAGCTTAGGGAGGAACGACTCCTTAGGGGATTCCCAGGAAACAAGGGCTATAAGAAATAGTAGCCAGGCATAGCATAAGGCTTTTCTCTATTCTTGCAATTCACAGACATTGGCTAAGAATTCGTCGCACAAGTACTGGGCCCAATTGAGACAGACCCCTCCAGCACACTGTCTGGCTAGCCGAATTACATAGGCAGGGATAGTGGCGAACTCAAACTTTCGCATTAGCTTGTATGCTAACATTATGGTACCCATCTACATAGCTCGGTTGCTGATGGATTTTATGATAAAGCCCCGTTTATTTCTTTGCACATGGTAGGTTTGATGGACATATTCCGCGATTTCGCCTTCATATTTCTTACCCACTTGCTCCAGAGGGTGTGGCCTGTTCATGGAGAGGCCTGTGATTGTGTGGACCCATGCAGCATCTATGGGTATGCTATCTCGAATCCATAGGCAGCCATTATAGATTAGGGCGAGTAGTTGCCAGGCCAATCGATCCGAGACGTTGTAATGGTGAAAGTGGGGCATCCGCAGCAAGTTCAAAAGCCTAGCTCTGACGAATCCACTTACCTAATGCTGAGGAACAATTGTGACCCCATTTTCCATGTAAATTGTGTCGAAGTATAGTGTGGGGTTCATATCAGGGAAGGCTTCGTAGTTTGCCAAGTCATGATCGTTGAACTTAACTTCATGGAGCTTCTCGTAGGGGTCACTTAAGACATGGACTTCTCCCGAGGTTAGTGGCTTTTGCAGATAGGTAACTAGGCCATCAAGGTTCTTTGGTGTGTGTGTCAAGGGCCTTCGCGGGTGGAGAAAGGGAAATAACCATTTGATTGGATTGGCAGGCAGGGCTCCCTCTGGGGCAGCTTGAGCTTGAGGCATCGCTCCCAAGGACTTGGCCTTCCTTGGGGAGGTCATAAGCTTCCCTGAAGCACATTTCGCAGCTTTTGGGGGCTTCCATGAGCCCTGTGCTTTCTCTTTACCCTTCCTTGTGATCGGTGTAGAGAGCACTTCTTCATCCTTAGACCTAATCTCCATTACTTCCTCACCTTCTGGTTCTGTAGCTGCCTAGGGTGCAGTAGGGTTTGTGGTTGTCATCCTAGCACGGAAAATGAATCCCAACTCTGGGTGGCTACTATCACAGGGGGTAGGCTGATCAGACATGAATAGGACAGTGCAGACCCAGAAAATCTTGTAGCTCGAGCTCGTTCTAGACAAAGTTGATAAGCACCGGTTAGGCAAGTGAGATGGAGCCCTTGTCTGAGCTATCCTTCACCTTTTATATTACCCGTAGTCATCCAACAGTTGGGTAAAATTATCCTGGGACTTACCATCAGATAAATGGTAAAAAAATCCTCAAAATCCACGTCATTAAATTTCAGGGGGCCGTGCTTTCCAACGGTAACTACTACTGTTTACTAGACATTATTGTGCCAACGGCTAGTTTTTTAACCTATCGTGCGCTCAGTACTATGCTTAGGCCAGACACCTGCACCTCCTGCACATTCTCCCCCAACACAAACATGCTCCATAGGAATTCTAAACTCAAGGAAATGGTTGCGTGACACCTTTCATCCCAACAGAATTTGACCTCCAGCATAAGCAAGTCTTGCAGAGGTGTTGTAATCTACCCACATCCCCAGACAATCTTTCGGTAGTAACTTGCATGGCTGAGGATTGAATGCAACTGTTTCTTTGTTGTAAGGGGTTTCGGGTGTTTGATAACTTTGTTTCCTATCCCCACACCCCCGGTCCTACCCCATGTGAGGTGCGTATCCATGCTACCCATTCGCAGCCTGAGCAGTCTGTTTAATTCTAATTGTGACATATCTTGCATAACATATTTACCTTCCTGAGGTGCTTGGCTATGGTAGCTGACCATGTTTTGTACCCATGTTTCTCGTGCGGGTACTTCTGGTGTGATATATAGGTGTGATTTGTCCCATACTACAGTGTCGATGTCCCACAGGGCTGCTTCACGCGCCTTGCCTCTGTTCGCTGGTGCTTCAAATCGTAGGATCATTATAGCCCGACATTCCTCCCAATCCTAGAATGCTTTCTTATGTGTGTCCCACCACTGCGCAGGTATTCCACGCATGGCTAGCCTAAGGGCCCATAGCCTTCATCCTCTACGAACCTCATCTTTGAATGTTTGTAAAATTTCCTCGATATTACCATAGCCATCACAATAAGGTAGATCTCTTACCTCTGAGGACACACAATGGAAGTCCTTGGTGACCCAAAGACATTGTAGCATAGAGACATCATGTAGCCGGTATTGCCAATTTTCTATCTCCCCATCAGAGTCGGAGAAGCATTCACTTTCCTTTTCCCAGTAGAGTATGCCATTTTTCGTCGGGTTAATCCAATCTTCGTCCTGCGTAGTCAGCTTATAAATATGATTTATCTCCTCGTCATCGCGCACCGGCTCTGTGTATCGTTCGCCTTCCACGAGATCTAATGGTATTATCACCCTTGTACCATTATTTTCAAATATCATGCTTCTCTTCTTCAGGTCGATGATACCACCCATATCTATGGCCTAGTCCAACCCTAAGAGTGTAGGGTAGGGGTCCGCATCTTTGACAACCTGAATTACTTCAAAATCAGCCCAGACCTTGACACTTGTGATGTCTACCATAATTTTTGGCAACCTTCCCAAGGGTATGATATTATGTTGATTAGCCATGCATAGCTGGATGGTGGACCATTCCAACTTAGGTTCACCCATTCGTTGCCAAGTATGTTTACGTAATACATTCGCATCCGACCCCAGGTCTAAAATAACCTGATCCATTTTGTAGTCACCAATATGTGTTGCTAATCACATCTCCTTACCAGTTCATTTCTTATCTCTGTATTGTTTATGCACATCCCTAACTTGTAGAAGTAGGTTAGGTTGTGCTGCGCAACTATCTATTAATGTCTGACGATTCTCCATAGCTTTTGGGTTTTGCAACAATTCATACAGGCCTGCAAGAAGGGTTTGACTTCTTCGTCTACCTTAAGGTTCGCAGGTGGCTGAGAAGTAGGTTCCTCTACCCCCGCAAAATCCCTACGATCTGCGATAAATGTTTATTTTCCTTTGTTTAGTTCCAAACCCTCTTGTTTGCCACCCACTTTATGGGGCAGAGATTTAGTCACAGCCCTTTCTTCAGGTCATCCGGTAGCCATTCTACTACGTGTTACCACATTTACATTTGGATATTTATCTCGTAGTTCAGCCTTAACCCTCTGCAAATTTTACGTAGGTGTTGGCTTCTCCTGCATTCTTACTATCAAGATTGGACAGTCTTCAACTGCATGGTCCAAATTTCTGTATTACCAGAAGGACTGTCTTGTAGGATTCACAAAATATCTCGTAAAGTGCCCGACTTCTCCACAGTTATAATAGATAAGTTGTCCTCGGCCCCGACCTGCACTTCCACCTTGACCGCCTCCCCTGCCCCTAGCTGGGGAGCCGCTTATACCTGCGGGAGACCTTGGTGATGCAAGATCTGTTTTTACCATATATAAGTTTCCTCGGTCTATCGTTGGGTCATACGTTCAACAGTTCTTCTCATCATGTCCTACTGACTAAAAAAACCTGCACCATTGCTGCTTTACTTCTGGGACATATGCACCTAAGCAGGGGCAATGGTTCTTATGCAGGCCAGCTACGTAGCAATCCTTGTACCACAACACAGGCCCACTAGAGCTTGGACGCAACGGACTAAGTCCTCTGCTTGATCCTGGACGCAGCGGACTAGGTCCTCCTGCGTGCATATAGTCTCTTAATAGAGGGTAGTTATCTTTGGCATAACCATTCACCCTGCATCGTACGCACCACTTTTCAGGGCTAGCCTCTGCTCATTGCTCTTGTTGCAGGTTCTGGATCTCTATGTGCATTGCTTATAGCTGCCCTTGGATTTTTTGGATGCCCAACTGGGTCTCGTCTCGAGGCACAACTTATAACATCATTGCAGCTTCCAAGTATTTTTCCTGCAAGTCCAAATTTTGGTGACCCATAGGTGTGTGTAGGTGAGGCATTAACATTGCGATGAACCATTCTGTATGCTTTCTATCATCATATTGAAATCCTCCCTCTCTAATCACCTTCTTCAGTCATTGATCAGCCTCCCACACAGACTAAGAGGGCCCTTTCTTGAAATCTTTGAGATCAACCACTATTTGCGAGTAGGACCTAGGTTTCTTGAATTGTTGCTTCAACACGTTCTAAAACCTCTTCAATGGTTGTGTTTGAATGCTGGCCGATGTATCCCATGTACCAGTCCAATGCTCTTCCTTCAAAAGCAAGGGATATTTGTGCCCACTTTATTGCATCACTAGCTACGTTCTCCGCAGTCTATATCAATTCTGTGACAAACCAGAACTGATTCATGTCTTCATCCCCCACACCTTTAAAATTTGGAAATTTCATGTGTGCAACCATGTTGTCTTCCGATGGTGGCAGCGAAGGTGTAGGTGAATTCTTACCCCTATGATAGTTCGAAAGTGGTATGGCTAGAGGGCTCTGCGTAGCCGCTTCCCTCACCGGACTGTAGAGAGATCTATCTCCTTCTCGGTTGCTTTGATAGTATTTTCCACTATGGGTCGTACTTCCATCCAGATCAGCAGTCATTCACTCGGTGCGACTACAAAAGATACTCTTTTCGCACAGTAATATCTTAATCAGCAATGGTAAGGTCTTCAGAAACTTACGCTGGAAACCTTTGAAGAATATTTTCTCTACTTCAGAGTAGGATATGAACTGATCGATGGTGAATTCCATCATAAACCCTCCTAGCACACTCTCCACCCAGTAGTCCACCATGCAAGTGATGGTGTTATGAGTCTTCTCTAATTGCTGAATCAATTTGGGGGTCCACTGCGTGACCCATTCATCCTTCCAACACTTCTAAAAATTGACCAACCTTGCAAGCCACTCATGGAGCTCGATCACGATTGTCACAAAGAATATCTCATAGATCTCTATGAAAATATACTTATTTTTCCACTCCTCGACAGTCAACCTCTTACTGCAGTTTTCTTTCACTGCAAATTCCTGAACTTGCTGTTCGAACCATTCATCAATTCCTTCTCTTTCAGGTTTCCAATACGGCCTTGGCATTACCTGATCCCTCTCTCAAAATTCTCCCGGTCCCAGCAACAGAACCATTTTTTGGCTCGAGGGGTCGTGACCCAGGTTCAGAGGTTCAAGAATTGCCAACAAACCCCTATACTATTGGCGCTTTCGACAGTGACTTACTTGCGTAGGCCAAAGTCTCACCCGAAGTAGTATGGGTGGGTGCTGGAACTAGGTTTCCACACCTTGGAGAAGGTAGGTAAGTAAAGAAGAGCTGTGTTCAGTCTTATAGCAAATAGATCTTATATCATGGAGCCTAGATCTATAGATTTCCTTTGCACAAAAATGATATTCACAGTAATCAACAGATCATGAACTCATATAAAGATAACACCGCTATTCCAGATCTTCTTGCAGGAAATGTAATAGAATAGACCCGGATTGTAGCATAAACAAGTAACACAAGTATAGTCACAGCTTAAATCAATAACACATTAGCATATATTAATCAACCAAACATCACAGATTCATATCACAGTAATTCCGACAGATTCAGACATCCAGCAATACTTCCGCATTCATTAATCCCTCAAATCTACTTACAGTACCCAAACCCAACCTGTGCATATAGCAGCAAGGTCCGCACACAACAGCAGGAGTCCTTTCCCAACAACCCTAACTAGATTTATCCATTCACACTTAGCATCAATCTCTATTCAAATCTTTCCTACAACTCAAAAAGGTTCAACTGTTTATACTATTTTATCCTACGCATCCAATGGTCCACAAACCATGGTTTGCAGACTCTTAGTCTACCCCTGACCCGTTTGTAATGTATTAGGGGCTTTGACCCACCCCATAACCCCTGCGCTAGACTAGATAGAATAAAAAATATTCAAAATTGACCAGTTTTGCAGCTTGCAGGAAACCTATTCCAACACTCAATTTGAATAAAATAATGATAAGCTATAAATACAACCCATGGTATTCATGTGGAATGTAGTTTCTTTATGGGTGGAACTAAGATGGCCTAAATCAATCTTAACTCTAGATCTAATCTAATTATTTAATAAAATTATTTTTTAATGTTTATAACCATTATTGTTTTAAAACTTTACTTAATTAATAACTTAATAAAACTAGATTTAACATAAGTTAGTTTAATGAATAATTTTTTTTTGTAAAATACATAACCATTAAATTTTTGGGTACATAAAAATAAAATTTATATTTATAATAAAATTTATATCATAAAATTAAACTCCACAAAAACCAATTAATTTATATTACATGGATAAAAAACAATATAAAAAAAGGAAAATAACTATTTATATATTTAAATATTACATTTTTGTGCTACTATGCTCTCCAACAAAGTATGATAGAAAGTTGTAATGTCCTGTTTAACATTTTGACTATGTCAAATTACACAAAATTAAAAATAAAAGTAAATTAAATAAAAAGATTGACATGATGTAATGAACATAACATTTTAAGTAGGTCAAAGTACAATAAAAAATAAAAATAAAAAAATAAAATAATGATAAGCTATAAATACAGCCCATGGTATTGACCCATGGTATTCATGTGGAATGTAGTTTCTTTATAGGGGGAGCTAAGATGGCCTAAATCAATCTTAACTCTCGATCTAGACTAATTATTTAATAAAATTATTTTTAAATTTTTATAAACATTATTGTTTTAAAATTTTACTTAATAAAATGTATCTAAATTTTCACACATCGAAATATACATAGTTTTTCTTGTTATGTATTATTTTTGCTACAACTATTTTCTTATTCCAAAAATACATGGTTTTTTTTTGTTATATATTATTTATGTTACAACTCTTTTATAATTCATGAGTATTATTTATTAATATATAAAAAATTAAATTAATAATGAAATTTTTTAAAATATGTGATCTTTTTTAAATTTCCAAATTATTTCAGAGGACATGATTTATCTTGAGAAATAATGATGAATGTTCATAATTCTCACTTCTTAAATAACACTAAATCTACCTTTAAAGGGGTTGGTAACAATTTTTTGTATCAACGTCAAGGATACAGAAGAAAGGAGACATGGTGAAGAGAAGTTTCCAACCTTACAACAAGCCCTAAAAAGGCATAATGTTGAATGTATGGAATCCATTTTCCCTGATACACATGGGAAGTGCAATGAAAAAGATTGGGATTTGGTAATTTCACGAAGCTTATCTCATGTTCCATTCATTTAGATCTGAAGTATATGGAAGAAGAAAAGTAGGACAATGGATACTTATCAAGAATGTATGATTCTTTAGAAGGAAATGACGTTGACAAGGCTATGGAGGACCAAATAGCAGAATTAAAAACAAAAGAGGACTCTTCAGAAAATGGGTTACTCAAGGATTTTGGAATCCAGATAAGGTACATTATTTCACTCAGTGAAGTGAGTGCTCAAAAATAGACAGAAAATAGTGATATAGAGACAATTTATTCATAAACAAGAGAAAGCTAGAATTATAACCTGAGATAGAGTTGTGGGAAGAGAAACATTCCAATTGAAAGGAGTCAAAGTTACATGAGTAGTATTTCACTCAACATAATTCTCCACTGCTTATTCTGGAGGAGAAAGTTCCTACTACCTCATTAATTAAATAAGGCCCACATGATAAAATCAGAAGAGATTCCTCAATCTTATTTTCATTTGACATTCAGTAACTCTGCTCCTTTTTGTCTAGTAGTGTCTCTACCTCTATGCTTAAATTAAATGACTCAAAAAATACTAGACAAAGGACACTTACCTATTGCAATGAGTTGAAAAAAAAAGGCATCTCTAAAGGGTCACTTTGGGAGGAATCTATTATTTAAAAGATCGGGAAAATAATTTCATTTCAAAAAAAAAAATGTACTATCACTCAAGAAGGGAGTTATTACATTTAAATTTTTTTCCCATTCTTGTCAATACAAAATTTGATTGTTGCTTTTTACTTTATGGGAAAATAAATGATCTCTAAACTGCACTAAAGTCTTGAATTATGATCCTTGAAGAAGTTGCTAGATTCCCCCATTATGAGCTAATTTTTTCTTCTTACTCTTGGGTCTTCGTGATGTTTGTTATTATGACTAAGGTGAAAATTTCCAAAGAAGTGGAATATTGGTCGTTCAAAGAGGAATTATGGAAATATTATTGCAGATAATTTATTAATAGAAATGATCTGAAGTGGGATTAATTAATCATCCCCAAGGGTTAAAAAGGGCCCAAATGTCTCTTATCCATAAAATTGACGATTAAGATAACTATATGCTCTATGTTCAAATGACAGGTGAAGGTGGATTTATGATACTTAAGCTTATTAGTAGTCTCTTATGAAGTACAACATGTCATAGTGATAATTTTTTATTCCATTAAATAATTCCAGTTGTAGAGAAGAGTCAGAGTTCTAGGAGTAGTATCAGAGGAATTCAACAAAGCAAATGCTACAGAAGAAAATAATTTCGTGGAAGGGCGAAGTCTACCCAACTTGGTCATAAAAACTTAGTGCATCCTTCATCTAGAAATAAATTAATAAACATGCAGATTTCATGATATAGAGGTCTTGAGTACTTTGGCCAAAATGTCTCATCCATTATGAAAAAAACACATCCTACATGCAATTGAGAAAAAAGAAGTTGTTCCACATCAATCACCCAACATGGATATTTTTATTTGAGGTCCAGTAAACATAATTCTCCACTCCTTATTCTAGAGGATCAGTTGGAGGCAAGAAAGTTCCTACTACCTATTCTTTCTTTGTTAGGTCCCTATATTACTAGTGTAGTCCCTTACTTTTATTAGTGTAGCCCCCTTATTGTTATTGTTGTACTGCTGTAATCCTCATATCATTGTTATTGTTTACTTACATTATTATTGTTAGGTCGGCTAGGATTATATTGTGACCCCAAGGACCCCTATATATAGAAGAAGTTCTTTCCATTTGTATCATCCAAGAATTGTTCATTTATGTAATGTATTGGAGGTTGGCCCCTCAAGGTGGCTTATTTCTAAGGCATTGATCTCTCTTTTCTTCTATTCTAGAGCTGGTTTCTTAACATTTTTTACCAGAGGCTTTGGATTCTATGGTTTCACAACTCCAAACAGGTCATCGTGGAATTTTCGCTATAATGTTTTTTCTACGAAGGTTCAGAAGCTGAAATTTTTAGAACACGAAGAAAAAATCCAAAAGAACGTCGTGGAAATATTTCAGATCTTGGTTCACAATATTTTTGGAGATATGATCTGTGGAAGTAAGGGATTTTTGCAAGCTCTTGAATTTAACCTAAACAGATCATCGTGGTATTTTCGTAGTAAAGTTTTTCCTATGAGGGTGTAGAAGCTAAAATTTTTACAGAGAGAAGCCTAAATCTTGAGGAACATTGTGGAAAAAATTTAGATCTTCATTCACAATATTTTTGGAGATATGATCTATGCAAGTTAGCTATTTTTGAAGGCTCCTGAATTTAACCTAAATATGTCATTGTGGAATTTTCACTATAATTTTTTATCTATGATAGTTCAGAAACTGAAATTTTTAGAGAGCGAAGCCGAAATCTTCAGGAACATCATGGAAAAATTTTAGAGCTTGATTCACAATATTTTTAGAGGCAGGGTCTGTTGAAGTTAGGGTTTTTTTAGGATCCCCAATTTCATCTCAAAGAGGTGACTGTGGGAAAATCATCACGACTCTCTCTCTGAGCATTTGATTGGAATTCTGTAAAAAGTGGCCAAAAGTACACGAACTGTAGTTTGCTGTGTATAAATTTCAGAGCTGAAGGAGGAAATAACGTGGCATGCCATACAAGTTCACTCTGCTGAACTAGTCCATAATTAGGTCATTGTGGGAGATTGGGCATAACTTTGCCTTGAAGAATCAAAATTATTTTAGACCTCTAGCATTTGAAATAAGATTCAAAGGCCTCCTACGGGGCCAAATTTCTGATATTGAAGATCTGAAATCATAGAGATAATTTAGTTTCAATATCGAGCTCCTTAAAATAAAGAAAAATATGTGTATTTCCTTTTTCAAATTGCATAAGTTTTGTTTGAAAAATTAGTTATAAGTGATTCCAAAGTCCTATTGATCATATATATTAGTATTGGGTTCTAAAATGCCTCCTAAAAATAATTCAACACTGAATAAGCCCTTAGATTACTCTACTATGACCCATGAAGATGAAGAATTGCAACATGATCTATAAAAATTACAAGAGCAAGTGCACCAAATTTCGCTCTCACAAAGAGGAACAAAAAAATGAAATGGAAGTTTTGAAGAAAGGCATGGAAGCGAAGATGGATGGTTTGAAGAATAATGTGGATGGTTTGAAGAAAGGCGTGGAAGCTGAGATGGATGGCATGGAGGCTAAGATGGATGACATGGAAGAAAAAATTAAAGACAACATGGAAAACATGAAGAATTCTCTAAAAGAAAACATGGAAGGTTTGAAAATGTTGATACAAGAAATGTTTCCTAATGGTGAAAAGGTAGTAGAGAAAACCCATGATGAGAACAAAATAAATTTTAATCGTGATTTCATAAACTCTAATGTTTTACGAAAGAACCACCATATTCCAAAGATGGATATGAGGCAGTTTGGTGGAAAGGATCCTATAACATGGATACTACAGATGGAGCAATATTGTGATTTCAATAATGTGTAAAACACACAAAAGGTACACATTGAAAATTCACATTTAGAACAAAACACATTTGTATGGTATTGATGGCTTTAATCCCATAAAAAAATGGTCACTTGGTCAATTACGGATGAAATGATAGCACATTATGAGGATACAAAGAGCAACACCTTCTTTAGCCAATTTATAGATCTCAAACAAAAGGGTTTCGTGGTGGAGCACATTGAGGACTTCCAAAAATTGATTATAAGGGTAACTATTATTCCATAGGAACACATGATTTATGTGTTCATAGGGACTTTAAAGGATAACATCCAACATGAATTTCACGTTTGGGAACCTGATTCATTGGAGAAGGAATTTTGGTTGGCAAGAAAAATTGAATGTAAAATTATGGCGACAAGGAAGCCTGCCACTCGCATCTATATATATATGAAAGTGTTGCTACTTCTAGACATCCACAACCTACAAGGCTGACACCACAACAATTGGATGAAAAAAGGGAAAAAGGGATTTGGTACAATTGTGATAGAAAATACACTAAAAGTCATAAGTGTGCTGAGAAGAAATTATTTTACATAGATTTGGAAGAGGAGGAAGAAAATGAACAAGAAACTTGAAAAGAAGAGAAAATACACCAGGAACCAACCCTAGAAGAAGAAGAAATGATTCTGACCATATCATGTAATGCATTGTCAGGAATTACCACTCGTCAAACTCTTAAGATAGAAGGAAATATCAAGAAGAAGACGATAATAGTGTTGATTGATTCGAGTAGTACCCATAATTTTATTCATTGTAAGGTAGCCAAGGAATTGATTTGTTTCATATACTGGCACCAGAATGTCAGGTGATGGTTGCAAATGGAGGAACTATAAATTTCTCTAGAAAATTCCATAATATCAAGCTAACCATGGGGGAATATGTATTGAATAGTTCAATGCTTTCCATTCCAATAGAAGATGCTGATGTTGTAGTAGGAGTACAATTGTTACAATCTTTGGGGGCAAAAGCTTTTAATTTTCAAGAACTTTCCTTGAATTTTGTTTCGAAAGGAAAGGAAATAGAATTATGGGGTATCACAGGGAAGATGGGAAAGGTAATAAGCTCTAATGTCATGACAAAGCTTCTAAAGAAAGAAAAATGAGGTGTAATTGCGCAATTATGCTCACTTGAATTTCCAACATGAAAATCATCTAATTCTCAAGATCTCCAAAAAGTCTTGGACAATCATTCCAAGGTGTTTGAAACTCCTAAAGGAATCCCACCTATTCGTGATCATGATCATGCTATTCATTTGATTCCAGGAAGTGCTCCTCCACATATCAGGCCTTATAGATATGCTTATGTCCAAAAGAGCGAAATTGAATGTATGATTGCAGATATGTTAGAAGCTGGTATAATTCAACCTAGTCAAAGTTCATTCTCTGCTCCAGTAGTATTGGTGGACAAGAAGGATGGATGATGGTGCATGTGTATGGATTATAGGGAGCTCAATAATCTCACTATTAAAGATAAATTTGCAATTCCTGTGATTGATGAATTATTGGATGAATTACATGGTGCAATTTATTTTACCAAGTTGGATCTTCATTCAGGATATCATCAAATTAGAATGAGGACTGAAGATATTTCGAAAACAACATTTTGAACTCATGAGGGTCACTATGAATTTTTGGTCATGCCTTTTGGCCTTAGAAATGCACCTTCCACATTTCAAGGGTCGATGAATTCCATTTTCAAACCCTTCCTTGGAAAAATTGTGCTAGTATTTTTTGGTAACATACTGATCTACAACAGGTCTTGGAAGGATCATGTTCAACATGTTGACATGGTGCTCAAACTATTGGAGGAGAAACAATTATGTGCAAAAACATCCAAATGTTTCTTTGGAGTACAAGAGGTTGAATATCTGGGTCATATTGTATCTCACGAGGGTGTTAAGGTAGACCCTAAGAAAATTAAAGCCATTAAGGAATGGAAAGTCCCCACAACCATAAATCATTTGCGAGGATTTCTCAGGTTAACAAGGTATTATCACATGTTTGTTAAGAATTATGGGAGAAAAGCAGCACCTCTAATAACATTATTGAAGAAATATGCATTTTCATGGACTCTTGAAGCAACTAAGGTCTTTTAACATCTTAAAGAGGCACTGTGCCTAGCACCGATCTTAGCTACGCTAGACTTCACAAAAACCTTTATTGTGGAATGTGATGCCTTAGGAAATGGAATTGGTGTTGTTTTAATGCAAGAAATAATATCCAGTGCTTTCGAAAGTCTTCCAATCAAAGGAAAGTATTTACAGAAAGCTATTTATGAGAATCAAATGTTGGTAATACTACATGCAGTAAAGAAATGACGACCTTACCTAATGGGAAGGCACTCCAAGGTAAAAATTGACCATGATAGTCTCAAATGCTTTTTGGAACAATGACTATCTTCAAAAGAGAAACAAAAATGGGTCACAAATATGTCGGGTTATGAATTTGAAATCATCTACAAAACATGGAAGCTAAATGTTGTTGTAGGTGCACTCTCCAGAAAGGATGAAGAGGTGGAAAAATTGCTTTGTGCAATTTATATTATCCAACCAAATTGGATAACCGAAGCAAGGGATGAAGGGAAGAAGGACGAAGAAGTGTGGACACTCATTCAAAATTTGAAGGAATATCCTAGTACATCTGATACATTTAGTTGGAAAAATGATTCCTTATGGTACACAGATCTCTTATATCTTTGTAAGAATTCCCAACTAAAACAAAATATTCTTTTGGAATTGCACACTTCTCCTTTAGGAGGACACTCAGGATTTTTAAAAACTTACCACAGGGTGAAAAAACAATTTTTTTGGGATGGCCTTAAATATGATATTCAAAATTTTGTGGTAGAATGTTTGGTTTTCCAGCAAATAAAGTTGAGACAATCAAGACCCCGGGTCTTTTACAAACTTTATCCATTCCAAGTCAAAGTTGGGAGGAGATTTCAATGGATTTTATCACAGGTTTACCTAAGTCTGAAGGAAAGAGTGTCATCATGGTTGTAGTTGATATAATTACCAGTATGCACACTTTTGTGCATTATCTCATCCCTTTAAAAAAATTACAGTTGTTACTGCATTTATGGAAATAATTCAAAATCTACATGGAAAACCAAAGATTATGTTATGTGACAAAGATCCCAATTTTACTGGAAATTTTTGGACGAAATTATTTTCTTGTTTGGGTACTCAACTAGCTCATAGCTCATCTTATTATCCTCAATTTGATGGTCAAACTAAGATAGTGAACAAATTTTTGGAAGGATATCTTCGTTGCTTTGTATCTGATAAACAAACACAATGGGTCAAGTGGTTACCTCTATCTGAATGGTGGTATAACACTTCCTTCCATACTGCAATAAAAACAACCCCATTTATGGGACTTAATGGATATCATCCACCGTTCATCACATCACCTTTAAGAGAAAATTATAATGTTCTCCAACTCGAGCATCAACAACAAGTTCTCCAACTCTTAAAGGATAACATAAATTTGGCACAAAATCAAATGAAACAACAAGAATATCAACATCATAACGAGAGAAGTTTCGATGTAGGAAACTGGTTATTTTTCTGGCTACAACCATACAAACAAATGTCCCTTAAGAATGCTAAGAAGGATAGTAAATTATTGTCAAAATAATATGGTCCTTACAAGGTGTTTCAAAATATTGGTACTATGGCATACAAATTGGAGCTTCCTATTTCTTCGTGAGTGCATCCAATTTTCCATGTTTCATGCTTAAAGAAGTTTATAAGTTACATACTTCCAGTTCAAAAAATATTTCCAGAACTTGATGAGGAAGGAAAAATCATATTAGATCCTGAAATAGTCACGGAAACAAGAACTCTACAGCTACGAAATCGATCAATGTCAGAGTATCTCATAAAGTCGAAGAACTTACCCACTGAAGATTCTACATGGGAGGATGATAATTTTATACAAAATCACGCAGAGCTACTCAAGTGTTGAGGACAACACTTTTTTGAAGAAAAGGGGCATGTTGAGTCCCCATATTACTAGTGTAGTCCCTTAGCTTTATTAGTGTATCCCCCTCATTGTTATTATTGTACCCCTGTAACCCCCATATTGTTATTATTGTTTACTTACATTATTATTGTTAGGTTGGCTAGTATTATATTGTGACCATATGGACCCCTATATATAGAAGGAGGTTTTGTCATTTGTATCATCCAATACTTGTTCATTTATGTAATGTATTGGAGGTTGCCCCCTCAAAGTGGCTAATTTCTAAGGTGTGATCTCTCTTTTCTTCTATTTTGGAGCTGGTTTCTTAACATTATATGCTATTCTTTCCTATACCACAACCTTAAGGTGTTTCCTTTGCAACATGTGGTGCAATTGCTAGTATATTCTTTTTCGAATAATTTTAAAGAGTCCACCAACATTTATGAATAACATAAAATGATAACTGTCTCATTATTAATTTTAACATTTAATTATAACTATTTTTTTGATATTTAAAAAATAAATAAAATGACTTACATAATCCATTTACAATTATTAATAATTAACTAACATATCTAACTATACACTCTAAATCTATTATTTACATATATCTAATTAACTAATGTATCTAACTATACACTCAATCTATTATTTACATATATCTAATTAACTAACGTATGTAACTATACAATCTAAATCTATTATTTACATATAATTTTATATAAAATTAGAGTGACTTTTCCAAACAAGCAATGATTATGTTTTTGAATATCAATGTAGTACTAAATTGATTTCAATAAGAAAATGGGAGTAGTTCAATGATCTATAGGCACTTTTAAAAACTTTATTAAGCCATAAGGCATTCCTCTTTGAAAAAAACTACCCTAGCTGCCACTGTGTCCATGTTTGGGCCATTGGATCAAATGTGAGACAATTGAAATGTTTTAGGCCATTAGATACAGAAGTAAATAGTTTTATATATGTTTTTTATAATGTTAGTTTATTTTCTTAGTAATAAGTTATATTGAATTTACACTAAAATAAAAATGAAAGTAAAGTTAAATAAAAAGATTGACATAATGTAATGAGCATTTTAACTAGGTCAAAATACAATAAAAAATAAAATAATAAAATAAAATAATAATAAAGTATAAAAAAAGCTCGTGGTATTGACCCATGATATTCATGTGGAATATGGTTGATTTAAAGCGAGAAATTAAGATGGCCTAGATCAATCTTAACTCTAGATCTACCAAGAGCCAAGAGGGATCAAATGTCTTGATATGAAAACCTCTTTTAGAGTGAAAAGAGAATTGATCTAAACTAACTATTTAATAAAATTATTTTTAATTTTTTATAACCATTAGTATTTTAAATTTTTACTTAATAAAATGTATCTAAATTTTCAAACATCCAAATATACATAGTTTTTCTTGTTCTATATTATTTTTGTAACAACTATTTTATTATTCCAAAAATACATGATTTTTTTTGTTATATATTATTTATGTTACAATTATTTTATTATTTAGAATAACCTAAGATGTCTAGATTGGATGCATTGAGAATGCTTCTTAAAGGGTAAGGGCATTTAGATACACTATCCTTCCACCAAAGATATAAAAAGTGAGACTTGTGGATTATAGTTTTACAAATTTGGCACTATGTGATTATGAGTAAGTTACAAACATCAGGTATTAAAAAAGTAATTAGAGGAAGGTTCACGAGGGCCATGGTAATTAATGTGATTCTTTGTACTATTTTTATTTAAAATAGTAATTTATATTTATGTTTTTTTAAATGAATATTGTTAAACGTGTTTTACTATTTTTATTTAAAATAGTAATTTATATTTGTTTTTAAATGAATATTGTTAAATGTGTAATTGAGTACAATGTATTAATTGATATTCTAATTTTTAAGATATTTATTTAAAAAAATCAATGTATGGTGAGTTTTGTTTTATTATGCTTTACTTTAGATGTCGAGAGAATGAATCTATCTCAAGTCCCAAACAAGATTCTTCTTTCTCTTCTTATTCTAGCTTGCACCTTGACACTCCCCCTTTCCTCCTCCTTGCACAAATTTAAAATATGAGTCACAAGGTAGTTGTTGCATATAGGAACATTTAGTTATGATAAGAAAAATTTGATACTCTATTGTACTTTTCTCTATAAATGTGATGGCAAGTGTTCCCCAAATGTTGACAATTTCATGGTTAATGTAGTATAACCTACATGCAAATTTACAGTCTTGTATACAAGATCAAGATATCTATGCCCAATATCCAACACCATAGAGAAAGACATGTTCACCAATTCAACAGTTGCTTCCAAATATCTCTTAGTGCTAAAGTTGTTTTCTCAATAAACTTGTTTTTATTACTCTTGCTCCGATGAAATCCATCGTTGTTGCATATAGGAGTATTTAGTTATGATAAGAAAATTGTGATATTGCGTTAGAATTTTCTCTACAAATGTGTTGGAGTTTTTTTCTCAATAAACTTGTTTTTATTTCTCTTAAGAGATGCAATACATCGTTGTTTCATATAGGATAATTTAGCTCTGATAAGAAAAGTACGAAAGTATGTTATAATTTTCTCTAAAAATGTGTTGGAGTTGTTTTCTAAATGAACTTGTTTTTACTACTCTTAAGTGATGAAATCCATTGTTGTTGCATATAGGAGAATTTAGGTCAGATCATTTAGATATGATATAATGGATCAAACCTTATGTATGTCTTTTATTAGCTAAACTGGATCTCTCTTGTTGCTTCATGATCTATCCGTTAACTCGACACAACTGAATAATACATGAAATAATACTCTTTCATATCTCAAGCTTACTTGGGAATCTCTCTCTCTTGTGCTCTTGCTAACTTACCATCCACTTCTTTCTGCTCTTGCTAACCTACCATAGGCCCTCTTATCCCTTCACGGGTCTAAGGCCTACCACAAGCTCTTGACCCTCCACAAATCTAAGGCCTACCACAATCCCTCTCGGCCCTCCACAGATCTAAGGCGTACTCAACCTACTCCACAAGACACTTTTCTTTCCAACCTTAAGAATGAATCATTCACCCTCGTACTTATAATTTGAAAAAGAGTTCAATTCCATGGGTCTATACCATTGGTTATCAAAATACCATGGGTCATCATAATACCATGGGTCTATGGGTGCAAAGCCCCATCACTTAGCCCACTTTCCCCACGTGTGAGAATACTCCTGAGGCTAGCCAAAACATCAAAAAAAAGTATTCACAAGGCTGGAAGGCACTCTACACCATTCAACACAAGTACAGGGTGGAACTTTAAAAATGGAATACACTCCGAATATGCTTTAGGTTTCTAGATATACTAGTTCTTAGATGTTCGACTTCAGGTGTCCACTATGGATCTCCACGTGTTTTAAATTTTGAACAAGAAATCATATTTTTGAAACATATGTTTAATGTTGGCATGCAATTATTTTTTATCCTATACTTTCAAAGAATGCATGAAATTTTTATCGTATATATTTTTAAAATTTGAATTATATAATTTTTCAAACTTCATGCCAATTTCTATTAGATAATTTTACACTGCTGATTTTTTTCCAAACTTCCAATGTTTTGAACACGAACTTGATCCAGGTGACCTATCTTAAAGATAAGCTCTAATAAACTTTGAAATAGGCTCTCAGATAAAGGCCATAATCAGAAATAGAATAAAGTTGTCAGATTTGAAAATCAGAACCACGGGGAAATGGAAATAATTTGCACTTGCATAATTTATAATTATGTATAGAGATATGTCGGGGTCTTTAAGAGAAATGGGAAGTAATTTAGCATCTGATGACAGTAGTGAATGTAAACATGAGATGTGATATTAATATATATCCTAAGCTAATTTTCTATTGATATTTCCATATGGACAGAAACAAGATTTCTCACAATTCTATTGAATAGTAGTGAGAAAGGTCCTTTAACTTGTGCCTTATTCAAAGAGACTAGACACAATTTTTCCTTAGCATGAAAACATTCCTATAAGTTAGGACAATTCATGAAGCAATTCAACTGATGCGTTGGGGTGGGAGGCTCAACTGTTGTCTCCTAGTGTCAGTTATCTTTGAAAAAAGACAAGAGAGTGAGTCTCAAGTTCTAAATTGATGATGGACGAGTTACATGAGTCAGTTAGACTCAGTTAACTCAATCAATCACCAGTTCAATTTCCAAAAATAATAACTTGTCAGTTTTTGCCTAATCAAAAAGATTATAAGGAGGACCAAGGCACATAATTATATAGTTGTTTTTTTAGCACAATTTGGTGAGGCAAGGAAATAGAGAGCAAAAATTTGTGCCTGAGACTTTGTGAGAGGAAGAGTGTGCAAGATAAGCTTGTGCACAGATTTATAGACGAGAATTCCTTGAGGAATGTGCTAAAATTTAGGAGTAATTCCTAAATAATAAGAGCCTCTATTGCGCTAAGATTTAGGATAAGCCAACGCAAGGAAATAGGAGCTCAGCCAAGCAACGAAAGGAAGAATTGGGATCAACATTCTTTCAAGGTGTTTCAAGGAAAGGACTAGTAGGGAGAATAAGCTTTTTTCTTTACTGAAACAAGACTGTGTTATAAGAGATCTATTGCTCATTCTTCTATCAATAAAATTCTCAATCAAGTAGAGTGTTTTCCAGTTGGCTTCCCTAGAAATATTATGTTTTTTTATATTGTGTGACTGTTATTTTTGTTCCCTTTCCGTTGCAAATTGAGTATAGAAAATTATGTGTCTTGGGTTACAAGTTTGTTTCAGATTTGTTAATTCAAGAAGGTCTAAATTTTCGTGGATTTTCTACAAATTCAGATAAAGAAGCAAGTGTAGCATGTCCATAATCAATATGATGACCATGTGGATAGCCTTTCACACCCCTTTTGAGCATCTATCAGAGTTAGTAACAGATTCTTTTATCATTTCCTATTTTTTTTATGATAGAAGCTTATCGCTGTCACTAATATTGATTTTTTTCATCTTTACAAAATCAACAATAGTTTCTTGTCCACATATTCCTCTGTCTTGATGATTGGTAGGTGAATAAATTAAAAAAAATTACATGCTCAACTACTAAAATATTTTCCAAAAGGACATCCAGGATTTTTCAGAATGTGGCATTAATATATCTAAATTGGCTTTAGAAGGAAACAATGTCAAATATAAAAATCAATAAAGAAGTGAATCAATAAAACTTAAGGAAAACACCACCGTATACTAATTAAAAACGAGTTCACTGAGACAACAAATGTACTCCATATTTACCATTTAATACAATTAATAATGAGGTATCAACTTCCATCTACAGAAAATGTAGTAATATTTCCTCCAAAACAAGAAAGATCAAATGAGAAGACCAACCAAAAATTAAATGGGCTAGTAATTAAATTCATATAATATGAAAAGCTAACTATAAATATTGCAATAATTGGGTATATCCTACACCCACTTCCAATAATCAATAATGTTTCCTCCTACCTTGTGTTAATAGCAATGTTGTATTTACAGACATTGTAGATATGCCATGAGCAGGCTTACTAAGAAACATTGCTTGGTCAACTGCCACAACACCCAATACAAATCTTAGTGATACATATGCCATATTTTTAAACATAATATATTTAGTCTCTCTAGCACCATTTCAGAACTTTTAATGGCCTCCAAAGAAATAAAACATCAAATTAGCACTGGTAAGGAAATGCATTTCAATCTTCTTCTCTCTATTGAAAATCATATTGTCTTATCCATCATTCCTGGAAATGAAAGAAAATGTTTTCTTACCGATGTCCCAAACATTTATCTCAATGGAATCATTCAAATATATAACTGAATGTGTTCTCTATGAAAATTTAACTCATTTCATATATGCCTTGAACAATACAGAACTGGCATGTTAACTAAAATATTAAGACTATGGCTACAAGAATTTTCCTGAATAAAAGAACCAATATCACCTTAGTCATTGAGTTTGTACAGAGAAGCCTCAGAGCTCTAGGTACTTCTTGTCAACAATATCGTTGTCAGCCTCACAATGAGACACATCCACTTCATGAAATGACAGTAAGTGAATGGAATGGCGATCGTCTGATACCCAGAGCTTTTGCGATGTTGAAATAGTTTCATCAGAATATAAGTGATGGTACTTAAAATAAACATTAACATACTAATAAACATAAAAATACTTATAATAATATCAGTCAAGCACATATAGAATATATGCTGCCAGATCGTTTGTTAGATATGATGTGATCTTTGCTTGTTTATCTCAGGAACTTGAAGGACTTGTGGCTTTTGGACTGCTGAGAATTGAAACACTTGCCCGATTCCTTTTGACTGTTGACTAAGTTGACGCGGTTGACGATATCAAATTGCCCAGCTTTGAAATGTCTACCTGATTCCTTTGGAAAGTTGACTCAGTTGGTAGATTCAACCATAGAGAATTGTGGGATAGAATATTTACCTCAAAATATGGACAATCTCAGATTTTTAGAGGTAGGGTGTCCACTGCGTGATCTTCCATTTAGAAGCGTTGGAGTAGAAATAGAAAACGTGTCAAATACATTGGACAAATGCATGTTTCATGGAGGTATTTGACCAAACCTTCAAGGTTTTTTTTCCTAACCTTCAATATCTTTACTTACTCTATTATAAAGAGCTGAGGAAAATTTTAAGGTTCCGTGGTCTCCCAAAACATAAAACTCTTAACTTTAACAGGTGTGAAAACATAAAGGAGATCTCAACTGTTGAAAAATTGATGTCATTGAATCACTTATATTTTCAAGTGATGGGATTCTATATATTCTATGTTTTTTTGTTGTGCCAATGCTTAGCTTCTCCTCCTAGCAATGGATTGAGCCAACATGCTTGGGTAGATCTATTGCGATGCTAATCAATCTGGTCAAAGCTATTATAATGCAAATATCGTTCAAGAACAAGCCTCTTGTACCATCTCCCATTATAACCACAACGTGAACATCGTCTCCATGTCCTGCGATTTCAACATAATCACCATAGTAACTTCTGATACAAGAAAGTTTGGGATTCTTTTGTCTTGCCCCAACAACATATGTTGAAGCAAAAGCTGAATTGAATAAATGGGGCCATTGTAATCAATGACACAACACTTAATCAAACTAATACATACCAGATTCCAAGGTTCAAAACCCTTGCCCTTCAATTTCGAAGTGCCTTGTTCGTCCAGCCATTGCAATCAATGACACAACACATAATCAAACTAGTACATACCATATTCGTAGGTTCAAAACCCTCGCCCTTCAATTTCGAAGTCCCTTTCTCGTGCTTGAGCTTGGAAGCCATGACCCATATTTTCCCTTCGGAAGTCGAGTACATAGACAACACATTCATTGATGCCATAATCATCGCGGAAAATCTGTTTACCAATTCCACAATCCCAAGTTTTGTAAAACCACAAATAAATATTTAGTTCAATTTCACAACTAAATATTTGAATCAAGAGTTTGGGCCCCTCATAAATTAAGACAATTCTAGAGAAATCATGCATATAAATTGAAAATGAATTTTCTTTAATGATAGTTTCCTTGAAAACGAGAAGAAAATAGAGCTCTAAACCTAGAAAAGAGCGTCGATTGATAGAGGGAAACATTAATAAATCATAGACTTCCTGAGTGTCCTCTACACAAAACCACATCTTCCATCTAGCATGAAAAGAGTAACCACTTTCGCAGAGGTGAAAATACTCATCCATCCCAAAACAAGCCAAGTTGAAAGCATATGTTGAAACAAGCCTCAATTTCCAAAATTCAAGTTGTAGGTGCCCATAAAATGAGAGGAAACATAGTATACATTGATTCTAGCACCAAATCCAAAGGATCATGAAAACATAAACATAAACTTCCAACAAAATACCATGTAAGCATAATATTGAAAGCAACAATGGGAATCCTCCACTTCCAGAGCATGTACAACGAGACCAAATGAACTTCCACTCTAAATACTCTCTCCACCATCGAAAAGACCATAAATATTCATACAATCTCGTAAAGGAAAAAATAAAACATAATTTACATGTTTGAGGTCTACAAAACATGTCAAGAAAAGTGGAGATCATACTATATGTAGCTATGAGACATTTAAACTAAAAATAACAACAAAAACTCTAAATTCTACCATCCCTAAACCTAATTATAGGAAATAATAATAAGAGTTTGTACATGATCAACTGGAGGATTAGTAAGGTCCCTAGAGGCAGAGTCTCTAACTAGAAAACCTTCAATGCGAGCCAATTAGGGGTCCACACTATATAAACAGTACGTATACCCTAATATAAAACATTCTTTTAAGATCAATGCTTTAAATCATGAGACTTTAACTAAGGATTGATGGGGATTTCAACAGCCTTTAGAAATGTTTCAAACATAATAGGTACAGATGAATTCCACACCTCTTTCAATCGAGTTGCATCTAGGGTGTTGAAGATCCTTATAAGATTCCCCTTTGTACTAGTAGTCACAAAGAGGTTGCCATCAAGGTTAGCACATAAGGTTTTATCAAACATTTCCATAAGGTTTTATCTTTGTGAACAACCCAACCAATGATATGGTTATAGTAGTTACAAGAACTTTATGAAGGGTAATGGTGATGAAAAACTGCATCGATTCTTATGTGGATTCATTTGGAGGGTGAAAAGGATTGTAGTGCTAGTTTATAAGATGATAAAGTTCGTAACCACATTGTGGGGGAAGCTTCCCTAATGGTGCGTGAAGTTCATATAGATTTATACCTAGGGTGTAGCTAAGGCCTTGGATGAATTAAAGGTTATATTTATATCAGAGTTCTAGAGGCTAAACATTGAACAACAAAAAATGACTAAGTTAAAGGAAATTAAGAAAATGGTTGGAGAAAGTTCTCAGGAGTATGATGAAAAATTACAAAAATTGATCAACAAACTCTCTTATCTTATCCATGAAACTCAATGCAAATAATGATCCATTCAAAGTTTTTTGCTCTTTAATAGAGTATCATTAATACAATAGTCATGGGTGACATAGAGGGATGCCTTATCTTAGGATAGAATCCTATAGGGTGAAAATCCATTTTACTAAAATAATTCATGCTTGGTAGGATCTAAGGGAGAATTATGTAAGGAATTCCTTCTAGGTAAAGGAAATTTGTATTACTATTGTTAAATCGGGTGACCTACAAGGATACATTGGTAGCAATTGATGCAAGAACATAATTTAAACAATTTATTTCAAAATTTGTAGTTGTCCTAGAGAAGGTCTTAGAGATTTATAGAAGAGGGAGTTGGTTTCCTTATTTCCCTATAATTCTGTAGAATTTCTAATTACATCTTTCAGAGAGGAATTTTTTGTAACTTTAGGTAGAATTTAAGATGTTGATTGATTTTTAAGGCATCCTAGTTATTAGGGAAGTTGAGTCTTAGGATTATGATTACTTTTGGCATCCTATATATTTTTCAAACTCCAATACACTAGGGAAAATACGTGGAGGATATTGGGGAAATGTGATTGTCCATAAAATTTAGATCGGATTTCGGGACCTTGTAGCTCTTTTGCTTGGTCCCTACTAGTTCTTAGAGGTTGTTCTTGGAGCAGTTAGCATGAAAAAATCATTATATGGCCAAGAATATTAATGTTAGAGCACCTATGCTTTGGGAGAAATGATAAGCCTTAATCTCTCCTTTGAAATGGGCATGCATGAGACTTAGAACCTCCAGTCACTCGCAAAACAAGGCATGCCTGCGACTAGGGAATTTTCCAGGTAGTTTTGTGCCAATGACGGCGGATTCTGAGCCACATTTTCAGGGTCAGGACCTAGGCCAATGTCTAGAACTCCATGAAACTTCTAGAAATGAAAAGTAACATTAAGAAAATGATAAAAATGTAAATACTTGAACAAGGACTTGAGTGGACCCCTACTAGCCATGACAACCATTTCATCAAACACGTCACAAATATGCATTATACAGGTTAAGACAACAGACCTAAGCACAAGGGTCTCAAAATTATCTGAGAATCACTAAGAAGCATTGATGCCTCATCACAATAACTACATTACCATCCACTAAGCCAGATAATCATTATACATTCAATGATTAACCAAAAATGATGAGAGGCATACATTATCACTATCATAAAACTCAATCATAACCAACATATAACCATTATAAATATCAAGGATATGACAACGATATAAGTCACATATAAACAAGTATATTTACCCATAAAATACCAAGGAGAAAGAGCTCTTATGTATGATTGCATAGGTTGACCAAGTATGGGACTTCCATGAACCACCTGACCATAGGCTAGGTTGAACCAAATATTTCTTTCAGCCAGTAACTCCCATGCCATATTCCAAGCATGAATGTGGGATATCATAGAACAAATCAATCAAAACAAAAACAAGGCTTCCAGAGTCCAAACCACCTCAACCCTTAATCAGTGACTCCACCTCATGGTCAAACATCACTATCCATCACCATATTTGTCTCTACGCAAGCTGTCCATGACTCCAATGTGTTTGTTCCAACCAGAGTTTCCAAGACTAGTAACTCAACCCACATTTGTTGTCGGGCTTCAAGAGCATTTGTCCAAATAGGGCTTCCATGACTAGTAATTCAACCCACCAGGGTTTTCTGAAGCATTTGTTCAACCAAGGCTTCTAGGAACTAATAACTCAACCCACAACCAAAGGCGAAAGAAAACCAACCTGAAAACAAAAATAAAATCCACAACACCATGAATATCTAGGAAATAGAAAGGCTAGGCAAAACCACTTTCAATCCATGCAATCCCCCATGCCAATGAAAAATCATAACCAAATAACTGCATGCATATGCCATGCATTCCAAAAATAGTAAGAGGACCATACATGAAACTCAGTACCTGCAAGAAAAACTCGTTATAGCTATGTATCTCATTGTCCTCTTGTGCTTTCCTGCTTTTATTTTCCCTCCTTGATCCAAATCCCAAGTATGCCACACTCCTACAAGAGTGCTCTAATAAAACTCAAAGTGTCCAAGAGTATGAGAGAGAGAATAGAATGAGAGTTCCAAAACTGAACTGAAAAAAGTTTGGGCAAAAGCTACAAACTAATCCTCATAAGCATTTTTATCAATTAGGCCTCTAATTTCTTCATTTTTCCACTATTTTCCTTCATTTTATTCCTCACATGAAACCTGTGAACTTTCACCTTTATTTTCTCCCTTTTTCCATTATTTTCATAAATAAAATGGCAATAAATGCCTCATGCCTTTCCAAAGCCTTTGCCATTTCCTTTGGAAATTTCCATAACCATTAATAAACCGAAATGAACACCCACTAGGATGTTTTCACCCAAAATTCAACTTGGAATACGTGTCCCATGACAAAGGTCTTATTTTACCTTTATTAACTTTTACATGTATTTTTGACCAGGGATGTTACAAATTGCTGCTATAGTGGTAGCTTCAACCTTCAATTCTTCATCAAACATGGAACTTTCCATATTTCCACAATCAATCCTTGTTTTGAAAAAGAGACCACAGATTTCATCAACATAATTTTCATCCACTTTGTGGTGATATGTTTGAGCATGCATGTGCTCATTAAAAATTTCAACTTCACCAAATTCATCATTTGTTTTTGGATTCATGAGAGATGCACATTCAACTCTACAAACCATTACTTCATATGAAAAATTGTCTTTGTTATTCTCAAGCTTAAATGCTTCAAACTATGATACAAGGACGTCATCATAAACTACAATCATACCAACTAGATCACACATGTTAATCAGTTATTTATTGGAAGCTTCACCATCATCAACAAAGACTATTGTTGGATTCACCAATTCGCTACTCACTTTTTAGTCACCATCCACATGTGTCTCATCAGAGTGCGATTCACCATCATCTTCACCATTGATGCTACAATGGGGTTCTAGAGAATTTATATGTTCTTACTCCACGTCAAACGAAGGGGCTTCAACTTCTCACTTTGCAATATTTTATGTGTCTTCGTCATCCATATGCATGTCTGCATGATGGGTTTCAATTTTATAGTCTTTATGACCAGCATCCACATTTGAGTGGGATTCTCCAAGCTCTATTTTCCTTCTAGAGTCTTTCTCATTTAATATTTGAACTATAGTTAACATTATATTGATTCTTCAACAGACTGTAACATAATGTGTTTCTTTATGTCACTTTCCTTTATACCAAATTCTACTTCCATGGTCTTCCATGCTTCCTAGGAAAATGTAGCTTTTGTTACCTTGCGCAAGGAATTCTCATCCAATGCATGTTTTATAAGATCCAATACTAAGGTATCACATAATTCATCATATGGGTTATTAGACAGATACTCAATAAACTCTTTACATCGAAGAAAAGTTTTATTTTGGCGATCCCCAAAAATTAAAATTTTTACTAGTAAATTTTGGAAGTGTTACCGGATTTATCCTGATCCATTCATCCTCGAATTTTTCTACTTTTTCTACTTGTCTTTTAGATGCCTCGACTGTGGAGAGAACCTCTATGAGATCTTCAAAATACTTTGGCTCTTCCCCTCGATTTATTTTCTTAGTTTGCTTCATTCTTACTTTGTGACCCATGTTTGTAGTCTTTATTTTCTCTTCTACTTTCTTTCCTTATTTGTTAACCTTCTAGAAGTTGACGTCACATACACTTGATAATGTTTAAAAATAAACATTTTAACCTTCACTTTAGTGGTGGCTCCCAACAACTACTGGCAAGTTTGCAAAGCTCTTATATGCATATTCCTATGGAGGCTCATGGCTACAACTTACGATGGAGACTCATTCTTTGGTTAGTGATGGTGGCTCTTTCCTCTCAATGTGGCGGTGGCTATATAAGCTACTCACCCTAATATTTTAGTAGTTGGATTAACAAATTCTCAACAGCCTCTAGTTTCTACTTATGGACCAATGGATGCAAACTTCGATTTGCAGACTACTCACAATAGCCAAGGCTCTTAGTCGAAGTAGCTCATGACCTTCTTAACTTGTTTGGTTCTTTGAAACCTTGCTAAACCTTGCTCTGATACCGGTCTTTATTTAGATGCAAAGATAAACATGCAAACACAAGACAAATAAGTACACGAGCTTATTCTTGAATAAATAAGTTTTATTCATTAATTATTCTGTCATATACATCCACCGATTTGTTGTTATTCTCTCTTCTTAGTTCACATTACATTGACATGACCATGAGTATATAAACACTAAAATTTCTAAATATGGAATCATGCAAAATCTCACTTTCTTTTCTTCATGCAAACTATGACTTGATGCTTTAACTAAACTTTTCAAACTTGACTTTAACACAAATCAACATTTTTCTTTTCCTTCACTTACCGTACAAGGCAATACCTTTTTAACTTTGACTCACTTGACTTCTAATATTAAATTAAATTAGACTTAACTTACGTTCCTTCAGTTAATTTAACTCTTCATACATTGCATGGATATGAGAGTAATTACTATTTTTATCAAGTGAAACAATTTTGTTCTATTACAAAGTTGCGATCGATGATTGTAAATGAAATAGGAAATTTGGTGATAGGTTTGTATGAATTGTGTGCTCTTATAATTTAAATTCTTATACAAGACTAGAGTTCACTTGATTGTAACACATTTGAATATATGACAAATGTTCGGTGAGTTAGGTTTTTTATTCTATAAGATTAATTTCATTCATATCATTTGCATATTGGTTATGTTAAAGCATAATGGTATGGAATTATTAACTACATACTTCAGATTTTAATGACCGTGAAATATAAAAGGCAAGGTGTAGTATATAATCACATAGTTTCAGATCGAGAAAATCGATGAGATGAAATGAGTCAGATGCACCACAAACCTATAGTGATGGTCCTTTGGGTGCAGTAAGCCAACCTCCGATATGGGTGACTATAGAGGCATGACAATGACTTTTTATGTTAAATTAAATTTTATTCTTTACATATATATCTATTAAGTGTGCTTCCCTAGTTTGAAATGATATCAATTCCTAATATTACTTGGTTTCTTAATAATGCATTCATAGTTTTCTAACTACAAAATAAAAATCTTTACCAACATCTTAAAACCTAATAATAAATTAATAAAGAATATTCTGTTGCATTTTGTATATATATATATAAATATATATATATATATATATATATATATATATATATATATATATATATATATATATATATATATGTGTGTGTAGAAAGTTTTTACAATAAAAAAATTTAATATTAAAATTTTATCTAAGAATAATTAAATTATTGTTATTTATCTCTTTGATATATTTGTTCAATAGTGAAAATAAAATCGAGATGTGACGATAAGACATATGCAAAAATTAGAAATTTTGATTTTTCATTTTGAAAGAAAAAAATGAAGGTTTCAAATACATATATGGAAAACAATTAGGAAACTATTGAAATTTTTTATGGTCATATTGTATTTAATTTCTTACAATTTATGTCAAAGTTTTAAATTTGAAGTAATTTAAAATTTTTCACATATCTAAAAAAATAAACAGTACAGTTCATCGAATGTAACTCATTTGAAAATCACCTTGTTATGAAGTATTGTGTAAAAACATGAGATTCAAATTTAAATCCCTTTGAGTGGCCAACCAAAAAATAATATTTTTTTACCTATTTATTTATTATATTTTTAGAATGTGGTTTAAGAAAAAGAAAAATATAATATAAAAATAAAATTGACATGATTACATTTCATGTGGTTTGCATATATATATTCAAAAATAAAAAATATAATTATCCACTACCCACTCATAAAATTTCTTCTAATTTCTATAATACTAATGTAGTTTTGTCATTAATTATCTTGTATTTTTTGTCTCAAATTGCTTTTGTCTTAAACATAACGTTTGTATTAAAATATTTTTGTCTAAAGCACTTTTGTTCTAATTTAAAGTTTTGCTTAACCTATTTTGTTTCAAATTGTTTTATCTGCTTAAATATGAAGTTTTGTCTTAAAATATTTTTGTCTTAAATTATTTTTGTTGTTCCAAATCATAATGGTATGGAATTATTTTTGTTAAATCATATTTTTGTCTTAAGGTATTTTTTGTTAAATCATAATGGTTATGTTAGAAATCATAATGGTATGGAATTATTATCTACATACTTGAATTTTAATGGCTAGTGAAATATAAAAGGCAAGGTGTAGTATATAATCACAATGAATTATTTTTGTTAAATCATAATGGTATGGAATTATTTTTGTTAAATCATAATGGTATGGAATTATTTTTGTTAAATCATATTTTTGTCTTAAATTATTTTTGTTAAATCATAATGGTTGTATTAAAATCATAATGGTATGGAATTATTATCTACATACTTGATTTTAATATTAGTGAAATATAAAAGGCAAGGTGTAGTATATAATCATAGTTTCGGATCGAAATCGATGAGATGAAATGAGTCAGATGCACCACAAACCTATAGTGATGGTCCTTTGGGTGCACTTTCCTTTAGCCTTAGATATGGGTGACTATAGAAGCATGACAATGACTTTTTATATTTAAATTAAATTTTATTCTTTACATATATATCTATTAAGTGTGCTTCCCTAGTTTGAAATGATATCAATTCCTAATATTACTTGGTTTTGCTAATAATACATTCATAGTTTTCTAACTACGAGATGAAAATCTTTACCAACATCTTAAAAACCTAATAATAAATTAATATAAAGAATATTAAAGTTGCATTTTTTGTGTGTGTGTATATATATATATATATATATATATATATATATATATATTCAAAATAAAAAATATACATTGCCGCTATCCACTCATAGAATTTCATTGCAAATTTCTATATGCCTAATGGTTTTGTCTTAATTGCTCACTGTATTTTTCGTCTCACACTATATTTTTGTCTTAAACATAAAGTTTTGTTTAATATTTTTTGTCTAAAACTGCTTTTGTCCTAAATATAAAATTTTGTCTTAACCTATTTTGTTTTAAATTGTTTTTATCTTAAATATAAGTTTTGTCTTAAATTATTTTGTCTTAAATATAAAGTATTGTCTCAAACTACTTTTATCTTAAATTTTATATTTAAAACAATTCAATTGATATTAATTACACAATATAAAATAACTAAAATAAAAAATGGCTTTTTAAAACAAAAAATTTCTTTTGTCTTAAACAAATGTTAAAAATACCCTTAATAGTGGATTGAACATACTCTCTTGAATGTTCTAAATCTATCAACATAGAAAATCAGATGAAAAATAAAATGCTAAAAACAAAAATAGAAATACAAAAAATTGGAAAAAAAAAAATACAAAAATTCGTCTCACGTCTTAACTGTATGTACATTAATAAAATTTCAACTTTTGTTCACATTAATAAAAATATATTACTTCTGGAATATGTCATCAGTGGAAATCCATAGAAATCAACTAGACAATGCATATAAAAACCATATATACATGCTTACGGGACGCCTATACCGAATGCAAAGGCAAACATTGTAATGCTAAAATTATTCATGTCTGCACCATCTCCACAAAAGGAATCATTGTCCATATGTAACAAACGATCCAGCACACTCTTTCCCTTAATTCCCAAAAGGCACCCATAAACTCTTCCAACTTGTATCCTCTTTAAAACAGCCGACTGCTGTTCATTCACCATGCTTGTTGCAGAAGCAATAAGCATCATTTCCAGAATTACAAAAAGTGGGAATCGATATGCGCGCACTGTCCATATTCGTTATTGCTCGATTGCTCCACGCTCCTAGAATTTCCCACTGCTCACAACCTAACAGATTCAAATCACACACAAAACAAACTGAATGAATATCATCAAATTATTGTATAGAGGAGCAAGTATATGATCTTCTCATTTCTCTCTAACCTGCAGGATAATCTCCCTTGAACTACAAACGCGTTTGCTATCGGTTCTGCAACCCACTTTCCATTTCTGAATACTTGCAGACCACTGACATCGTCTTTCATTAACACAGTAATGGCACTTCCATCTGAATGGTTTCCTAAACCAAGAGTAAGATCTGAGTTTGGGCATGAAGGATAGTAATTTAGAGATATCAGTTGGCTATCCCCACATGATTGCCAAAATTCTGTTCAAGTAATCGGAATCCAACTCTAGGAAGCTTCTGGAAATTGCAGCCAACCCCAGCCCTTAATATCAACGTTCTCATCTCTGTATTACTTGCCACCAATATCTCTGCAACAAAAACTCAAATCGAACCCGTTAAACATTTGCGGGTTGAAGTTGAATCATTCTAGTGTTCTGTCTTAGATATTTATAATAGATAATTGTTTGCTGATTACCTGTAACCTGCTGGTTTTTTAGCCAAGAGCCGATGACTTCCTCCAGAGGATGACAAGGATGCGTGAGAGAGTCGATCCAGTGGAGAACGTTGTCTTTGGTGAGATTGAAGCTTGTAGAAACCCGGACTAGCTGCTTTACATCCTCTGAGTAGAGGCATGCTCGGTCTTCTGCGGGCGCACGAAGAACTCTTTGGCTATCCCCATCATGATTTTCATGACATTCTCTGCCAGGCCATGGTTCTACTATGATATCAACCCTACTTCCTGGTAATGTCATATGACTTGACAGTCACTACTCTTTCTTCTACTTCTATTCAACAGAAATGTACAGACTTAATAGTCCTCAAATCTGACAGAAAATCAACCAACCGTGAATAAGTTGAAGAAGGGAGAATTGTTTTGTTAGAGGTCTGGTGTACCTGAAAAACCATCCTCTTCACATGCACGTCAGTTCTGCATGTGTAATTCATTAGGGCCATCCAAGACTCTTAGATTCATACACAGGAATGCTCTACGTAACATATCTCCATTTCTGTGGCATTCATGGGGAGGAAGGAATATCCTTTCCTGCACCTTCAGGTTGCTTATTCCGTTGATGAGCTTTCAACAGCACTATATGGTGCCCATCTGCTGTAGAAGACATCCTGTTCCTTTGTGTGATACAGTGTCAAACAGGAATTTATATAGATAACATGGCCCCTTCTACTATCTCACTTTTGATGGTAAAGGAATTTGAGTTGCTACTTTTTTAATTACAACAAGTTTGTATTTCAAATAAGATTATTTTCTAATAATTTTAAATTTTTAATAATAAATAGGTGATAAGGCTAATTGTTATAATACTTATCATTTGAATTTAAATAAATAATATATCTGTACCAAACTTTAAAAAAAAAATTACTACCAAACTTTAAAAAAAAATATTATGAATATTATAATATTATTTTTATTAAGAAAAGAAGTTTATTATTTCAAATAAATATGGTGTCTTAAAATGGTTCAATATTATGGTATTGATTTTGATGAAGACAGTTCACATCAATAATTTTCGAGTTAATTATGAAAAGACATTATAACCTTTTCCATATGTTAATATTTAAATATCAAATCGCTGAAGCGGTGATCCCATGTATTCGAGACAATTATGAAAAGGACCATTCAACGCTTTTTGTAGCTATTATCTTTTGCATTATATCAAATCCATGAGCTTGGTGATCCATGTATTTGTTTATTGGTAATCCTGTCTTTGTTTATTGCCCTTCTATTACGAGACTTTAGATGGTAAAGGTTTTCCATTGTTGATTTCTTTGCTATCAAAGAAATTTTATTTTAAATGAAGATTGTCTTTCAAATAATTCTTCTTTTTTTAATTATTAAAGTACATTTCAAACAAATATAGTTTCTTAAATGATTCAATACCTTCGAAATGATTCAATATTTTTAATTATTAAAGTTTGTGCTAAAATCAAATATGCTCTTTCAACTAATTCAATATTTTATTCATATTATTTAAAAAATTTATTCAAATAAAAATTATTCTCAAACTATTATTTTGAAGTTGTAATAAATATTTTTTACTTTCATATATTTTATAAAATCTTAATTTTATTTTTATTATTTTAAAAAATATTGCAGCTCTCTTCAATTACTATATTGAAACAAATATGGCAAAATAATGTGTACTTTTAAACATTATTTTTGATAGAAAACAAACCTAAAGCCATTCATAAAATAAAAAAAAGAAATACGATATCACATAATCTATAGTGAAAAATGAATTATCACACTTCAATTTTTTATTTTTTTATTTAAATTATTTGTACTACCTTGGTTAATAAAACTATTTATACCATAATATGAGCTAGTACATTTTAATAATATATTGTGAAATTAATCTTATCAATATCTTACGGTAAAATTAAGGGAAATTATTTCTTTACAAATTTTTTTCTTCTAGTATTTCTTCTTTTCATCTACTACAAACCCTTTTTCATTCAGTACATTTATTTTATTTATAATGTTTGAATTTTTTTGTTGTTGATTATACAAATGTAATATTCCCAGTGTAATGGTGGTAAAATGTGGTACAGTCGGTACCTTATATAATTAAATTCTAGCATCAAAGTGAGTAGAGAGGGCATAACTCACTCTAAACATAAAAAGTGCACTCCCTAATTGCTTCTTGTGACTTAAAGGGGAGCGAGTAGAGTACCACGTGAGAAGGGGGCCACGTATGCTCTGCAGCCTGTAGTGATCTGCGTCAACCGTGGCAAGAGAGAAGTATGTTGAAGGTTTTGGAAAACCAGGTATAAAAGGTGGAGAGCCTTCTCATTTGAGTCATTCTTGAGTTGATGATTTTGGAGTGGACTTTGTCTTGAGCATCTTTGGTTGTTTAGCATGTCTGCCGCCTCTTTAGTGCATTAGTGTCTCAGGTCGGAATCTACTTACCCAGCCAGAGGACTGGTGCACACCCGGGCTGGGTAATTTTCGTACATTTTGTGAGTCGTTTCATTGTTTGGGTTTATTGCGGGCTGAACATAAGTACAGCGCGGTCACTGGGAGAGAGCATGTCACGGTCATTGTGGAGGAGCTTTGGTTCAGGTTTCAGGAGACGTTGGCAGGGTGCAAATGAGGTCGGCGTTTACATCGAGGAGGTTTTTGGCATGAATTTGTGTGATGCCCAGTTCTTCTCTGTTCCTTTGCTTGTGATACTTGTGACCATCATTCCTTTGAGGAGGATTCTTGTGGTGATTTGCGGGATAGCCATTCTGGAACTAGTTTTTGGATCAGCACAAGTTGTCTAGGAGAGGGAGGTTTTCGATTTTAGTTTTATTCGTGAGGAGGGTAACTAGTCCTTAATCCCGGTAAGCTACGCGGCTTGTTCCGAGCGGTTAGGGCCTGGAAGTTCTAGAGCATCCATTTCCGGTATTCTCTGAGAGTGTTTTCTCACTTTCCTTGTAAGAATAACTTTATTGTACTCCATTACATTGAGATTAATAAAATGGCTCGACATTTCCTCTTTATGTTTTAGGATAAGTCGGCGTAGTTACTTAGTATTCTCTTTCTATTATGTCGCTGCATTATTATTGTTTTAGTGCTCTAAATTCTATACCACTTGATGTGTTTATCACGCCTAGGCAGTACGAAAGAAGGCTGGCCTTCGGATCTCATCCTATTTTAGAGGCGACATATTCGGTAAATGCCCTCCCATTCGATCTGGTTGGAGTTTGCCGTATTTTAGAGATACCCAAAGCAGGGATATTATGTTAGTATAGAGCTTCAATATTGAATTATTTGTGGGTTTCCGAGTTTACTTTCGGTTACAACTATTTTGGTATTTTGGTTAGAAGGGCCTACAGGACCCAGTAGAGGCTCATTTGTGGGAGTTTCATTGGTAAGTTTTAGGTCAGGATGTTGGGAAATTGATGAGCCATATGAGGAGGTTTGCTGATTTTGAGAGCAACGATTGACAATAAAATTTCAGACACTTAAAAAAACAAAGAAATTGGAAAGAGAACTTGAAACTACAAAGTTAAATTCCCACGAGGACAAATTAGAGAAGAAACCCTTTATAGGATTTCCCAGGTTTAGACAATGTCAAACTTCCCAAATTCTTAGATTTTAAATTTGGTCACTGATCATCAGGCGAAGTAAAATGAAAGTAGGCTCTTGGAAAGCAGAGTCACAAGTTCCAGAGGCTATGGCTGCCTTGAAATACAGGAGCACAGCTTGATAAGCAAAGAATAGAGAGAACTGTAGTAGACAGAAAAATGAGAGCACATGATAGCGCGAAATAGGAGGGTGCGTGTAGACCACCAGAAATGAGGAAGGAGGAAACCAAATGAGAGTAGGTGATGATGATCGAAGAGATTTGAGAGTACTCCTCAAATCTATTGAATCTGGCAGTTGAGGTAATGAGGAAAAAGATTCATCGTACAGGCTAAGATAGCATGAAACCCCAAAGGGGGTTTCATATTAGCGAGGATCAGGCACATCCACCATTTGCGGAGCATGACGCCACTCGGCCCATATGGAATCACATACACCCACACGTTCCCTTTATCACCCACTTTTCGAGTCACAGACAAGAGGCGGAGCACAACGGAGCCGAGCTGGCCACATGGGCGGTCAGCCCACGGCAGCCATCGGGCATATGGGCGAGGAGTTCGGGGATGCCTTCCATTCGAGAGATTTTTGTTTAGCTTCGGATGTGACCCCATTTCCCCGGCAGGGAACGGGCACTCCTGGCAGAGGGGCTTACAACGCCGACAGGCGAGACTCCATTTATCAACATTTGACGGGTCATCCCAGCGTTAAAGCTTGGGTGGAGAAGTTGGATGCTACCTCGGCAATAAATTATGGAGGGGAAACCCATCAGAGAATGGATTTACCTCGCACTTGGAGGATGAGGGCACACGGGTTACGGGGGAGTTGGGGAGCTACTGGTGCGACCGGGGCTCACCCTCATTGGAGACCTCCTTGGCCAGGTGTCGGTTGATATCGTAGTGGAGAAGTAGAGCCTACCCCGGTAGAGCCATCCATTGAGGTGATGACCGGAGGCCATGTACGAGTTTTGAGATTGGTAAAAGCACGACGGATGGGTGAGGGTGTTCAGGAGATGTATTCCACCTTCGGTGTGGCCTTGGAATACTGGGTATTAGATGGTAGTTGACTAGGCGGCCCTCATGGCTTAGGCAGACCTTCTAGTTTTGAAAGGAAGGCCACGTCTGAGTACGGGAGGCCATTTTGTTTGCGGGACAAGGAGTTGGAGGCATGAGAGTGGATTGTCTTGACCGGCATCGGATTGGTACGTAGCTACAGAGTGGCTTGGATTACCTCGCAATTGGAGGATGAGGGCACACGGGATTGCGGGGAGTTCGGGGATGCACCTGGTGTGGACTCTCCTCATTGAGACCTCTGGCAGTATCAGGCGTTCTTTGACTCTCATCGTGAAAGGCCTGCTTCTTTGATAGAGCCATCCATGAGGCAGTGGCAGGGCCCAGGTGTCCGAAGGCTTTGGGTGGTAGCGGCCACCGACGGATGGGTAAGGTGTTAGGAGATGTATCCACCTTCGATGAGGCACTAGGAGATATAGAGGTATTGGATGATGGTCACAGACGTTGAAGATTATCGGCTTCGGTAGGCTCTTCTAGTTTTCAGCGGGGAAGGCCACGTTAGTACTTCCGGAGGTCATCTTGTCACAGGACAAGGAATTCGAGGACATGAGAGTGGCTTGTGTCGAGTCGGCGTCAAGTTGGTCCGCATTGGGGAACGACCGGATTCCCCGATGGTACAAACGAGGACACATGTTGGAGCCGCGAGATCATTCCTCCTTCTGTGCACGTGGCTGGATAGGACTAGCAATGTTGTTGGGACCCTCTTCCCATTGAAGAGAGAGAGACAGAGTCACCTAGTCGACTTGGCTAGCATTGACTCATATCGTGATGAGACGATCGTAGCCCGTGTGCACGTTGTGCAACATCCACTTGTCGAGGTTGGATGGCGAGAGATTTTGAGTTGGTACCCATGGGAGGTTGTTGGAGATAGTGGTGGACCCGGTGTAGTTCAACTAGAGTTCCAAGGTGTCAAGCATATTAAAGAACCCCGTATCGTACTGGATCTAGGCGGATCACCTATCATTTCCTCTCTTGTGCAAAGGTTTACTGACTCATGTTCCTGAGGGCATGAAGACCTAGCGCAGAGACCGTGCATTCGTTAGGGGAGTTTCGTTAGGCTCCATGGCCAAATCCGCCTTATGGGCAAACTCCCAGGTTGTCTTGGTATGACACTTATACACGGGATCACGGGTGGAACAACATAGCCTTGCGGTGAGAGCTTGTTTGGAGAGGTGGTGTGCATTGGCAGCGCGATGGCACCTTGTATGGGCCAAGGATTCCTCACCTTGTGTTTGGGCATTGCAGGACGTAGTGGTTTTCTAGTGGTGGTAACACTATCGACACATAGGGAGATTCACTTCTCTTTGACCCCTTGCAGGAGGGTTTGGAGTGATGATCCATTCGTCGACGAGAATAGTGAAGCGATGGTGGAGACGATGATACCGATTGGGGGTAGTCCGACACGTGTGCGACAGAACAGAGGTCATCGGCATCCACAGGATGTGTGGAGCCCAGCATTGGAAAGAAAGGGATCACCAGGACATGGAGCGTGCGTGTACCGTAGTGTGTGGGACCGCATTGTGGAGCAGGGAGTGTCCTACATCACATTGAGAGCACGCGGGGAGTGACCCCCGATGCTCGGGATACGCCGTGGCACGAGACGGCATGGTGGTGGTACAACAAAAGAGTTTGGGGTATCCAAGAAGATAATAGGGCATGCCCCACAGCATGGCATGTCGAGGAGTACATGGATGATCGGTGATATGCGAGGGCATATGGTGCCGCACAATAGGGTCTTAGAGCATTGTCTCCGTGGAGACCTACTGATAGGGGACACCGGGCTTACCTTGAGGGCATTTCACCCAGATCGATGGGGAGACAAATGAGCCTATACTTGACGACAGTCGGCAGGGACCCACGCCCGACCCTCTTCTACATCACTCACGAGCAAAGTCAATTTTTTTCATTTTCCTTTTGGCACCTCGGGTATGAGCAAGTGGGGTACGCAAGGCTCACCCAAGATATTTGATGACACCGCACACTAAGGGGAGACTTCTGTGTTAGCAAGTAATCGGGTTTGGAAGCGCTAGTTGACAACCACAAAGTTAGGGGGATGAGATGATCCTCCCCGGCAGGGTGGCACACCGCCTGGCTGGCCGAGCCCACGCCCGGGGAGCGGGCCGCGGAGGGGGACATGCGTCATTTTTCCCTCGTGGCATGTCGAGAATCATGCATGAGCAGAGGACACTGCGTCGCAGAGGTAGCATCCCGCATGTGTCCGTTCCGACATTGTATCGACACCTCATCGAGAGGGGTGATGGCGCTATTCCCACGTACGAGGCGCAGGTATCAGGAGGGGCATTCTTCTCGGCGCGTGTGAGGACTCTCATATGAGTCCACAGACCGCCTGAGATGCCTTCGGGGAGCGGAGCCGCCTGCGCAGATGGTGATGAGACTCTGAGCCGCATTCCAAAGAACTGGTGGTGAGCAACACTTTTTGACGCGGGAGATACTCTCCGGGTGAAGTTATCACTTGTGACGATTCAGCTAGAGCAAGAGGGCACGGAGCCCGAGTCGCCGCAGGAGGACAATATTCACATCAAAACGACACCCTCGAAGAGCCCGCTGGCACCCACATTGAGCCGATGAGGGATATGCGGCTAACATTGGGGTCAGCCATGGAGGTGGGACAACCGATGCACCAACATTGAGCACGGTGTCAGCGCTGCGCATCCGTATCTTCCGGAGGTGTTGGAGGTTGATGGGATTGTTCTTCGTGGGGCCGTAGGACAACAAGAGCAACAGACATTCTCGATCGGAGTGGGAGGAGTCATGGATAGGAGGAGCATCCATTCGGGGTCGACACAGATGAGGGTGTAAGTGGTGATAGATGTACATATGCAACAAGCAGAATCGCATTATTCTTAGTGGGTAGCACTCTCCAGAGCAGCAGATGGAGCTGCGTATATATTTCCACTTTGGCCCATTAGGAGAGGGGCTTCTCTGGCTGTGCGCCTTTCACTGCGCATAGGGGCGGGGTAGAAAGTGCTGGGAGTTTATTACGGGGTCAAGCAAGAACACTCCGTGCGTGTTCCATATGTAGTTGTTGTCGTTGCTGATTTATCTTTCCAGATGGATCGGGCAGAGATCATGAGTTGGTACACCTGATGGTACTAAAGATTCTTCGTAGGGAGCACATGGAGGTGGCCCTTAGACATAATAGATGTTATAGATTCCAACTAGTACTGGGGCACAGTCGTCGTTTTTTCAAGACTCATCCCCAATTTTCAAACAGAGCAGATCAACGTGGGGATTGAGTTAGGACTTGGACTGGGAGAGAGGTGAGGAGTTGGTACACGCTTATGGGGACACCACATAGTCATAGACACAAATACAGCCAGTGGGTCATGGTCTTCACCTCTCAGAGCACCTCAACACACCCAGCAGGGTGCACAGTATGGGTCCGAGCCATGGGACTTGGAGTGATTATTGGCCATGGTCGTGATGGGATCCGAGAGGATTGTTGGTTGGTTGGTACCATGAGAGATCCCTTCATATTAGGGCGATGCAGCAGGACACATGAAGATTCGAAGGCAGTATCCGGGACCCAGCACCTTTTGCAAAGCATTTGGTGGGGAATACCTAACTATGAGAGAGGCTTCGAAGTAAGACATTGGCGAAGGACAAGAAATTGTGAGGATCGGATTATCTCCCACCAGCGCCACTAATTGGAAATATTAATTTTGATCAATTTTATCTTATATAATTAGATTATAAATAAAAGTGAGTAGAGGCATAACTCACTCTGGGGCAAAATAAAGCACTCCCTAGTAGCACAACCTTGTGACTTAAATGGGAGCCACAAGGGGGCCAAGCATCATGTAGAGAGGGGGCCCACGTATGCTCTAGGAAGCTTCGCACGTAAGGATGAGCACGTGGCAAGAGAGAGAGGCTGCGTTGGGTTGAGGAAACCAATGTTATAAAAGGTGGAGGAGCTCTATTTGAGTCATTCTTGAGGTGATGATTTTGAGTGACTTTGTCTTCTTTGAGCATGCCTTCGGTTGTTTAGCTTTCCATTCATAATCGTTTAGCGTGCATTGAGTGTCTCTCGTCGGAGATCTCGCCCTTTAGCCCCGGACTTCAAGTACCGTCGGCAAGGTTAGCTTTTTCGTATTTTGTGAGTCGTTTCATTGTTTGGGTTTGTTGCGTGAGCCGGAGCTTATAGAGACCGGTGACAGCCACACTCGGGAGAGAGGATGGTCCATTGTGGAGGAGCTCGCATTGGGGTTTCGTGTGATTTAGCCGGGATTTTTGAGCCGAGGGTCAGCCTTTTTCCATCCTGAGGTTTCGATGGAGTTTGTGGCGTATTTGCAGCTATTTCTATCTAGCCACTATGTAATGCTCGAGGCCGCGTAATTCACCGGGGGAGGTAGTTTTTGGTGTGATTGGGTTGGCCATTCTTGGAATGGTTTTTGGATCTTAATCGTTGTCGAGGAGAGGAGGGTTTGCTGATTTTCGCTTATTCCCCGCAAGGAGATCGCCCCTAGTCCTTATTCCTCCATTCTGCCAGCACCAGCTCACACCGACCTTGCGTAGCTAGACGCAGCTCCCAGAGCATCCATTTTCGGTATTCTTCCGAGAGTGTTTTCTCACTTGCGTTGCGCAAGAATAGCCTATTGTACTCCATTAGATTTCGCATTAATAAAATGGCTCAACATTTCTCTCTATGTTTTCTAGATGAGTTGTCATAGTTGTCGACTTTCTTTCTATTATATGTCCGTCGCATTATTATTGTTTTTGAGTGCTCTAGTTCTATACCGACTTATGTGTTTATTTTTCTTACCCCATTTAGTCCGGAAAGGGCTGTAGCCTCCGGATCTCGCTCCTCTTTAGAGTGCTTACATATTCGGTAATGCCCTCCTACCAATGTCCGTTCGGATTTTTGTCGTGTTTAGAGATATCCTCAAACGAGATATTACATAAAATCGTTACAAAAATTTTCAAACAACTAATTTGCAAAAAAATAAAATATTGCTAATAAGCCAACTTCTTTGTTCTTTTTCCCTACACCGATAGAAGAATTGGTTGGGAGCTCTTAAAACTCCTTTAAAGAATTGCTTTTGCCTAAGAAAGGTTGAAGCAGTTGTAAAGCTCTTTATGCTTTATAAAATATATTTACATAATCAATGTAATAACATATTTTTCTTATTATTAATTTTTTTATCACTAAATTAATTTTTAATTTTATTATAATTATAATAATTTAATTTTTAAAATGAATATTTTAAAATTTTTTAAAAAACTAGCTACTCAAAATATGAGATCTCCTCCTTTATAAAGTATGAGATCTCCTTTTTATATATATATATATAAAAACGGTATACAATGTGTTTAAAGTATGAAATTTCGCTTTATAAAAAAATAAAAATAAAATCGATAGACAATGTGTTTAAGTTTTTGATCCACTATTTATTTATTAAAAAGAAAAAAAATTTGAAATTTTAATTAATTTTATGTAATAAATACATAAAATATTTTTTATATTTATATAAAATGGTGGATAATATGTTTAAGTTTTTGATCGAATATTTATTTATTAAAAGAAAAATGAATTTAAATTTCATTTCTATGTAATAAAATAAATAAAACACTTTATATTTTAAAAATATTTTATCATATTTTTTATATGCTAAAACTTTGGAGCTCATTAAATATGGCTAATATGCTAAATTACTATTTCTATTATGAACATAAAGTTACAAAATCGCCACGGCTCGCCCCGAGAAAGCTCGAGCCGGGCTTGAGTGCTACCGTCGTACCAGATATAGAACGCTCTCATTAACGGGAAACCGCCCGTTTTGTAAGCAGACACACCGCCCAATAATTGGGAAACCGGCGAAGAAAGAATCGTTCGTGCATATGAAAGCCGTCAAGATACAAAAATATATGCAGCTATATCTCTACTGTGAGCATTCATTGAAACACCGAAACTAGCAAAACTTTGTGTGCGTAGTTCATACCGGAATTTTGTCAGTGAGGCAGATATGTTAACTGGAAGCAAGAGTGCTCCTCCATGATTCTCGTACCACATCGGTCAGCTCCGGTCCTCAATGCCACAGCCCTTGTTCTCGTCTTCATTCCTGTCCGGCGTCCACCGTAAATTGAAATGTCCCGAGGAGGAAGGGAAAGGGACAAGAGGGCGCCAGGATAGAAGTGGGTGAAAGGAGCCGTTGTATTTAAGGGGGAGCCACGCGCACGAGGGAGCCGTAAGAAACCGGGTGGGAGGCAAGGAGGGAAGGGAGCCCTCGCTCAATGTAACAAGTATGAAAACCGAGACAGGGTGGTCAAAGCACGGTCAGCGCAATCAAAGAGTGCCGCGGGCCTCGTCCGAGAAACCACCGCCGGAGAAGGGGTGGAGGCGGCGACGACAGGCCGGGGAGGGAACGAAGGAGGAACAAGGGGTGGCGGGGTCGTAATGGGAGGCGGGCGGTCAAGAAAATCGCAAAGGCGAGACTGTGAGGCCCGACAGCGATGAGCAGTGATCGCCCAGCGAAGGCTCCGCAGTTCTATCGACATGGTGGTCGCAGGGAGGGCGTCGCCTGTGATCTCCCGAGAAGCCCCCTTTCTACATGCCATTCGCCGCCCAACTGGGCATGGTGAAAACCTCGGAAGAGAGTTCGTCCCTTGTACCGGAGGGAGCAGCAACTAAAACACGAAGAATTATCAAACTAAACCGGAAAACCCGCGGGAGAATTCATAAATGAAACGGCGAGGTTACTCGTGAGAGAGATGGAGTCCTCGGATGGCTTCTGCCACTGTGACAAAGGCACATCGTCGCCCCGTATTTGTTCGCTCCCCACCGTAGAAGCACCTCCCCGGCGCAGCGAGTTCGTAGGCAACGGAGAGCGGCTATCACCGGAGCAAATTCGGGAGAAGTCGGGAAAGCGTTCCCGCGTCGGCGCATGGCTGGAGAGTGCACAGACTAACGGCACAAGTAATGGCGGCGAACCGGAGTGAATGCAATAACGCAACAGCAATTAACATCGTATTTATGCCGTTGCCATGGGGGGGCTGTGGCCACCCCATGTGGTTGCGTGATTTTTGCAGCCGGCCCGTAGGCCCCATCTCTCGCTAGACATCCGCATCCCAGTAAATATGGCTAATATTATTTAGTTAAAAAAATAATTAATGAGATAAGTGTTTAAATATTTATAAATTTTTAATATTTTTCGAATATACTTGTATTTTTTTATGTTAAATTTTGACCTTACCGAACATATACTTTTGTATTTTTATGCTAAAATTTTGAGTTTATTGAACATGAGAGATATTAGTTTCCTTATAGGTAGTGAGATAGGTGTCTTCTTAAATATTTATAAATTTTTAATGAAATATTAAATATATGAAATTGTTAAATCGTAAAGAAAATTTATTTTTAAGTTTTTTTATTTATTTCTAATTCTAATACTTCTATGAAATATCAATTTCTATCATTTTAAATCATAATGGTTAATAATAGTTATCATTATTAATATTAATGAGACTAACTTAAATTTATTAAATTTTTAAAAAATAAGATATATTATTTTTCTCTTTGAGATTTTATTATTGTAAAAAGAAATATTCATATTAAGGAGGTTGTATTATATTAGATATTTTGAGTTATAATAAAGCTATACAAAATTAAGTAATATGCTATCAAAAACATTTTCAATATTTATTTTTTTCTAACTTTATCAAATATAATATTTGACTTGTAATTGATAAAATATATTGAATGAATGATCATGTAACTTAATGAAACACAACTCTCGATGTCGGTTTAAGGCCCTTAATGTCGGCCCAAATTTTAAAATTAAAATAATAAAAATAAAAAATAAAATGCTCGCTAACAAATAAGTTTTAATAATCATATAAATAAACCAAAAAAATTAAAACAAGTCACTTCTCCCGATCGAACATAGTCGTATTTGTCTGCAGGGCGGGATTCGTACCGGAACCTCTCGGGAGCTCGATCGTCGTATTTGGTTCGTGGCGCGTCTGTGGAGCGGTTCGGCCTCGTGGGGCTGCCTTCGGTGGGAGCGGCTCCCGAGTCGTATAGAGGTTCCCACCGTGTTTGACAAAAACTATTACCGGCAATATGAAAAGCAAAAGAGGACTTTCCACTCCGACCTAGAACTCTCTTCAATCCAGGCTCCGATCGATCTCAGAAGAATAAAGACGTCAACAGAACACCACCTTCCTCCTGATTCACTCACCATGGTTACATAAGGAAACACAAACCACCACAGGCACCAGCTGAGAAATCGCAATATCAGACACTGACTACAACCCACCAACTGGCCGTGTGCTAGGACATCCCAGCTACGGAGATGCTTAGAATTTATAATAGAAGTATCTGATGTCCCATGGATACTGTATAACCAGGTGAGCTGTCCCAGCCATAACCTAGGCAAGATATGGGCATCCTTATATTTTTATTTTGTTGTCACTCATAAATGAGGTGCAGACTGGCAGAGCTATTCTTACAGGGTTTGGACTTGCAGCACTTATCACTTTGTCAGACTTTTTAAAGTACAAATTGCAGTATTTGTTAGTAACAGCCAAAGCTCGAAGAAGGGAAAATTGAGAAGAAAGCAGCAAGCATCGCATCGCAGCCAACATAAGTCTTTTCGTCAAAATGGAGTGTATCGTCAAACGCATTTCGTAATAGATCTAAAACTCTTCGCAACCGGAACCCATCCGAAGAACGGCAAGAGGAGATCCAAGATTTTTGAACGTGAAGTTTTCCCGAAAGAACTAAGTTTTTTTTCGTGTAACTGAAGGGCAGAACCCGTCAAACATTTTACCGAGCTTCCACCTAGAGAGTCTCTCGCCGGGACAATCGTAGGGACTGGGCCCACACGCACGTTCACTCGGGAGCTATTGCCGCGTTGGTGGAACATGCGAGAATTGAAAACCCTACGCTTGTCATCGTATTCGTCCTGTGTTTGAATGTTTGAAAAGTTATTGATATGGTAAATTTATCCATAACTTTTAATCAAGTAATTCTATTTAAAGGATTTGATCAAACTCTTTTATAAAATTTTGCATATTAAATAATATTTTTTATGTATTGATTAATATTTGTTGAAAATTTCTAATAAAAGTGATATTTTTATATCGATTTAATGAAAGTATATTAAATAATATTTTTAAATAGTGACTAATATTTGTTGAAAAATTTCTAATAAAAGAGAGATTTTTATATGGATTTAATGAAAGGTTTAAAAAATAAAAAGGGTTTATAAAGGAAATTTCTTTTGGGGGAAGTAATTGAGTTTCGTGTCTTTTTAGTCACCTCTATCGCATTGATTGATTTTCTCAATGGTTCTTATTGGGCTCCAGAGGCGCATTTTACAATCCAAGATGACCGCGATGTGTCGAAAGCCAAAATAACAAAAACTAGAGAAAGTTTTAAAAATAAAATCTCAATAATGTTGGCTTAAAACAATAATTTAGAAAATCATATAAATAAGCAATTAAAAAATTCATTAAAAAATAAATTTATCAAAATACAAGAGGTTTACGAATACTAAAAAAAATATGGTAAATAAATAAAAATATAAATAAATTAGAGGTATGGTAATGAAATGTATAAAGGCCTAGTGGGCCAAATACATATATTTATAAAAAAGGTAAATATAAATAAGTAAAAATATAAATAAACTAGAGGTAGGCAGTAAATAAATAAAACCCTTTTTTTACTTACTCCTATATGGTAAATAAATAAAACTTCCTTTTATATTTACTCCATAAACCTCTTTCGTATTTATAAAAACTCAAAAAAAGAGGTTTTATTTAGGGTAATCTGCGGGGTCAAATACTATGGGACAAATTATTATTAATACCAGGCCAAATACCATGGGCCCAATACTATATTTATAAAAAGAAGTATAAAAAAGGTAAAGTAAATAAATAAAAAAATATCAACAGAGTACAAATCAACATCTAATAATAAATGAATCCTATGGACCAAATTAATAATAATATAATAATATATATTATTAATCCCAACATTAACATTAAAATATTAATATTAATATTATTAATATTATTAAATCTAATATTCATATTAATATTATTAAATTGAATAACTTAATATTAAAACAATATTAAATTTATATATATATATATATATATATGAGAGAGGGAAGAACGAAGACATATGATAGAGGTGGAGAAATAGTCGAGTGACAAAGGAGATATGGAGAGATAAATGAAGGAGAGGGGAGAGGAGGAATGAAGAGAGAGGAGAGAGGGAGAGGGAGGAGAGAGGTAGGAGAAGGGTAAGAGGAGGGAGAGGGAGACATAAATATGGAGGTGGGAGAGAGAGATAAAGAGAGAGGATTGGAGGGCAGAGAGAGAGAGAGAGAGAGAGAGAGCGGAGGGGGAGAGAGAGAGAGGGATAGAAGAAGAAAGACATAGAGAGTGAGAAGGGAGGGAGAGGGAGTGATAAATGGAGATATGGAGAGAGACTATGTATGTTTAGGTGGGATAAAGAGACATAGGAAGATTGATCGAGACAAGGGGGAGAGAAGGAGAGAGAGAAGAAGAAAGGGGAGGGATATAGTAATATATTTGGAGAGAGAGATAGAGTGATGGAGGAAGAGAGAGGATTTGAGAGAGAGAGAGAGAGAGAGAGACAGAGAAGAGATATGAACGCGAGAGAGAGAGTTGAGAGAAAAAAAAGAATGAGGGGGAGGAGAGGATTGTATGGGAACGAGAGAGAAAGAGAGAGTGAGGCGGGAGAAGAGAGAGGAGTGTAGAGAGAAAGGGAGAGAGAGGAAGGAAACGCGAGGGGAGATCAGAGAGAGGAAGAGAGAGGGGAGGGAGAGGAGGAGAGAGGAGGGAAGAGAAATGCATAGATAGTGACAAGATGAGTGAGAGAGAGAGAGAGGGAGTGATAATGTGAGAGATGAGAAAGAGTGTGTGTATGTTTGTGTGAGATAAAGAGATAAAAAAGGAGAGATGGAGATAAGGGAGGAGAGAAGGAGAGAGACAGAGAGGAATATATTAACAAATTTGGGAAGGTGAAGATAGAGAGAGAGAGAGGGAGAGAAAGGAAGAGAGAGAGGAGAGGGAGGTAGGGAAATAATGATGGATATGGAGGGGAGAGAGAGGGAGGTAAGAATGAATATAGAGAGGGAAAGGAGAGAGAGAGAGATATAAAGGAATATGGAGAGAGAGGGAGAGAGGATAGTAGGAGGGAAAAGAGATATAAGCAGGGAGTGAGGGAGGGAAGGGCAAGAGAGAGAGAGGGAGGGAGGAAGAGGATGAGAGAGGGAGGAGTGAATTATTCACAATCACAGACCCCTTAGATACAAGATAGCAAGATGGATTATAAATGATCAAAGATTATTTCGTCATTTATTAATGAACGTTCGAGATGCAATTCCAACAATAGAAGATTGGAAAGTACTAATGACATGTACAAATATCTCCAAATTGGATGCTTCAACAAAAGAGTCATTTAATAAGGCTACACATTTGTTTGCAACAAATGATGATGTGCACAATCACAATAACCGTTGCTTGGTATCCCTAAATCACCCTCGTTGCACGTAGTGTTGCTACAAGATCAAATAACAACAACAATACAGCTGTATGAGGAAAATTTGGATAATGAGTCCTTGTCGTTGGAGCTAGGGTTATGCGAACTTCAAATTCTATGGACCGATGGACTTTGTCAATGGTGCTCTTGGAGTAGTTGAAGATATTGTGTATAATCCCCGGAACATCACCTTAATCCTCCTACATATATGTTTTAGTAACATTTGACAAATATGTTCGGGAGTTGCGTGATGAATTATTCCTCATACTATTCCTATTATACCTATTGAAAGAGGCAATAATAAAATGTACTCCCATTGCGACTTGCTTGGGGATTAACAATTCATAAGTCCTGTGGATTGACACTAGATAAGGCACTATTGATATTGGAAGGACAAAGAGAGCGACAAGGTCTCACTCTTTACCGCAATATTCCGAGTTAAATCTTTGGATGGTTCTATTTCAACCACTCATTTCCATACATGATCGATATGAAAAGATGGCAAAATGTGCCTGTTTCTAAGAGAAAAGAAGAAGAAGTCGTGTGTTAAGGTTAAATACTAAATAAATTATGTATTTTTCATGTATTTTTCATCATATTCTTCATATCACATTTTAGTGATATGATAGTTGTATTTGTTATTTAATATATTAATTAGTTCATTTTTAAGATCACCAAACATATTTATATTAATAACATTTGTTAGAATTTGTATTTCTAATCTTAAAAATTTCAAAGTATGAGATGTACATCTCAAAAATATACAAAAAATTTAATAATCTGAAAAATAAATGTCGGCTTAATATAGGTGTATTTGATATTTCAATGATATGATAGGTGTATTTGTTATTTAATATATTAATTAGTTCATTTTTAAGATCACCAAACATATTTATATTAATAACATTTGTTAGAATTTGTATTTCTAATCTTAAAAATTTCAAAGTATGATGTGTACATCTCAAAAATATTAGCTGCAAATCTAATAATCTGAAAAATGTGACGTTGATGCTACCGATCGAATCCGTATAGATCCATCTAACTCTCGACCTATCATGCGCCGAGAGGGATCAAATTTCGAGGGCAAACCTTCCTCAAGTTTTGCACTCAAAAATAGCTTGTACCGAGAGATTTTGATCCTCTCGGCGCATGATCCGGAGTTAGATGGATCTATGTCGGTAGTTAAAAAATAATTAATGAGATAAGTGTTTTTCTAAATATTTATAAATTTTTAATATTTTCTTGAATATACTCTTGTATTTTTTATGTTAAACTTTGACCCTTACTGAACATACTTTTGTATTTTTTTATGCAAAAATTTTGAGTTTATTGAACATGAGAGATATTAGTTTCTTTAAAAAAATAGGTAGTGAGATAGGTGTCTTCTAAATATTTATAAATTTTTAATGAACATTAAATATATGAAATCGTTAAATTTAAAGAAAAAAAATTATTTTTAAGTTTTTTATTTATTTCTAATTCTAATACTTCTATGAAATATCAATTTCTATCATTTTAAATCATAATGTATAATAATAGTTATCATTATTAATATTAATGAGACTAACTTAAATTTATTAAAATTTCGTAAAAAAATAAGATATTATTTTTTCTTGAGGTTTTATTATTGTAAAAGAAATATCTCATATTAAGGAGGTTGTATTATATTAGATATTTTGGAGTTATAATAAAGCTTTTCATACAAAATTAAGTAATATGCTATCAAAAACATTTTCATTATTTATTTTTTTCTAACTTTATCAAATATAATATTTGGACTTGTAATTGATAAAATATATTGAATGTGAAATGATCATGTAACTTAATGAAACACAATCGAATATCATAATATACATAGTTACATCAAAGGTCCAACTATTTGGTCGTGACAACATTGAGAAGTTATGTCAACTTTATTATGTTGGGGTGAAAATGCCATGTCGGTGAGGGGAGAATTGGGTGTTAAATATCGCTTGTCTTCATGTAACCACATTTGGGTAGGTCTTTGTATCTTGCATGTTCATTAGTGGATGCCTATTATTCTAAGCCCTCTAATTTGGTCACTTGGAGACTTACACTCTTTTCTCATACATTAATGGGTTACGTTTTGTCCTTCGCCCCTATTCAAATGTGGTACTTTAGTCTTGGAGTTTGCTTCATATTTTGGTGTTAGAAGTCATGGCTCCCCCACAATGTTTGTTGTTGTCGAGGTGGTGAGTTGTAGCGTTTACCTGTGAGGAAAGAGACATTGTCGATTCACTTCCGATTACTCACATTTGCCTCCTCTTTAAAGTTGTTACTCGAATGTGTGTAGAGATTCCTTTTTGCAAAGTATGAATCGGGGGATCACCCTATTTCTCGAACTCATACATTTCCCCAAAGAGAACTTGATAGGGATTCCCATACCTCATAAAATGAGGAAACAAAGCTTAGTAGTTTTCTTGAATTCCCTTTAACTATGAGGCTATAGTTGAACTTATTTCTTTGATTGATTATGAAGAATAATCAAATTGACAACACAACTTGTTCTTTTGGCTCGGAAGACATTAAGAGAATTCTTAAATGTTAGATTTACAGCTAATTATTTCGATGTTCGTCTATGCTTCGGTGAGAAAAAATTTGATATTGAATTATGATTTTGGGGACCCGGTAGCCCTCCAAATACCATATTGGAACTTTGCTTGCTAGTTCTTTCCGTACCCTCTCGCTTAATTCGTCGATTAATTGAACGATTTTTTGCATTTTTTGGTTTTCCTTTTTTTGAGAAATTATGGTTGTGGTGTTGGCTTTGGTTCGATTGACTCTCATGGGGCTCTTTAGGAACTCACACAACTTTACGTGTCCTCCTTCACATTCATGGTGTCATTCTTTGCTTGCAAATCTCGATGGGTTGTCCTAGGTAACTCCACCTTGGCTTTGTCTCTTGTTTTATGGTTTGGGGGAACTCTCGCCTTGCTTTTGATTCATAGATCTAAAGTCATGATTCTTTTGTTTATTTCTTTTTTTCAATATTGCGTATATCGCGGTGTGATGCAAAGAAGTTTAGCAGATGTCTCCTAGAACTTCGTTTCTCTTTTGTCTTTTTTGTGCAAAAATTCTCGGGTACTTTTAACACTATAGCTCGCTAAAGACTCTCATACCCAAATTTTTGCAGTTTGTGCATGAAAACACATTTGTGAACTTATGCAATATTTCTCCCTTTGGAATCGTAGTATGGTCCACTATATGTACTTGTCCTCACATGGTTCTCTACCAATATTGTTCCTTCATGACGTCTCAAACAGTAGTTCCTGCGTTTGTTGTAAACAAAGAGGTTTACTCAACCATTTTTATCGCGTAATTTTCCTCGCTAATCCCTTGACATGGGGGAAACCTTAAGTAGTGAAAAAAATAATCTTCTCCCTATCAAAGAAACTATGGACCGAAAAAATAACCTTCGAACACATTCAACCATTTTTTATATAGCATCTAAACATATTTCTACCTTAAATATATGGATATTGAAGTTCGATTGTACCTTTGAAGGTGGTACCTCCGAAGTGACCGTTGGAAAATGATGTGTCGTCTTCTGGGTGGGCAGCCACCGAAGAATCAGAAATTTGTCCATCATCTCGTTGATTTTTTTTCTCAATGGCTTCTTCAAGAAAGAGTTTGATAAGATATCCCGCTCTCTTCTTTTTCTTTCCACTCTGGAGGTCGTCGTGTTAGTGGGGGACGGTCTTGCAAAGGCTCAATGAGTTCAAGTCCCAACTCCTTATAACCCACCTCGTTGGGACATGAAAATAAAAATAAGAAAGAGCAACGTTTATAATATCACCGATCCGTATTTTTATGATGGAAAAATAATTAAATATAGATATAAAAAAAACATGCGTATGTATCCAAAACATAACTTCAATTCATTAATAAAAAAATATTGAAATTTTTTTACATGTAGAATGGAACAACCAGTGCTCAAGTGATGGTAATCTATTCGGAGAAGAAATGTGGTGGCTACATGCCTTCTAAACTATAAAATACAATCAGCTTCACATCCCTAATTATTGATGAGAAATTATAGAATACCATAAACACGAAAAAACATAACCCTAGGAGATGATGCGCTAATGTTCTAAGTAGCCTTATTGTGGTAAACTGCACATCAACTTTTCGAGGTTGTAACTTTGGCATGCGATCTTTGTTTGATGCGTATGATACTGTAAAGGTGTATCCGAGGAATACCACTTTCAAATATAAACCACTATTGCAAGAGATAAGTTTTTCCTTCTCATCGTTTAGGGCCTCAAAAAGACTCGAAAGTTTAGGACTCGAAAAAATTTCAAAAATAATAAATTAAAGCAAAAAGAAGGAAAATGAAAGAAAGAATGCAAGGGCTCCAAGTGAACAGGAAGGATGTGGACACCAACATAATACCTCGATAAAATAATCACATTTTTTGTTTATATGCACGAAGTTGAGTGACAAACGACTCATTCTACATTTGTAACTCATTAAGGATGGTGAGAGTACACTCGAGGCTCTCATGAAATGCTAAGATTCAACCGAAAAAAATAACGATAGGTCACAACAAAGTGAAAAAAACACAATAACAATTTTTTCGTAACCACTTACAACTTTCATTAAATTGAAAACCTTATTGAAAACCCATAGCAAGAACCATCACCTTCCCCGTGAGCAAGCCACCACATTTTGTTGAACCAGCATAGATGGAAGAAGGGTAAGGACCGAAAATACTATAGGTATTACAAAGGTGTATAGGATACAATGCATAACTCACCATAGAGGAGATGAAAAGTGAAAAATGGGACCATGTAGTGCTATTAGGAGAGGGGTAGTTACCCCATAAACGCCTTCAAAAAGCCTTCGACTTCGATTGAAACCCTATATTCAAAGAACCATAGATTTTTTTAACAACTCAACAATACCAAAAATATAACGTGAAAATCCAATACATATATTATCTAATAAATCCAAATGCTCCATAAGGTTGAGAAATTATATACAAATGTGGGAGTCAAATTCAATGGTAGTGCATTGATAAATATTATTTCGACTTGAACAAAAAAGAGTGAAGTGTAAAAGACGAACCATAATTATACACATATAAACTCGTATACATTATACATATTTTGGACATGACAATAGGTTGCCATTAAAGTAATAATCAAAGAGAGTATAAGGAATTTGAGTTTTCCGAATGGTTTATATGTATTATAAACAAACCACATATATATATATATATATATACGAGTTAGTAGTTGTCCGAGTGAGGGCATGGGAAGGGAAATAAAATAAACATTATATGAAAACCATTTGTAAACATACATAATTAGTAAGTTCAATCAAAATGTATAGTGCACAAAAAAATTACATAAACTTGTGTCAAATGTTACAAAGATTATTAAATTAAGAGAAAAAATATTACATGTATATGAGATGGGTATGTTACATTATATATCATATATTAGTAAAAAAAATAAGGGAAAAATATGCAGAAGCTATGACCAAGACCTGTACAGAGGCTTATATAATTTAGCTTTGTTTCTCTGCCAAGCTGCGTATATTGTTTTCAGAGACAACTTATCACATTGATCTTATCATGACAGTAACATCTCACATTATGCTTATCGATGGACATACCGTCATATCTCTTCCTAGAGAAATCACTTGATACAAATACCTATGCAGCATTGAACGGCCAATTAAGGAAAAATACTTATATGTTTGACACATGTTGTTTTTTTATGGTTTCCCCGCCTAGCTCCTCTCGCCCACTATTATCTAGATTATTTCAGCCATCTTCTTCATTTTTTACCTCTCTTTCTAGGGGGCATATTTTATACTCAAATTACCTCCTCATTGCTCAGAGGAGAAGGACACATGGATGAAATAAATTGACCTGTGATGAGAACTATTTTTCTCCATGGTAACACACCCCGTAAACTTCAGTTGAGTTATAATGGTTCCCCCGCTCTCCCGTAGGAGCACTTAGTGACTAGTTTAACATACAATTTTTCCTGGGGCAACGTTACTCTATGTTTCATGAAGAATGAGGGAAAATCCGACTTAACTGCCGATATTTCTAGCTTTTTCTCATGATCAAATTAAAAAAGCTAGCAACCTCGTGTTGTGGGCCTTTGATTGACATTTGTAAACCTAATTAAGAATTCAAAGAGGGAAAAAAGATAGAAAAGAATTGAAACATCGTTGGCTTTTTCCCTAATCAAACTAATGGAGAAAACATCATGGCTTTTTTCCTAATCAAACTAATGGAGAAGAATGGCATGTGGTTGATCCTCCCAAACTCTATAAATTGGAGGCAAGGGTTCATCAAAGGGTCGAATGGTTGATTGTGTGAGGAGTGAAATTTTGTTAGTGTTAGGTTTAATGGTTGGGTTTGGTTCATTGAGAACTATTTTCTAAGCATTGTCACACTAGGATATTGAGGAGAGATAGCTTGGAGTTGAGGATGTGAGGCTTGGCTAAACTCGATGGTTGTAATCTTCTTTCATTCAATATAATAGAATTGCTTATTTTTTCCACTTCATGTCTTTTATTGCATCTATTATGTTATTTGTTAAAGATCCATGTTATAAGTGGCTTAGACTTATATGATTTATTATTTGATTATATTTTGCTTTGATTTCCTTATTGTGATAACACCGTGAATATTACCAAATTTCTCATTGTTTGCTTTGAGGATTCGAACTCTGGATCTAGAGGACTTCCACCACACTACATTGAGCTCTCCAAATGCATCGACATTACACATCGAGGTAATCCATCTCAGATTTTCTGACCTTGTTAATAAAATACTTGAATGAAATGCATATATTGTATTTGTGAATGTTGCAAAACTTAACTTCGATTGTCTGCCTTGGTCTCTGGAAGGGCTCAGAGGGATCTACTCCATCTACCACCTGTGTATTTACCCCAAGGAGTTCTAAGGCCGAAAGCACCACTTATCGAATCGAAAACATAATTCCGCAAGTAGCAAGATCATCGCCAAACAAATGCGCCAAAAATATTACTTAACATATGTATTTCAAAACATTTGTATATAAACTGCATTGCATGGCATCGTTTTTGGCTGTGGCCGGGCTAGCCCCAATCCCTAGTCACCGCCCCCACCAAGAGAAGGATGAAACTGTGGCTTAGCTTCCCCTGAATTTCGAACCAAAATATCCTTCCATAGGCAATATTGGGTGAATTAAGTATCCCACTATTTTTGCTAGAACTGGAGAAAAAATTCTCCATTAGAATTTCTTTAAATGGGAAATTGGAGGACAGCTTTGCAGGGTGAAATTTTAGGACGAATAGCTAAAGAACTTGGGAGGATCATAACTTCTTCAATTTTTGTCCTTTTTGGTAGTAGAAAGAGGCTGTATACAGTTTTAGAGCTCGGGGTTTACCTGAGCTTTCTGCAATCATTTGAGCACCGTAACTTGATGTAAGCATGATTTTCCTCGAGCATACTTAGAAGGAGGCCCAACCATTTGTTGGACGAGGGAGACGTAGCCTCCGGGAGGGGTGAACTCCTTCATCATTTATTGTTGTGTGTTTACTATTACGGTGATATTGTCTTATATTTTCCGGGTAAAATTTGAGTTTAGATTTCATGTTTGTGTTTAATAATTTGACAAAAGTGGCTTAAAACCTAATTGAATCACTTTAAAATTTTACATAATATTCAATTAAATTCACATATTTATTAGTTTGGTATCGTATCTTAGGTTTTATTTTTTTCTATGACGGTTTAATTTTTTTTGTAAGTGTATGTGATAAATACAAGGTTGAAGCTCAAGAGAGAAGAAGGAAATCTTGTGGTTGTAAGTCCCGGTTACGTTAAGGACAAGGAAATCAATTTTCACACACCGCTTAAGCAAATTTATCTCAAATTGCAATTGAATCTTCAACAAGTATGTCACATGAAGAAGAGCCTTATAATATGTTCTCAGATGAGAAATCCCGTTGGGAGATTTAATTGCTATATTAATCCTCCTAATATTTAATTTCCAATGGCCGGGAAACACTTAGGTTGTAATCGCACTTCTTGATTACCGTAGGTCGAGCTTTAACATTTCTACTATAATGATCACCTAAGTAATAAAAATACACAAATTATTTTGAACAAACAACTTCCTAAAATGGAATGAAGCCAAATAATTAAATTCAATTTTAAAACTTAAGACCTCTATTGAATCAATCCAATTCTTCTCTTGAAAGTGAAATTAAACCCTAATTTTTATTTTCATGAAATTTGAACTTTAAATAAATACCTAAAACTTACCTACTCAATTACAACTCTCGATATAAACAAAACTTCAAACTAGAATTCAAGAATAATCTTGCATTAATCCCTCTTGAAATTGAAAACCCTATGCTAATAGGAGCTCCAATACCTAAATTCAATGCTCTTCAAATTAAACAAGAAAAAGGAGAATTCCGCTACTAAGGAATTATGCACGTTACACCTAGTCAAATGAAGTAAATAATTCAAGTCTTCTTCCTACAATTTTAATTATTCAACACTCTTTAAATGATCTTTAGTTTACTTCACCAAACCCTAGGTCTATGAAAGGCATGACAAAATTGTAAAATTTTACTTAACTCACACAAGGGATCACAATAAGGAAAACTCGATCAAGAAAATGATGTCATTATTATATAAACCAATCAATCTTCAATTTTCACTTTAATTGTAAACTTAGCTTAAATCTTCATTCGTTCAACAAATAAATCTCAAGAAATTGGCTAACTAGAATTTAAAACAACCTAGAACTTTCCATCTCTAATGAAAATAACTCACACCGGCTAATATAGCTACGACAATATCAAAATCAACAATGCTAGTTAAATCAAACCCTAACACATTAGAAGATGAAACTACCTATGAAAGAAAGCTACGGGTATCAACTTTAATGGAAAATATTTTAAAAATGGAAACTAATATTTCAACCATAATGATAATGAGATTCACACTTGGCAACATTCAACCCGTTCAATCAAACCGCAACTAGCTAATCTATATAATGCTTTAGCTCCCATGAAAATACACCTACAAGCTTTGAACTACATATATTGTAAATTCTAACAATTGAGATCCTAAGGGACACCTAATCGGTCGAACTACTCACAACACTCACACTTAGAATATCTCTGTTAATGTCAAAAGGAATCGAAAAAAGCGTATTGTAACCAAATTGACCAAATACAAATGGAATCACAAGCAGTATGAAGTAATCAATTTGAATTTGGATGCATCCTACTCGTTTTTGCGAACAAGACCTTCATTCTCACCTTAATACTCATAATTATACTTACAATCCTACGTAAAATAATTCCCAAACCAAAAATATTCAACCGTAGTGTAGTGACCAAGTTTTATGGAAATATTTTTTAATCTTCTCAAGACATTTTCGAAATAAACCATGCTTACAATTTTCATTTCTCTTATTAGAGACTTCCTTAATTAACTTAAACGATGATGGTTAAACCAATTTATTAAATGACAAGTGTCGATCGTAAGAAGATTGAACGCAGTGTGTTCTAATTATGCATTATAATCTTATGAGTCTTCGATCCCTTATAGCACAAAAAATTTCCGAAATTGTCATCTTTCACTTCTTGAAGTAAAATTATAAAACGATTTAAAATGTGATTTGTGTGTTTATCCAATCACTCAACACATTCAATGTTTGCATAAAGAACATAGACCTTACCTCGCTAGTTGATCCAAACACCCATCCAATGATTTCGTACACGATTCACTTAATGCTATATTAATTAGTTGTGTGATTGAAATAGAGTAAAATGAGATCCGCTATTATAACTCGAATCCAATAGATATTAACACACACCATATTGAATTTATTTTGGACACAATTGAAATGAAATCTCCAAGTCAATTGTCAAGAAAAAATTCAAATAGAAATGCAAGGATACAATAAAATGTACACAAATATTTACCTACACATATGATTATAGGAATCTAGATCCAAATTGTGGTGGGGCCTTCACACAATCTTGAGAAAGCTTGATTACAGTAAAACAAACTAAAATTCAAACGGACATGATTCAGAGACTAAATGAGTTCATCATGATCCAAATTGAATCAAGAATATGCCAAGGATAAATCACAACCGAGTCAATATCGAGCAACAAAGTTTACAATCGTACTTGATAGCAAAATGGGAATGAAAATCTTCGCTCCCTAATTCATGACATTACATGTTTTTATAGGCATAGTTAAATACAAAAATAGTGAGTGTTGTTCATGGTAAACATTGAAACCAAAACCGTATATGGATATCCTATGACCGTTCAAAATTAGCATTTCACTCTTCCTAAGATAACCAAATTTAACTATTCCTATCTCCGGCTTAACCGCGCAATAATCCGGTAAATTTTCATAAGAATCATCAAGTTGAGCCCCATTTCTTGAAAATGACCAATTGGAAGGTCTTTGCTCAATCATGGAGAATCGTTGTCGTTTTTGAGCACTTGGGTGCAAATTGAGTATCTAGTGCTTAGGCAAGGTGTTCTCTAAATCAAGCTTCTTCGTGGCCGGAGTTTATGCTTACCTTAGTTGAATAAGTACCGTAGAAGTATATATCACAACTTAAGTTGGGATCTCATGTGATTTAGGCCATAGGATGGACAAAAAGGGAATAAAGGAGTCTATAGCACTGACCATAATAGGGTTGCTTTGGGAGATTTTGAGAAATCGAAATTCCAAATTTTTACACAAATTAGCCTCAAAGAACGGCTAAATATCTCCCAAACCGTAAGGATTCTTTCCAATAAATAGGTGCTATGTAAACATGATATACTCGAACCAAAAACTCATGTAAGCGAAATGCTCATATTCTCTCTAATCTTCACAAATAGAGGCGGAAGTTGGTATTACACCTATTACATATTTGGACAAATTGACTAATTCTCTTCAATAGACCCACATGAGTGTGTGTTGGATGGAATAAAATTTATGTAGAGGTATTATAACATCATTTTTTATAATAACCTTCGGTTTTCTTTGGAAGCACGTCGAAAGTGTCAAAGCTCCTAAATTAGCCATTCACGTATTTAATTAGTTTGTGGAGGATTTTCGGCAATTTAACCCCGCGATAAATGTACTTAGAAACAATGTCGAAGTAAAACATGTAATAATCATATTTAATCACAGGAGAAGTGGAGAAAACTAATGAGCAATCAAACCAGAGAGTATATAAAGTAAGTGGATGGAATTAGGTATGGAATGTTAAACTAGGTTTAGGGTATAAAGAGTGATATTTCATGATGAAAACATGGGCATATATGAGGCCCAACATCCCCCATGCTTGAGGTTTTTTATTTCTCATGCAAACAAATATTTTTCTCATATCTAAGCTTTTTATGGCATCATGGATTTAGGTAGGGTTAGTTCTTGTGAAGCAATGACCGCATGAAGATTTGATTTCCATAGATTTGATTTTAAAAGCGATACAAATAGAGGAGGAAAAATAGATATGATAGGAGGAAAATGATGAATAGGATGATAGGTGACAATGGAATGGTAGATGAGATGAAGTGGTGATGGAGATCGGAAGACACGTGCTTTGCATGCTCTATTTTTACATGACCACGCTATTATGAATGGTTCCTTCATGAAAAGGAAACAATGAATTCATCCTCTATTGGATTCAACTTTACAATATGTGTGGAATGTGTAGGAGGGGAAGGTACTATAATTACTACTTTGTTTATATGAACCATTATGATTATGACCTAGAGTAGCATGAAAATGAAGGGTATGGAAAACCAAATATAAAGAACTGTGGGTGGTTAATCATCAAAGCTTTCTTAAATATCTAATCAATTAAAGAATCTTAAGCCACCTCTACCTCAAGTTTTTTTACCCTTTTTGTTGATGTCCTTGTGTTGCAACACGAATTAAAAATGGTTGAATGGATTGAGTTGATGTGATCACAGACATGATCTCGTTGAAGAAGGAAAAAGGTCTCAATATCCATATTATCCCCCAAAAAAAGTTGATGCCTGCGTGTCTTTTTTTATCGTGATTTCATACGATTTCCCCGAAACAACAAAAAGCACCATCATTAATATTTATTTTCATGTAAATCTTATCGAAATAAAGGAAATAGGTTAAATAATGAACAATTTACTTGATCATGTCAGTTTAAGATACTAACCAACAATAATAATGAATACCATGAGTAAGCATAGGGTGAAAATGTGGTTAAAATATGAAAAATCCAATCATCTCTCTCACTATTCCCCTCCCCCATGCCTAATCGAAGGGCTAGGTTTCTTATATTAAAGTCATGTCTATTGACTTAAACCATAGGGCTACTTGAGAGCATGTAAGTAAGTTCCATTGGATGTCATCTTCTTCCATCAATAAGATAAGAAAAAGTAGTGACCAGGATCCGAAAGGATGACCATAAATGAGCTTTATTATTCCAAAAAAAATTAACTAATGCTAGGGCTACTAAAGGGAATACTTAACAATGTTGTTACCGCGGGGATAATTTCATCCTAAAATGATTAATTAAAGCATCAAGAGTAATCTAAAAGAAGTTGGGTGTCTTCACTTTCAATAACCTCATTATTACAAGTAAAAGTGACTTTATTTAAAAACAATGCCTTAAAATGGACTTAAAGTAGGAAAAAATGAAAAAATGATACCTTCGAGGATAAGTGTCTTAACATTAGCCCAAGTTTATAGCTGAAGTTTTCTTATTCAATAAGAGTGAATCACCCGTACTAAGGGTCCCACATCTATAAAAAAATAAATCATTTATGAAATATAGAACTTCAACAACATCATCAAAAAGATATTAAAGCCATTTCGTAGATATGATAGGAGTTTAGGGAAAAAGATGAAAACAACCAAGTAAATCATAGTGTAAAACGCCTTGATACCATAGGCATGGTCCCCACCACAAGGTATCCATCGCTTGACATGGATGCATTTTAACGTAATGAAATACATGTCTCCCCGCCTACTATATATATATATATATATATATATATATATATATAGATATATATATATATATTCGCAGTCGATTATTTTAATTTTTATAAGGAAGGCCACCGTTCGTTTGGTAACCAAATTGATGGGGCAATGCCACTCACAAGAAGTAACATGGATGAACAGTTAATGGCCAGATGAGACCTACTGTCTTAAATATTTTTTAATGTAAAGCCATTACTAGCTATTGCACTGTGATACGTAATAGCATGGCGTTAGGTCTCATGATCGTGGTAGGTCAGCTCATTACAAGGCCTCCTATTCTCCTATATATTTTTTGTCGACTTAACAGATTAACCTTAGAGGGTTACTTTTTAATGAGTAGGGAGATATATCTACCCTTAATGTTGGGGAAAAATACCCAGAGGGGGAGGGTGAACCGCATTTACCGCATATTCAAACTTTTTACTTTTTCTATTCCTTAAACCCATACGCTACTTTTACTTCAAGAAACTAGCGTATACGCCGATCCTTCATGAAACTAGCGTATACACAAGAGATTTTAGACATGTCATTAAATCTTCACTTAAACCATTCCATCATTTATTCATCGTATATTCAATAAAGGAAGAAATGAAAAAAGGTGCAGGTTGTACTCGGTAACAAACCATCACACAAAGCATCTCACATGAACACCAGGATTTTTAGGTGGAAACCCAAATCGGGAGAAAACTACCGCCTAGCTTGCTCTCACCTTCAATATTTTATTATAGAGAAAACATCTTACAAATACATGTGCCGGCGCAGACTGACCAGCACGCAGCACCCACCGCGCCTTTGCCACGAAATTTTCTCCCCGGGAAGGAGCCACACCCCCTCGACTGCCACCAGCCTCACTCGGGAAGGGAGCTACGACATCTCGTTTCGACGCCCCACCCGGAAGGGAGCTACAACCCTCTCGACCGACAGCAACTCCTCGGCGACCACCTTGGACCACGTTTCATCAATTTTTCACACCGGACCCTTCTCTCCGTACTTTTAAGTAACAAACATAATATCACCACCGTATACATATCACCACGCATCGATAGTTAAACACAATATATCGCATCGTATATTTCATACCTCTTGCTTCGAAATAAAAACCCTAGTTTTCTGATACGCGTTTCCTTTTTACCGATGTAGCATATATACGCGCTTTCCCGCTCCACACAAAACAAAGGTGATACCCCAAATAGTATATTTATTGCGCATACGCGTTTACTTCGTAGAGAGCGTATATACGCGCTTCCTCCACGGTTGGCAGCGATAGATCTTCTGTCTCGCGCAGCAAGATACTTGTTCGCATCAGATATTCGCCCGTATTTACTCCTTTTACTCCGTACGTATGTTCACCTCGATGTTCGCCTCTACCGCGCATCTAAGCCTTCCATAATCGCATCTAGATACACGTGTATTTCAGATCTAGATCCCCTTCTTCACTAGGTGCATCATACATTCGTAATTATCTTCAAGTGTAACCCTTTCCATTCGCATCTACTTCAGAGAGAAGTATTCATTTAAGCTCGTACATCTTGCCCCCACACTCATAATCCGCACAATGAATTCTTCTCCTTATATAGGTTTTCCTCTTTTTCTTACCATGAGCCCGTTTTTTTCAAATACCATGGGCCAAAACAATACCATAAGCCCAAAACCACCTCGGACGGGGGTCAATTAGGCGGATCATTACCTAATACAATGGGTCAATACCATGTGGCTACCCTTGTTTTGCACTCTTTTTGAGTTTTTGTAGCCCATACGCGACTTGGCACGTTCCTTTCCGCGTGTATACGCGATTTCCCCAGGCCACTCCACGTATACCAAGACATACTCTTTTTCATCACTTTATAATACTTCCGAAATCCTTCTCTTCATGCACACTTTCAGGAAACACATCTACATTTTCTTCATCTGTGGAAATATATTTCTCAAGCACAACTTCATCAAGTAAGTTGTCATTATCTTCACTCTCTTCAAGTGGGTTGCCTTTCAAGGACAACACTCAGCATCATATTTTCTGTTTAAATTTTCATTAGATCTTATCATATTTACATCATTTCTTACTAAGTCCATCAAGCGAAGCCATCAAGGAAAACACATGTCATTAGTCGATGTCTTCATCTTCATTCGCAGGGTTGCCATCATGGGACAACATCCCCGCATCATATTTCCAACAATCTCCCCCTTTGGACTTGATGGTAACCATGATGGTGTTTTGTTACCACAGCAGAGATAGATATCATGTGTCACTCTCCCAAATATGTCATTATCTTTCTTTATTCAAATACTATGTCACTCTCTTTGACATCAAGGGCAAAGGCGGATCAAAACCAACACTCTTCTCCTTTCTCCTCATGTGGGAAGAAAACATTCTGCGTATCCGATATGTGCTTGAAGTGGGGCTAAGCTCCCCCCGAGTTCATGTTGAATCTTCAAACATATTTGTCAATGAAGTACATGACTCTATGAAGTTCCTATCACCACAATGACTCATACTTACATCAAATATCCAACCATGGATTTCCATGAGAGACTCAAGTACCCAACCAAGTGGGTTTACAAACATGACTCAAATACCCAACCAAGTGGTTTACAACTTGACAAGTCCTTACATGACCGAATATTACAATTTTACATCATGGGTCTCCACATGACCTTTCATCAAAAAACTTTTAATAACCACAACAAGAAGACCTCAAGAGAGATCATATACCTAACCATCATAATGCCAAAAGTAATGCATTATGCTCAGCAAAAACTAATGCTCCCCGAATCCGTGCAACCAAGCAATTTTCTCCAAATGACTAAGGCTCCCTGGGTTTGCATCCCCGAAAACTTCCACCAACAAATCATCAAGGCATCTTCATCAAAACATTAGAAACAGACTATGTGAGAACCGGAACACCACCGCAGATACCAACAAAAGATTGCAGATACCAGACAAAGACTGCGCATCAGAAGCCAAGAGCGCCGACCCAACCAAAAAATGTCAGCGAAACCAAACACACGCGGTTTTCTCTCGTGTGAACTCGCGTACATACGCGACCGTGTTTCGTGAAACCCGCGTATCCTGGCCATCTTCTAAAATTCAATCGTATCCGATTTTTCTGGAGGAAAGACAATGTTCGGCCTCTCTTTCTCTCGAGATGTTTGACTATTTCCCCGGACCTCGCGTACATAACAATAGTGTAGTTACATTTTCAAGCGTCATCCAATGGTTGTAATACAAGCCCAAGCCTTCGCATCCTTCAGCAGATCAACACACATTCTTTCCAAAATATTATCATACCGTGTACCGCATCTTCGTACATGTGTCAAGCAATCATCCATGTGCTCCAAAATCACTCATGATCTTCAAGATGTGTAACATGAAGTAACATATGTAGGCAAAAGATCTCAACCATAGCAACCAAACTCTATTATGATCTCGAAACAAAAAACGATATCCAACTCATCCACACAAAGATACTTATCAAAGAACCAGGGCTCAAAAATCTCATCATAATAATCCATGCACCAAATCATCATCATTTGAGCATGAGTCAAGACCAAAAGAATTAGCGGCCATATTTCCAACAATGCAACCATTAGAATTCAACCCCGCTACTCCCTAAACCAGTTGCTCTTCCTTAACTTTGTGCAATCGTAATGATGTTAACAAGGCAATCATCACAGTTTCGTACCGATGCTCCCCCGGGCCTCTCCTCGCTCCGCATCTTCGCAATCGTATAAATTTTCTTATCATCACGACACGTTGGCCGTGTCTCCGTTTGTATGCGTGTATACGCCGACTTTGAGGGAATATAACCCGTATAGAAAGTGAAATATAGAAAATTTCACACCTTCATCTCCTCTTTCCAATTTTACCTCCCGTTCCTCGTCTTTTCTTCATACCCGTATGCACTTAAATACATATAACCGTAATAATCAAATCAACATGAGAGAGACATCATATATTGCTCACGATACATTACACTCATAATGTATCTCACATCATTCCCTCTGCACAATCGAGAAGTAAGCTTCCGTTGCATGACTCCGTAGGTCCGACCCCTACGTTTCGATCGTCCTCCTTCTTTTTCCAAATTTGCTTGAGCTTTCCACGACAGGCCGAAAATTGTCCACTTTCCTAGATCTCGTTCATCCCGTATTCTTTTTCTACATGTCCATACTTATTACAAACATAACATCTCATGTGGCCGCAGAAATAATCATAAGAATCATATTAGTGAGTATTTCTAATCTTCCTCCTTTTACAATCACCGCTTCTATGTCCATACTTGTTACATGAAAAACAATATCCCTTGGAAGAAACCAGTAGCACTTTCTATGTAGGAACTCGAAGTGATTGAGGCCTAAATGATCTTGCTTCTAATTTGCTGCAACATGCCCATAATTATGACATTTAAAACACTAACGTTCTTGAACAGAATTTTGAGAATTCATGATTGTTGGTTGAGCTTTTGTCTCCTTTCAATACTGTGTTTTAATGACATCCTCCTAATTTTTGGAACTTCCTTAGGAGCTAGATTCCTCTTTAATGCTTTCCATGGAAACCAAGACCATGTTTGATAGAAGGAGACCTTTTGATTACCTTAATATTTTCCAAAATGTTAGTACTATCATGAAACCTCAAAAGTTTAACCTTTCTAATTTACCCTTGAGAATATTTAATTTCAACCTCCAAGGCTTGACATTGCTTTGCTGCGTTTTCTCTTTTCTTCTTCCATCTTCAACTTGATCCCGTATTTAGAATTTATTTCAACCAATCTTCATTTCCTTCATATTGTTTGTTATGTGCCTTCTTCATTTCGTATTTGATTTTTCAAGATCTCGTCTAGATCTTTAATTCGATTGGATGCATAAGTATGAAACTCTTCGATACTCGTCCAATTCGTCCATTCAGCATTTCTATTTGAATCTTTCATTTGTGAGATCATCTCTTTATAGATAGTTTCTTGCTTATTGTATGAACTTTGTAGTTCTTCTTCTTTAATCTTGAGAGCTTCTTCTAGATCCACAACTTTACTTTCACTAATTTTATTATTTGCTTGCACAAAGGAAGAGTATTATAAGGGTCTTCCTTTTTCTTCTTCGTCATGAGTGTCAGGATCTGTCGTAACTGCTTCACTTTCTTCAATCTTTACATATACATGGCATTTCAGAGTCTTCCCTTTCAGTAACCTTCTTCTTTTGCTTCTTAGCCATGAGCACTTTCAGATCTTGGTCGTAATCTTCTTCATCTTCACTGGACACTTCATCATCATCTTCTTTCACATAATAACTCTTTCTCTTTTCAAATTGTTTCCCTTTACCATGCTTTTCTCTATAAGGACATTTAGCAACATAGTGACCAAATTTTCCACACTCAAAACATTTGAAGGGAAGCTTACCTTTGAATCTTCCAGTACCTAGTTGGAGCTTTCTCACGAAATTCGCTTCTTCTTCATCGGATATATAGCTAGATTCTTTGACAACTTCCTTTTCCTTTCCTTTTGTAGATGCCTTAAAAGTAGCTTCTCTTATTTGAGAAGGACCTCCTTGTCTCATTTCAAAAGCAGTCAGAGTACCATGTAATTGAACAATAGTAAGCGATTGCAGATCTTGCCTTTCTTCAATAGCTGAAACTTTAGAGTCAAATTTTGAAGTCAAAGATCTTAAGACCTTTTCTACCAGAGTAGTATCAGCCATGGTTTCACCCAAATTTCTCATCCGATTTACAATATCATCTAGACGAAGAAAGAAACTGGCAACACTTTCATCACTATGCATCTTCAAATTTTCATATTCAATTCAAAGAGTTTGGAGTTTTGCACTTTTTACCTTTGTGTCTCCTTCATAGCTTAGAATGATTTTGTCCCATATGTCTTTTGCCGAATGTAGTTGCATCACTTTAGCAAATTCTGATTCAGACATGCTTCCCAATAAGACATTCACTGCTTTGGCATTGATTTCATACTTCTTTCTTTCAGCTGCATCCGTAGGAATACTTGCCGGGTATTGATAACCTTCTTCCACGATTGCCCATACATCTGCACCAAGACTTTGCAGATAAGCTTTTGTACGTACCTTCCAGAAGATCAGATTGCTTTCATTGAATAGAGGTGGCTTTATAGACATTACTCCTTCTTGACTTCCCATTGCGACGGATCTCCTTTAAGCGATCAAGCTTCTGCACAAGGACCTGCTCTGATACCAATTGTTGGGAAAAATACTGAGAGGGGGGGGTGAATCAATATTTACTGCATAATCAAATCTTTTTACTTTTTCATTCCTTAAAACCCATACGCTACTTTCCTTCAGTAAACTAGCGTATATACGCGGATCCCCTTTATTAAACTAGCGTATACACAGAGATCTAGATATGTCATTAAATCTTCACTCCTATTATTCCATCATTCATTCATCAGTTGATTAATAAACAGTAAACATGTGCAGTAAGAACATAATAAGCCATCACACAAAGCATCACACATGAACACCAGGATTTTTAGGTGGAAACCCAAATCGGGAGAAAACCACCGCTGCAGTTGCTCAGCCTTCAATATTTTATTATAGAGAAAACATCTTACAACATATGTGCTGGCGCAGACTCCTACCAGCACGCAGGCACCCACCTGCGCTCGTTTACCAGCCTCTCCTGGAAGGGAGCTCCAACCCCTTGACTCGTTTACCAGCCTCTCCTGGAAGGGAGCTACGACCCCCTGATCTCGTTTACCAGCCTCACCTGGAAGGGAGCTACAACCCCCTGACTGAAGGCTACAACCCTCAGCACCTCTATGGACCACGTTTCATCAATTTTCACACCGGATCCACTCAACTTAATAGAACACAACTTGCAGGCCACAATTCATCATATTTCCAGATCGAACCCTTTCCATACTTTTAAGCACAACCATACATCATGAACAGATTCATATCAACACAGATCAGATAGGAGAAACACAGCAGAACAGATCAGATATTTCATACCCCTTGCTTCAGCAAACCCTAGTATGCATACGCGCTTTTGCATACGCGCTTACTTCACTGATATGTCGCGTATATACGCGTCTTCCGTCCACACAAACCAAATGTATACCTCGCTGTATATTTTATTGCGCATACGCGTCTTTCTCTTCGCTGAAGCCGCGCATATACGCGCTTTCCTCTGCGGCGAAGTAGCGATAGATCTTCAATCATTACAGAAAGGGCAAAGATACTTCATCGATCGTATATTCGCCCAGATCTACCCTTTTTTCTTCGTACAGATGTTCGCTCGATGCTCGCTCATCACGTATCTGTTTCCTAATCAGATCTAGCAAATACAAGTGCAATTCAGATCTAGATCCTCTTCTTCATCATTGGTGCATCATACAATCAGATTTATCATTCAAGTGTAACCCTTTCCATTCAGATATACTTCAGAGAGAAGTATTCATTCAAGCTCAGACATCTTGCACTTACACTCATGATTTGCACAATGAATTTCTTCTCCTTATATAGGTTTACCCTTTTCAATACCATGAGCCCCCTTTTTCAATACCATGGACCAAAACAATACCATAAGCCCAAAACTACCTGGACGGGGTCAAATAGGCGGATCATTACCCAATACAATGGGTTAATATCATGGTGGTTACCCTTGGGTTTGCACTTTTTGAGCGCTTTTGCCCATACGCGACTTGGCACGTTATTTTCCGCGTGCATACGCGACTTCCCTTAGGCCAATCCGCGTATACAAAGATACATACTCTTTTCATCATATTTTGAGCACATTCTGAATTCCTTTCTTCATTGCCTTCTGTACACACTGTAGAAACATCATATTTTCTTCATCGGGAACATATTCTCTCAAGCACAACTTCATCAAGTAAGTTGTCATCATCTTCATCAAGTGGGTTGCCTTTCAAGGACAACACTCAGCATCATATTGTCAACAAACATTAGATCATATCAGATTTACATCATTTACTAAGTCCATCAAGTCAAGCATAACTTCATCAGATGGTTTGCCATCAAGGACAACACATGTCATCAGTCGCATGTCTTCATCCTTTCATTCGCAGGGTTGCCATCAAGGACAACATCTCGCATCATATTTCAACACTTAAGATCGTAGGATGGCTTGAAAGCTTTTTAATGGTGAATAAATTACCGGTTGATCATGCTACGCTAAAGACTCAAGAAAATAAAATAACTCAGATAATGACTAAAATATTCCTCAAGTAGGTCATGCTAGGGTTCTTATGAGAGCTCATGATGGTTTTATAGGAGTGGTCCACCATAGGAGGATTTTGATCAATACCTTCAAAGAGAAACTTGAACACGGTTTCTTGGATGATAACATGTTAAGCTTATGAATTGAAAGTATAACAATAAAAATTCCCGCAACTAACCCAATGAATAAAATTAGCCAATAATCGGAGTCACTTAATAAAATATGAGGCATTAAGAGTGAATTTCTTCTGACAAGTCTTACCACAAGAGTGAATAATGGCAAAAATATCAATGGTTATGCCTTAGGAATTGGAATTTCATGAATGATGTTGTAAAACCAATTTTATGCATTTCTACCCTACCCTAACCTAAAGAGAGGAAGGTCTCCTTCAAGTGCAGGAGTACTTCCAATGCAGGCATGTTCATAACAACATGCTAAATATACTCACACTCAGTTTGAAAGAATAAACTTCAACACATACAAGAGTATGGGAAACTAGTTGCTTCAATTGATATGGTACCAAGAGTATTTGAAGACAAGAGTGGTATTTTGACTAAATTGTGAACTGGAACCAATGCTCGAAATAATCCTGGTGGTATTGCCTCATTTCTTCATTTGGACCACTCTGAATGTCCTCCTTGGTCATGCCATAAAATCTTAGGTAATCGGTCTCTGGAATGCACACAAGGCTTGTCGTTGGGCATGGTGGTGAAATTAACATCCAATTCTTTCAACTAGCCAAACTACACCCGATTTGCATTTCTCTTTTAAAACCTATTTGTATCTTCAATAAATTTAAGTCACACAGTTCATAATTTCGAAAATATGGCCATCTATTTTCAAGTCTTCAAAATTATATCTCTCTTCACGGAATACATGCGATTTCAAATAGGAGTTGTTTAGTGGGGACAAGAATTTTTGTTTAGGAATTAGATTAAAAATTTTCAAAAAATTAGGTAGTTGGAGTGTATGAATTGCATTTCTGCTAGTGGAAATGGATTAAACACCATCAAAAACCTTTTATACTGATGTTTAACAACTATAACCCAAATTTTCAAAAATATTTACCTAAATTTTTCATAATCTTATCGGAATTTCTAGATTATTGTGTGAGCTTTTTAGACTACAGCTTCCAAATATATTCCAATGGTAAAAGAAAACATTTTCTGGTTATTCTGCTTGATAGGCAGATGAGTTTCTTTGATTGAGTAACACAAGGAAAATTCCACGACATAAAAATGTTTCCATTTAAATCTCTTTGTTTCTGATTTGGAATTGGATCAGGGATTAAAATTAAAGTGGAACAGATTGTTGTTTGAGTTCTCAAAATAAAAAAAAATATCAAAAACATTCAAATTTTATGAGACTTTAAATGTGTGATTGGCTGTAAGGCATGCACTCTTGGATGTTCTAAATCTATCAACATAGAAAATCAAGGTGAAAAATTAAAAAAAAAAATACTAAAAACAAAAATAAAAATACGAAAATTGGAAAAAAAAAATACAAAAAATTCGGCTCACATCTTAACAGAATGTACATTAGTAAAATTTCAACTTTGTTCACATTAATCAAAAGATATTACTTTAGAATATGAAATCAGCCAAAATCCATAGAAATAAACTGGAGCAATGCATATAAAACCCACATACAAGATGGAACGCGTATACCGAATGCAATGGAAAATATTGGCTATTCAAATTATTCATCGCTGCACCATCTCACAGGAATCATTGTACATTAGATATTGAAACGATCCTGTAACATGTCAACCAATAAAATTGTATACAAAAATAACATAAGTAAAAGCAAATTAAAAAAAAAATATTATAATCATTTACAGCATATGCATGAGATATTATACTATTGACTAAGCATAGTCCTTATTAATTAATCTATCATATTCGAATGTCAACTCATTACATTTTAATACGCTTGGGTTTAAAGTCTTTCTTACCGTATTATTCCTATTGTGCTGATTCAAGTTGGCACACATGTGAATTGGATTATATATCATTCGTATATAATGGATCTTGACCATGTAACTGGCCATACAACTTACACCATAGGTTTTTTTAATATTTCATTCAACTTGCATTGATGAAACCGCATCATGCCTGACTTGATATTTGCATAGACCTTACCTTGCCAATTAATACATATGAATTATACGTATGAAGGATAATTATACTTTACGGATCTCCTAATCCTTCCACAACTGCCTGCATTACTTGGATTGATTGGAAACTGGCGGTCCATCTACCGTCGATCTGGATTTAGATCGGACGGTGAGCATGCATTAGGGTTAGCTAATGGCTATGCTCTGTAACCGCTTCTCCTGGTCATTCTTTCACTCGTCGATACTGGGGTTCTGATCTGCGGCTCCAAGGTTTCTCCACCATGCTCGTTTCCTATGGCCTTATCGGCACTAATACAACAGTTGCGCTAAAAGGAGTTTGCTCGGCCCTTTTGATAACTGGTAATCTGCCCCTCCCACTGCTAGTTCATTGAGTTGGATTCTGGCCAACACTGAATATAGACTCTGTTAGGTAATTTATGAATTCTATGTCTTTCTTTGTTGCTTCTGGTTATAAATTTTATAACTGAGCTTAATTTTTCATTGGGTTTGCGTATGTGTTTGATACATCTTCAGCTCAACCTTGGCATGCTTTTATTAAACTCATTCTCCTCAGGTATTGTTTATATTCTTGCACAAATTTCTCCTTTCGTTTTGAGGTATATTAACAAGATGAAATATAGTATTTAGCCTTTGCCTTGGTGACATTAATCACCTCTGCGGTCTTTGTTAATAGGTATTGTTATTCTGCCTCTACAATTTCAGAGTTCTACTTGGAATACGCGCTTAACCCCAAGCTTCAGGTTCTAAATAGATTCCTGCTTCGCTACACAGGTACCCCTATCAGTTCTTGGATTCAACCCTATGCTTGCAAATGTCTAGGTTTAGTTTCGGCCATGCAAAGTTATCGTTTTTCCTCTCTAGGAACTCTTGAGCGGCGGTCTTGAATCTTAGATTCTGGGATGTTTCTACCCTTGAAGTTATTGCTGATTTTGGGTTTTATATTTATTTCCTTTAAAGTAATACCCTAGCTCTCTGAGCGTAAGAGTTTGTCTTTGATTTTGGCCTCGGCCTCATATTGTATAAACAGTTAACTTTGATAATTTTTTTAAAGAAAAATACTTATATTTATTCATTTTCTTGTGTTGCAAATATGGTTACCACTTCAGAGGGTTGAGGTTTTTACACCCGCGAAAATGACTGATAATTACTCTTTTTAAATGAATAGACTCATGGGTTTACATGAAATTCGATATGTATTATACGTCAATAATTTACAATATTGAATGTTTCTCTGAAATTTATCGTGTAGTCTCTGCTGTTCTTTCTACACAGTTCATGATTAAATTTCAAGTTCACGGTTGGTGTGCCCATGATTGGAAATTCTGTATACTGTATTTATATTATGATTGTATTTACATGCATGAGCGGAGGCTCATCCTCGATAGCGCACATAATTAATGATTTCTCCTTTGCATGCATTACTATTAGGCATTCTGTCTTGATAATAATAGAAAAGTAATTTTCATTGTTTCTGTAGGGAAGTTTTCATTATCCTGTAGATTTTTTTCTATCTCATATTTCTAGCAATGTACACTCTGTTTACATTTTGTTATTCTCTTGCCTGATATGCTATCTACTTCTCTATGTATTCAAAGTATACTAGAAAATTAATTTATTAGTAAGTGGCCGGACCACTACCAGTCCGTGTGTTATCATAGGATAAGGACGACCAACTCAGATTCTGGTCTCAGACTCTCTGTTAACAGTTCTTACTAGTCTTAGTTTACTCCATTTGATGAGAAGAAGAAACTTATAGTTGCACAGAGAAATAAAAAACAAGAAATATTATTATTTACCTACTTAATAACATTCCTTTCTCAAGCTTCTTTCCTGCCTGCAAGGTCTCCTAATGTAGTTATTAGCTCCAGTAAACATTCAAATCTACAGTAACTTTCCACTATGCTTATTTAGGAACAGATAACCAGAAAATATTACTAACATAAGAAACAAACAGATTACTACTCATCTATATAATATTATGACTGATGCGTGATTTCTTCCCCTCCACGAGTGGGGAAATTACGTCCTCCAACTCTCCCCCAAGCTCCAAGACTGAGTCTCGGTTGAATACAGAAATCTAGAAGAGAATCTCCGGACAATCCAATCCAATTCCCCAATTCCAGTGAAAAAGGTCTCCTCTGTAAATTCTTCCCTGTAGGGATTTACTTCCCAGGAAGACAATTTCCTTCTCAGTTCTCCAACCAAACCCCCAAAGCTCTTGAAAATTCCCTATTTATCTCAGAGTTTCTTTGGGTAACTGTGGAACTATTTTTCTTTTCAACTAACTCCAAATATTGAATTCACTTTTTACCATCAGTCTTTACTTATGAAACTAATTTCACAAGTAAATCTTTTATTTCAAAACCAAAATTATTTTTTGTTCAAATATTTTGTTTATAAAAATAATAATAATGTTTAACTTCTTAACAATAGCTTTAATAATTTGTCAACCACTAAGGCAGTGGTTACAGATCCAACACACTCTTTCCCTTTAATTCCCAAAAGACACCCATACACTCTTCCAAATTGTATCCTCTGTAAATAGTCGGTTGTTGTTTATTCACCATGATTGTTGTAGGAGCAATAAAAGCATCGTTTCCAAGATTACAAAAAGTGGGAATTGATATGCGAGCACTGTCCATATTCGTTATTGCTCGATCCTCCACACTCCTAAATTTCACATTTCTCACAACCTAACACAATCAAATCACACACAAAATAAACTGAATGAATATCATCAAACTATTGTATAGAGAGAACTAAGTATATGAGCTGCTCATTCTCTCTAACCTGCAGATGATCTCCCAAGTTGACCACAAACCGGAATGGATTCTTTAGAAATCCGGACTAGCTTTTTTATGTCCTCTGAGTAGAGGCATGCTCGGTCTTCCATTAGTGTAGTGAAAGAAATATGGCAAGAATAATGTTTTCTTTTAATCATTACTTTTCGACAAAAGAAAACCAAGCCATTCATAAAATGAAAAGGAAACACGATGTCAAATGATTTATAATCGAAAATCAATTATCACACTTAAATTTTTAATATTTTTATTTCTAATAATTTGTCCCTTACCTTACCTTGTTATCAAAACTATTTATGCCATAGATACTAATTCACACATTTTAATAGTGTATTCTAAAATTAATCTATTTAATATATTATCTTAAAATTAAAGACAATTATTTCCTTACAATTTTTTTTCATACATTTCTTCTTTTCAATCCACCACACTTGGTATTTTTTCATTCATTGGATTTCTTTTTTCATGCACTAGCTTGATCAGGTTCACATGAAGTCTCACCTTTGAATTCTATTGTTGACTCTTAAAACCCTTACAAAATTTTCTAATACCATTGATTTGCAAAAAGTTAAAATATTGCAAATAAACCGAGTTCTGCGGGCTTTTGCGTGAGACTGCTAGAAGAATTGATCAAGAGATCTTAAAACTACTTTAAAGAATTGGTTTTTCCTCAGAAAAGTTGAAGTGGTTTTTGCCTAATATTATTATTATTTAATTATTATTCTTTTATTGCTAAAATAATTTTAATTTTATTATAATTATAATAATTATTTTTAAAATAAAAAAAAATTAGTCATCAAGAAAGTTATGAGATTTCCTTTATAAAAATATAAAACCATAGACAACGTGTTTAAAGATGTGTTTAAGTTTTTGATCGACTATTTACTTATCAAAATAATAAATTGAAATTTTAATTTAATTTTATGGAATAAAATAATTAAAATATTTTTTATATCTTAAAAATATTTTATCATATTTTTTATATGCTAAACTTTGGAGCTTATTAAATATGACTGATATTAAGTTAGTTAGAAAAATTGGTTAATGAGATAAGTTTTTCTCTAAATATTTATAATGCCTTAACATTTTCTAGAATATACTCCTGTATATTTATGTTAAACTTTTGAGTTTACTTGTAATATCCCTAATTTTACTCCTTCTATTAGATAGTTGAACAATCCTAAAGGTCAAGTGGACCCAAAGGAAAATGATGCAACCGAAGGCTGCAAAACCCACATTCTCCTTCATGAAAATGCATGGTTCATTTATAAACCAAAATTATTTTCAAACTGGGTAACTCTGGTGCGGAAGTTTCTCGTTCTCTTAAAACCTATGGTTAAAACCACAACCAAAACCCATTTCATGAATTCATTGAATCAATATTCGACTTTGCATCAAAACCCAAAATAAATCTTCGGCCCACACATAAGTTGTCATTTGATTTAAAATCTCGACTTTGGTTAAAAAGCCAAAGCACTACATATATTAATGTTCAACCATATGCTTACCAATCCATTCCGTTGTTTGGCATATATTATAAACCATAATTTAAATGCATTTAAATTATGATTTCCGCATCCTTTATGCATTCGATTTTAAAACATCACTCACCAACAAAATAATGTAGGGTCCCACATTAACGTACTGGCACATTTGTCCATGTCCATCCAACGACATTCACATATCCCAAATGGAATGCATATAATCCAACGGCCATTGCACAACAAAGGTTCTCGACCTTTAATGCTCCAACCTTGCATGAAATAAGTGATTTTAAGATACCACATGTCGCTCTCTCAGCACTATCACGTTCCCTTGGCAAAATACCACTTACCACTCAAGAGCTGCGTGAAAACCACTGGTTGGTTTTCAAAACCGCTCTTCATTCACTGTTCTGTCTTCGCCATTTACTCATGGTTCCGCATTCCATTAACCAAGGTTCTCTCACTTACTCTTTCCAAACTGCTGATTTCATTATAATTCCACACAAATGATATTCATTTGCTTTGCGATTCCACTTCCATTGTGCCAGTAATTATGTCGATAACCATAGATTTTCTGCTTCTCTGTGTTGGGTACTCTTTCGCATAACTCCCTCCTGAGCTTTCCTTGTAGTTCAATGCGCCTATCTCTCCACTGTTTATCAATTCATAGATTTCATAAATCCCTATACATGAACCCTCAAATCAATAGTCAGTCTTCATGTATATACTATGATAGGAACATATTTCTTGCTTGAATACATATCTTATGCATTAAAATCCCGAAATGATTCCAGATCCTATTTCTCACTTACATAGTGTTTCTAGAATATCGATTTAAATATCATTTTGTCATCCATCCATTCAGCGATCGATGACTAAATTTAAAAAATACAAACTCATCCACTCTTCTCACATTTATATACAAAACCTTTGTGCACTTCAGCTCAAGACGTTATACCCTATCTCGACATTTACATCAAATTTTCCATTGTACACAAAATCACCATTTCAAAACCCTATTACAGAGTTTTATCACACCTTTTCATTCATTCCTTCATTGAAACTCAATAAATCAGTGCACACAATAATTCATAATTCAAATTCCTCCATATATACATTTGTAATCAAATAATTACAAAAGACCTCTTGTCCCTGGACTGATATTCAAATCAATGGCCCTTTTCTCCAACTGCCCATAGCCTTAACAAACAAACCTCTATTTGTTCAAACCCTACTGTAATTCTCATATATGCTACTACTGTCTACTTGTTGTACGGATTAATCAATCTTGTGGACAAGACCGATCTCCCTAGTACCAAAAAGGTAATCTAGCAACAATCAGCCAAATGAAATAATCTTTCTCTAAGCATATATGATTTAAAAAAAACACTATAGATGTGTAAAAGACTTACCATAGGTCCAGCGCTTATTTGAAGTCATTTTTGTCGCTCATGCACTTGAAGGAGTTATCCTCATAAACCTGCAGTCACAAACAAGAAAACATTAAATAGCACCATATAGTAAACATCATAAATCATGCTTATCATAGTGATCAAGGAATCTATGAAATAAACAGTTAACTAATAGCTTATTGAGAAAAATGAATCCATTTGTATTAACTTTAAAATAAGGAAAACCTTACAACCTTAGCCTTGATGTTAAACAGGCCTTCTCGGGGTCTGAAGCAGGAATCTCCTCTACTCTAATAAGCTCTGCACTCCTCCAACCGAGACAGATAGAGGTATGTGATCTCTCCTCACAAAAATCTCAGTTAAATGACTTTGAATCCCAATAGCACTTAACCGCAAATAATTCTAAAGCTTGAACTCCCTTTGAGGCTACCTAATGCCTCTTTTTATAGTGGGAAATAGGAGGTTTCAGTTCCAACTATGAAGGGATAGAATCCTCCTTCAAAGGGATAAGCTCCTTACATCAAGGGGTTAGCTCCATAAGGTAAGGGATACATGAACCTCAAAAGAGCAGTTCTGCCACCGCAAGATTCTTTCTAGAGGCTTCTATAATTTATTGAAAGTGAGATTTTTTGAGTTTACTTGCACCTTTTTTATCTTTACAGGAGTCTTCACCTATAACACAGAGAAAGTGCGTTCAGGTATGTAGGAGACATGAACATTAGGTGTGGGACCACAGGTAAGATATAGTGAAAGTGCGACACCAAAGTTAAGGAGATTTTTAGGAACTTTTCTCTGATTTTCAAGGCTTGACATGAGGAACTAATATGTTAGACTTGCAAAGGAGGAAGTATGAGTGATGATGAGCTCATACACATAGCAGAATGTCAGGATGACAAGTTTCAGTGTAACAGATTGCCCCCTAAAGTGAAAATTCTAGAATAGATGAAGTTGAAGTCTGTCATATATGAAGAGTGTAGTACTTTATCATTTCAAGGATCAACCTATGGACACCCTAGTCGAAACCTGTAAAAACATTCAGTGCAAAATATATATGTATAGATATCATCGCTAAGGTAGGCATTCCCATACTCTGATCACAACTAACTAGAAACTAATTCAAACTGTTCTGATACAGGAATAATTTTGAATACATCACAGTATAGACATGTGTAGACACAGTATGGATGCAGCCATCTGTTTATGAATAGTCTACTGTATAAATTATAATAAAATTCCTCGCAGCCTGGATGGTAGAAACTAGATCCAAGGTCTTGATTTCCGCATCTCGAACTAGTACGATTCTATCCATGTGAATAAATGTGTTGAAGTCGAACATGGTAGAAACCACTTGATTAGCAGTAAATGATGTAAACTGTTAACAACTGTGAGAGTAACCACCAGTAATGTCAATGGCTCTCAAAGTACTCAGTACAATCCATGAAATGTGAATGAATGAGCTAAAGTCGAACACGTCACAGAATCATTCGATCGAAGGTCAATGATGCAACCTATCATCGAAGGAAAGAAACCTGCCATTGAGGCATGCATATTTCAAGGTACTGACGATTTCTAGATCAATTCCTAGAAAATGAGTTGTCGTCGATAGAAAGTGATCTGTCGTAGGCAAGCCCACAACGCAAAATCATAGATCAAGTTTAAAAATGTATATTGGCAAGGACTAACTCAGGGATGTTCAAAATGGATGACAGATATTTTGTAGATGAATGGTTTATTTGAACTATCCTCTTGAACACATAACGACACTACAGATGGCTTGCTGACAATTGACCCAAAGCTAATACCCAGAAATCGGCTAAAGATTTTCAATGTGGTTTGATTAACTGTTAGGCAAAGGATTTCCCAACCCAGGTGGACAAAAAGTTTTGTGTTCAAGAGTGGCTAACTAGATTTTTGAAAAATCAAAATTCAACAAACAAGTCCATTTTTCTCTCTTTTCCCCCACCATTTCTGGCAAGTACCTCTTTATTTTTGACAAGCTTGAGGAGGATAACATTTACTTGTTTATAAGCTCATCCTTCGGATGAGTCCAACTTAGTTTAAGATTTGAACCCTAAGAAGGAGTGGTTCGTTCCTGTTTAGAATTGAACATGTCCTTCACTGTTAAATTTTAACGAGTCCAGTATAGGAGAAACTTGGTGTTTTTCAATTTTAGGGAGTCAGAAGAAAAAATTAAGAAAACTCTGTGGGTGTACTTTTTCGTAAATTTAGTCTCTCGAGCCCGAAAAAGGATAAAATAATGTGAGAGAGAATTCGATTGACCGTAATTAGTCAGTGTATACCTTTTTCGTAAATAGTCCCTTTTAGTCCGTAAAAGGGGTAAACTTATACTGAAAGGACGATCATTCATTTACTTTAACGAGTTCGAATAATCAAGTGCTTGGAAATCTTTTCATGTTTAGAGAGTCTGAAAAGGGCTTAAAATAGAACTCCAAGTTTTCGCTTTTTCGTAAATTTTTGAAAGAGTCAGAAAAAGTGATAATAGTATGCTCTTCGTTGAAAAATGATCAATTCTCCTGAAAAATCCAATTTCTGCACAAAAAATTGAAACATTACACATACCTGTTTAAGATAAATAAAAATGATTTCAAAAATAACTTCTTTAAAAGTGAAAAATAAACAAATTAGAAATTTGTTTATTCAAAAAAACGTCTAAAAAGGGCTTTTCCAACTTCATTTTTACCGTTCGGGTTTAGAGTGAAAAGTAAAATCTTTTGGGAAAAAAATTTCCCGTGAAGATTCTAGAAGATTCGTCCGACGAAATCAAGAACCGTCATCTCCAGGTAATCCACGACCTCCTAATCTTGCATTTCATCTATTTAAATTTCATTTTTAGGCTTTAGATTTCTTTTTTAAGAGAAAAATATGTTTAAAAAATCGCCCACGGGGTTCCGCGGGTGAAACACACGGGCCCTGCGGACCCTGACCTTTTCCTATATAGAAAAAGGTTGTGGGTCCACGCTTGTCCCACAGTGCTCGTGCGTTCTTATGCACTGTGTATGAGAACAAAGTGCAGACCTCGCGCAATTAAATTTCAAATTAAATTTTCTCAATTGCTGCCCAAATTTTTTTAAATTAGATTGTTTTAATATATATTTTTATGCATTGTAGGAGATAAAAGATGTTAATTTGGAGAGAACGTGAGCATGAAGACATAGATGACGCCGCAATGCTCCATTTTCCCACAATGCAAGCATTAAGAGCATGCGGTTTGTATAAATTCTGGGCCATTCAGGGCATGAGGGCACAAGTAGACCTCCTAACATGGCTGGTGAACAGGTGGAACGTACAGGACCAGTGTTTCTTTATTAGCGGCCAACGGCTCGAAATTGAGCTGGAGAATATTTATTTTCTGAGTGGTTTGTCCAAAAGGGGCGAACAAATTTCTCTGTTTGGGACTAGGCCAGGTGGCCAGACTGTTGCTAGTCTTTGACAAGAGTTCTGTAATGATCAGGTAGACCCCAAGGACAAACAGATTGACATAAAAAATATCATCTATCCCAAGCTAAAATTTATTGCATTTACTGTCACCAGACTGTGTGGGAGTGCAGCGTTGCATGTGGCTATCGGTTCCCAAATGCGCATTTTTGTAAACTGTTTTCGGGGCACCATTTTCAACTAGTGCGAAGCTGTGTTGGCCAACGTAAAAGGCCAAATAACTAGAGAAAAGAATGGAAAGCTAAATAAATTTGGATATGGATCCATTTTAGTCACATTTTCTCTAGAGAGGATCCCCATGTTAGCTCCGTAGAACATTCCTGTTGATGTCAGTCGACCATGAGAACCTAGGATGGTTCGTTGGGTTGCATTGATGGCCCATCATGCTACTGAGGGCATCGAGGTTGTTCGATTTCCTTCTTCATATTTCTGTTGGCTAGAATGCCAACTTTTTGTTATAGAGGATTTTCCATATGCCGGGATAGATTTCCGCGACGACCGAGAGATGGCTCTCCCAGCAGGGGAACAATGGGATGAATCAGGTAAAATCATTTTCAACAGTTTCTAAGTTCCAATTTTTTTTTTATTTTTAATTTTCTTGAAAATAATAACCAAAAGTTTTAAATGCAGATGTGGGCCCACAACGACCAGCCCATCTCCAGCCTTATGAAAGAAGACAACCAGCTGTAGCCTTACCAGCCCCAGCAGGCCAATCAATAGAGATCCTGTCTGATTTAGAGCATCACCTAGAGCGCCTGACTCTATACATTCCAGAGACGGAAATAGATGATATTCCACTCATATTACAAAGATACGTGATTGGTGTCCTAGGACCTTTTAGGAGGTTCCTATGTAGGGTGGCTCGGGCAGTGGTCTCTTATCGTGATCACCATCAGTGATAGGACGATCATGTCATAGACTCATATTTTTGACCTTTTGTATTACCATTTTTGCCGATCATAAGGTGTTTCCAACCTATGATAGAAGACGATGTATATTTTTGAAACACTTCTATACGATGATATATCACTATTTACCAGCTATCTGTGTACATGTTATGAATGTTGTTTAATTTACTGTTTTGATTATTGCAAATGTCGATTTATCATACTAGAAGCAACTGCATCTGCTAATGTATTTAAATTTCTTGGAATATGCTGATATTCAATGTAATCAAATTCACGTTCCAAGAGACGAATTCTTAAAAATAACCGTAATAACACGGGATTTCTAATGGCATAAACCCTATTAAGCTATAATACAACAAGTTCAGAATCCAACCTAACAATCAAACTCCGAATTCCAAATGATATGGATTCAGATAATAACTCAATCACTGCACTATACTCTGCAATGTTATTCGTACGTTGTTTGACCGAGGCTTACCACATGCATGGATACTAACTCGTTAGAGGGTGAATAGATAACCCAAGCTACGGAAGAAATGTTTCGTGTGCTACGACAAGCACCATCAGCAAAACTAATGTAGGTTTGAAGAGACGTCGACATCTGCAATATCAAGAGTAAAACTCAGATAAGCAGGAATAGTGATAAAAACACACTCTAAACTAGGCACGCTTTTCTAATCTAAGACACACCAGTAGTAAAGGAATCTAATCTAAATAAATCTCCACACCAAATTTAAGCATAATATCTCTTTAAACAAAGCCCATTTCTGGGTTTATCTAAAGGGACACCGTCAAAATCTATCAGCTCATAGGCCCCTTTTTCCAGTTTTCGCTTAACAATGAAAGGACCATGCCACATAGGCACGAATTTTCCAGCTCCTAGCTTATCATTGGCTTGATCATAAACTAAGACTAGGTCTCCTTCTGAAAAATTTCGAGGGGTAACACTTCTATCATACTGAGCTTTTATTCGTTTGATATGAGCCTCGTTTTCTATTGTAGCATTTCGTCGATTCTCATCTAACTGAGCCAAGTACAAAAAACGTTTCTCCTCTTCAGACGTAGATGGGTGTAATTCTATCGCTAACTTCAAAGACGGAATTTTGCATTCAATCGGCAAAACAACTTCCAAACTGTAAACCAGTTGAAAAGGAGTGAAACCAGTTGATGTTTTTACTGAGGTTCGATATGCCCAAAGTGCTGAAAATAACATGGAATGCCAATTCGATTTATGAATACCAATAATTTTTCTGATCATAGTGACTAAAAATTTATTGATAGCTTCAACTAGACCATTAGCCTGCAGATAATATGGAGTGGAACTATCGTGGCGCAGGCCAAGTTGATCTGTCAGTTCAGTCATCATGATATTTCGAAAATGACTTCGATGATCTCTAATAATGGCTTGAGGAACACCGAACCTAGCAATTATGTGATTGAATACAAAAGTTGCAGCAGTCTTGCCATCTGCCAAAAATGTAGGTATCGCCTCGACCCACTTAGTAAAATAATCTACTGCTAAGATAATATACGCATGCCCCCCAACCGAGTGAGGGTTACATGTAATAAAGTCAACACCTCATTTTGTGAAAGGACCGACATCAATTATATGGTGAAGAGGAGCGCGTGGCGCACGCATCTTACGATCAAAGAGTTGACAATTGTGGCATTTCTGAACTGCATAAATACAATCTTTGAATAACGACGGCCAGAAATAACCAGCACGCAATATCTTTTGGGCTGTGGCATACCTAGACATATGACCGCCACATGCTCTAGAATGGCAGTCATTTAAAACCTTCTTAGCTTCTTCATGAGTAAGACAGCGTCAGAAACAGAATCCGCTCCACGACGATAGCGTGTATCACCAATAATATTGTATTGTTGGGATTCGAAATGTATTTTCCGTCATTAAGATCGTGATATTTCAGGCCGAAAAGATTGGGTTTGGAGATAAATGATAATATCCTCATACCATGGATCAAGAGTACTGATAAGAAAAAATTATTCGTCCGCAATGGGCTCCTTTGCCACAGTTTCGTTATTAGTAGAAGGGAAATCACACATCAGTTCGAAAAATACCATATATTTCTTTGCCTTGGATTTTTCAAACTCCAAGTCAAATTCCTGCAGGATAACTATCCATTTGGAATACTTGCCCCCTAGCAATTGTTTGGTTAAAATGTACATCATAGGGTTACAGTTAGAAATTACTGTGGTTTTGTGTAATAAGATGTAGTGTCTAAATCTTTGGACAACTTGAACAGCTGCCAAGGCCAATTTCTCCACATGCATGTATTTGATCTCAGTCGGATGCAGATTTCGACTAAGATAGTAAATCACATGTTCAGTCTTGAATTCGTCTTCCTGAACTAAAAACATTCCAATTGTGGAATGAGGGGCGGCGAGGTACAAAACATAGTCCTGGTTGTAGTTGGGAGGATGCAATAACAGTGCATGGGTCAATGCGTGTTTAAGTGCATCAAAAGATCGATCAGCGATCTCATCCCAAAAGAATGGAATGTTCTGTTTCAGCAATCGAGTAAAACCTTTTGTTAGCTCAGCATAGTTAGGAATGAACCAACGTAAAACATTTGCTTTCCCCTGCAAACTTTGGAGTTGGCGCAGAGTCAAAGGAGGAGATAAATTGACAATTTCTTCAACCTTCGATGGATCAACGTGAATGCCTACTTTCGAAACAAAAAATCCTAGTAGGCGACCCGATTCTACGCAGAAAACACATTTGTGTGGATTCAACCTAATTCGATAATGCCTACATCTCATAAAGATAACTCATAAATGAGTGAGATGGTCGGCCCTATGCGATGAATGAGCAGGTAAATCATCGAGATAAGGCTTCACAATGTTCTTAATGTCATGAAATGTGTAAGACATAGCCCTTTCAAAAGTTTCTCCAACGTTCTTCAATCGAAAAGGTAGTTTGCAATAAGAAAATGTCCCCCATGGACAAATGAAAGCTATTTTTGGTTGATCAGCAGGGAGTATGTTTATTTTATTGTAACCAGAAAAACCATCCATAAAGGAAAACATTTCACTACCAGCACAATCATCAATTATTTGATTGATATAGGGGGTTGGATAATTGTCTTTAGGAAAAGCTCGATCAATATCCCTATAGTCGATACATACTCGTATTGTTCCTTGTTTTTTAGTAACAGGAACAATATTTGATACCTAATCCGTTAAAGGAATTGGATAAATGAAACCTGCACAAAGTAATTTCTCAACTTCGGTTTTGATAGCAACAACTTTTCTAGGATGTATTTGACATAGATGTTGACGAACAGGCTTGCCATCCTGGTAAGTCTTGATTTCATGTACGACAATTGACGGATCAACTCTTGGCATTTCTTCATAGGACCAGGCAAACACATCACGAAATTCTTGAAATAGGGCTTTATAAGTTTTAATTTCATCTTCCATGCAACAAGCAGCTATATGAATGTTTTCAATTATTCCTGGCTTTACTGAAATGTCAATTGGAATCGTTCGAGAGATATTTTCCAAATTTAACTCAGAATCAGGATTTTACAATGGATTTTGTGGTTCTTTGACATATTCAGCAGTAAAAATTGAAGCGAAATCATCTTCAAAATAATCCAGCTAAGGTAAAAACGAAGATCGATGATGTAGATCTTCCCATGGTAAATCATCGACAGACAAAAATTCACGAATTTGCTCATCAGTATGAACAAGATCAGGAAGTTTCGTTGTGGCTGAACTAGATATAGAAAGTGATTCCTCATGGATCCCATTCATTGGATCAGTTTTGGTTGAAGAAGGCTTGGAAAGTGACTGTACAGCCTGATATGCAATTTCAAATGGACTCAAAGGCATCATGCCATCAAATGAATCTAACTCGGAGTCGGAAGGTACGATCCAAGGATCATCAAACATAACAGTATCTGATGAAATCATATGAATAGTTGCGATAGAAGGTGATACGTTAGGAGGAGGAAAGGAAAAAGTTCCTGGTAAACCAGAATCTTTAATCAAACCTACTTCAATATCCTTGTAAGGGATAGCCGCTTTACCAACGTGCTGGATTGTTTCTGTAGAGGCTGGATCGGAAGAAAAATAAGTTAACTGATCTATTGTAATGATCCTTCCTTGATGTGGAAATTTTATGAGCCGAAAGACCGAAGAAACAACAGCAGTCATAGCATAAGACCAACTACGACCCAGAAGAAGGTTGTAATCTAGAGGGGCATCAACCACTTCCACATCTAGATTAACGATTTTACCTTCGACCCCTATGGGTAAATCCTGCAAAATACCAAAAGGTTGAAAACCTCGACCATCAAAAGCCTTTAGAATCGTCGGAGATTGGTTAAGTGTAGGAGAACCAAGCGATTTCCAACACTGAATCGACATAATACACGTTGAAGCTCCCTCATCAATCACAGTCCGAAAGATTGGTCTGTTTTTTACTAACACTGGAATCTGGAAAGCCATTTGGTGAGGTAGGCGAGGTGTACTATTTTCTAAATCAAAGATTATAAGGTTAGAATCCTGAACATCGACAGCTCCTATGGCAGACAATAATAATTTACGTTGTGCTGGACACGATTGCAGCACTTCCAAAGCCGACATTGCTGAAGGAGAAATTGTTAAATCTTCAACAATGTTGTAATTCTGAGCAGCTCTTGCATGTGGATTGAAAGCTGATTTACGAAGAACACCTTTAGCAGGCGGTTTGATTATTAAGTCTGGATTTGGTTTCTCGATCTGTAGCGGACCATAAACAGGAGGAGGTGTAGTTGATGTGTTTGCATTAGAATATTCTGCTTGTTTACCATCAACAGGATTCTTACTACCATAATCTTGCGATCGCGTCGCAATCCGTACATGAGACATCATTAGAATAGGTTTTTCTGAGGCATTCGAGGTAGAACCAACCATCTTACTATCTTGAGTTGGAAAAGGATCCTTCAAGACAGCAGGTTGTTGTGAACCTTTAACGAATTTTGCAACCTCTGCTCGATGTGGGCATTCCTTAGTAAAATGATCCTCGTCACAGATGTAACAAGGATAGTGAGGTTTGCATTTTTTGTCATTGGATTCATTTTTATCAGTTTTCTCTTTTGAATTATTTTTGTTTTTATTCTTCCCTTTCTTTTTACCACCAGATTTAGATTTGACCATAGATGTTTCTACGAAATGAATGTCGGCAGAAATTTCGGGGGAAGATTCTCCTTTCAGGGAATCAGGTAAAGTTATAATAGGAGAAGAATTCTTTGAAGATTTCTTCTTGCTTTTAGTATTTACTGTACCAATCATACCATTAGCGGCATGAGACCCTGAAGGAGCTGCAGCTATTTGACCTTGTTTTGGAAGAACGGGGATTTTTTCATGTAAAGCACCTGACTGGGTATAAACGAGGTCAAGGTACTGAGCTTGAGTAATTACTTGCTCCTCAGTAACAACGCCAGCCTTAGCTACGTCTTTAGTGATTTTGGGTAACAATGATTTAACAAACCATTCCGCCAAAATTTGATCCGGAATGTAAACTTTCACCAAATGCCTTCTACGTCGCCATTCATGAATATGATCAGAAATATATGTGGACGTGGATTGCTTTAGTGAAGTTAATAGTTCCGTGCCATTGTCGTATCTGACAGGCAACTGAAAATGAGTCAAGAAGGCAGTTGCTAACTGACTGAAATTATTAAAAGAGCCTCGTGGTAACTCAATGTACCATTTGGCGGCAAGACCAATAAGAGTTCTTTGGAAAATACGTAAGCGAATTGAATCATCAATTATTGAATTAGACGCACACCAAAGGTGATAAGTCATAACGTGATTTGATGGATCCTCTCCTGACTTACCTTCGAATTTTGGTATATCACTAGGCAACTTATGCGGCATTGGCGGCCAGTACGGATAATAGAAAATTGGATCATTCGTAAGGCGCGTCAAATCAGGTAAATCCAAAGTTGCAATAAATGGTAACTGACGGTTAGGGTTGTGAAAACCTTGAGTAGCCAAAGCAGTTCCAGGAGTAGGATACTTAGGATAACTGGGAATCATATTTGCATTAGGAATTGTGTAACCTCCTGGGTAAACAGGATTAAGCGGACCAAACTGGGGTTGTTGAGGCTGCTGATAAGTGTAGCCAGGGTACGGTTGATACTAATAATTTGGATTTTGTGAAATGGGACCGAATTGAGGCTATCCCTAGTATGGTTGATACGTGAATTGCAGTTTACTTGTGACCACCATACTTGTACCAGCTTGTCCCACAGGCATCTGGACCGAATTCTGAACTGAAGGTCCTGACTGGGGTATAGAGACTTGAGGGATTTGCACGGATGCAGGGATAGAATAACTTGGAGCTACAAATACTCCAGAAACCGGTGTTGTAGGTTGAACAGAAGTTGCAGTAGTTGCAGCGGTTTGAGGCAGAGTCTAAGGTGTACCAGGCCCAGACTACTGAACAGAACTAGGTGCAGGAGTTTGAATAGTGGACTAGATGGGTTGCTGGGTTGGACCAGAAACCAAATGCTGTCCAGGTTGAGAAGGAAACTGCACATTAGGCTGCATAGGCTGTTGATATTGGGATGGATCCCACACCATATTAATTCCGGGGTATTGTCCCGTAGAAGGTTGAACGTAAGGACCATAGCCTGGTTGAACGTAGGGTTGATAAGTAAGTGGTAAATTTCTGGCTCCTTGAATAGATGATTGACCAGAAGGCTCTTGGAAACCTTGAATTGGGTACTAACCTTGAGGTTGATAACCCTAAGGTGCGTACTAAAACTGGGGTTGATAAGGACCCTGAGGAGCATATTGAGTTTGGGGTTGACCCTGGGGCATGTACTGTCCTTGAGGTTGATAACCTTGAGGTATGTACTATCCTTGAGGTTGTCCTCCAAAATAATATGATTCCATAGTTTGTCCTAGGAAAAAGCTACCTTGAGGTTTCCCCCCAGGTGGTAACTGACTACCTGAAGGTTGTCCCCCAGGTGGTAGTTGAGTACCCTGAGGTTACCCCCTAGGCGGTAACTGATTTCCCTGAAATTTTCCTCCAGGCGGTAACTGACTGCCTTGAGGGAGGATTCGGAATATTACCAGACATCATAAAGATTTGCTCTATCTTCGACGTTTCAGTTTTAATTCCACTTAAACCAGATGATAATACATGTTCAATTGGTTGAGGAGCTGCTCCAGAGAAAGTACCAGACAAAGCCTGATATCCTGCAGGAACAGAAGGACCACCGTGTAAAAATGCTTCCGGTGTCTGGGAAAACATGGATGACTCTCCTGCCATAATAGATGACAGATAGTAACCTCTGGGCGTAGGATGAAATGGAATTAGAGGTGGAGAAAAAGCAAGACCGGGATTCTCTAAAAAGTTTGTCAAAGATAGATACCAAACGTTTGTTCGAATAGGGCTGTAGAAAATAGATTCATGCTCCCTAAGATTTAAAGACTGAGGGGATTCGGGAAGAGATATCTCTTCGTCTAGACTAGTAAGTTCTTCAGTAGAAATAAGGCCAGATGGAAGATCTTGAGTGACAATATTTCTTACCCTAGGTGAACCAGGATCACTAGAAGCTGGTGTAATAAATCATGAGGATGTTTCCAAAACAGAAGGTTCAGTTTCAGGCTCAGAAATTTCAGGTTCGTTAGCAAGTTCACTGGAAGGAGAAATACTACCAATAATTTCGAAATTGAAATTGGTTTAGAAATATGTTCTGTTATGGGTGTTTGATGATTAGGATGAACAACTATAGATGAAGTTCCAACTTCTATTGATCTAATTCTACTGCTACCAGATGATACTAGAGCATGTAGCCCTTCAAGCTGACTTGGTGTATATTCAGGGGGTTTCCCTTGAAGTCTCCGGGATTGTCTCAGAAATTCTGCCACGATTAAATATTAACTAATCACACGCAAACAAAGAAAATTTCAATAAAAATACCTAAAGTCTTCGAAGAAACAAACAACTGAATCACACGCTTAAAAATCTAAGAGTTCAAACCACACACAAACAATAAACTTCCCATACTAAAAACACTAGTTGGTGATGAAATCCAACTTAGTAGAAATTTAACACAGAAAGGGCGGTTGGAACAGTTACCCCGAAAACCTACTTAATGAAACAGAGTGGCACAAGTTTCTTCACAAAACCATCTCGTGTGAAGAGAACCCCCCCAAAGAGTCCAAGTGAGTCTAGTCAATGTCTGTTCCAGGTACAGTGAGATCGTTCCTTCATCGTCACCTTAGGAAATAATCTTAAGTTTTTGGACACTAAGTTTACCAACAATAACAAATACAACTGGGGGAATAGTCTACGATCCGATCCCACACGGAAGGGCAGAGTAACAAAGCTCAATCCCCCTGAAGGCTCCTCGACATGGTTAATCCGAGGTTTACCGACAAGTGACCCTAGGCTCCTCGACAATGGTTAATCCGAGGTTTACCATTTGTAATGCGTGCAAAATCTTCTATATTCCCCAATGAAACAGAATTTATTGTCTCAAAGGTTCAGACATGATCTCATGATTGACTTCTTTAAGAGAAGCTTCCCAGATTGTACCAATTATAATTGGATTTATTTCCTACTGCAAGATTTCTCTACTTGTTTGTTTTTACTATCTTGGAGAGTTAATTACTCCCTACTCCAAGATACTAGCCTAAGCTATGTTGGTGATAAGAGCCCTAGAAATAAAAAGATTACTAGATGAATTTTAATTAAGCATTACTTTTATGAGTTGTTTCTTAAGTCAATGGGTGCGGAAATGAAACTTTGATGGTGTGAAGACTCGACTTCCAAAAACACTAAAAATGCACCTAAAAATGATAATCAAATCATTTTCTTTCAATGAAATTCTAGCTAAAGAAAGAGTTGGAGAATGCAATTCTTTTAAGAAACAATTCTTTCTTCAAGCATAAAGAATAATTGGAAGAAAATATTTTTGTCTTTTCAACAATAACTCAAAATGAGACAAATTATCAAAGCTCACAACAAAATCCTTTCACTTTCAAAAACTTGAAAACTACAAAACAATTTTCCTTCAAAAGAAATCTACAAATTTTAAAAGCACTCAAAACTATAAAACTAATTTCGAGATCTACAAACTTTAAAAATCTAATTGAATAAAAGCTTTAATATTTTTTGAAAAATGTTTTACTTAGTTGTTAAGTAAACTAAGGATCTATTTGTCCAGAATAACAAACAAATAAAAAACACTCAGATATGTTTTTATAAAAATGAAATTCAAAACCTATAACAAAGCTTTTTTCGAAGATTTGCAAAGAAACAAGTAGATCTATTTCTCAATAAAGGATGGACTTCACAATCAGGTCAGACTCAGCAAAAAGGCAAAAAAGACCAATGTAATCTGAGGTATTTCAAACTTCCAATGCTTCGAATCACTACAAATACCAAGTGAAAAGCAATCCAAAACGCAAAACTTCTAGAAAATCAACAAAACACAAATACCGTTGGAATCCATTCACAAAAGGCTTTTGAAAGAAAAAACATCAATCTGGGCAGATACTAAAACTCTAAACCAAAAATAAAGATAAACTGAAGAAATAAATCTGGATTTTTTCAAAATTTTAACAGGGTCCGCAGGCTTCAGAAGTAACAGGTGCGGTCCCGCACTGTTTACTCAAGGAAAGTGCGAAACTACCCGCACTGTGCAAAACCACAAAGTGCGGTCCCTAGAAAAGTTAAAGAAAAACATAAAAGATTTCAAGATTTTCAAAAACAGAGAAAACCTAAGCTACCCAGGAAAATATCTATCAATCAAAAACCAAGAAAAACTTTTCCTCAAATCAAAATAAAAGAGAGCCAAAAACAGCAAGTTTTATCCCCAGCGAAGTCGCCAATTTGTTGTATGGATTAATCAATAGTGCGGACAAGACCGATCTCCCTAGTAACAAAAAGGTAATATAGCAAAAAACAACCAAATGAACTAATCTTTCTCTAAGCATATATGATTTACAAAAAGCACTATAGAGGTGTAAAAGACTTACCATAGGTCCAGCGCTTGTTTGAAGTCGTTGTTGTCCCTCGTGCACTTGAAGGAGTTATCCTCGTAAACCTGCAGTCACAAAAAAGAAAATATTAAATAGCACCTATATAGTAAAGATAATGAATCATGCTTATCATGGTGATCAAGGAATCCATGAAATAAACAGTTTAACTAACAGCTTATTGAGAAAAATGAATTCATTTGTATTAACTTTAATAGAAATAAAACCTTACAACCTTAGCCTTGATGTTGAATAGGCCTTCCCAGGGTCCGAAGCAGGAATCTCCTCTACTCTGATAAGCTCTACACTCCTCCAAATGAGACAGATAGAGGTATGTGATCTCTCCTCCCAAAAATCTCAGTTAAATGAGTCTGAATCCCAACAACACTTAACCTCAAATATTTCTAAAGCTTGAACTCCCTTTGAAGCTACCCAATGCCTCTTTTTATAGTGGAAAAGAGGAGGTTTTCAGTTCCAACTATGAAGGGATAGAATCCTCCTTCAAAGGGATAAGCTCCTCACATCAAGGGGTTAGCTCCATAAGGTAAGGGATACATGAACCTCATAAGAGCGGTTCTGCCACTGCAAGATCTTTTCTAGAGGCTTCTAGAATTTACTGAAAATGAAATTTTTTGAGTTTACTTGCACCTTTTTAACCTTTACAGGGTCCACACCTATAACATAGAGAAAGTGCATTCAGGTACGCAGAAGACATGAACATTAGGTGCGGGACCGCAGGCAAGATATAGAGAAAGTGCGACACCAAAGTTAAGGAGATTTTTAGGAACTTTTCTCTGATTTTCAAGGCTTGACATGAGGAACTGATATGTTAGACTTGAAAAGGAGGAAGTATGAGTGATAATGAGCTCATACATATAGCAGCATGTCAGGATGACAATTTTTAGTGTAACACTACTATCTTGAGGCTTTACAATTTATACAAAAGATTATGAACCAATTTAGGTTCAGATCCTCCACTATCTCAACAAATTCCTCAAAATACTCAAAATCCTAAAATCTATCCTTTATCCCTAAGGATCTTCTTTAATCCCATAAAATCATGAAACTGATTCTAGCTTAAGATTTACAGCCAATTCTCAAGTCTCTCATTCCCTATGGAATCTAAACTATCCTAATTCTCTCATGTTCTCCAATCATTCGCGAACATTTACAAATTTATCTCAATATTTAATTAATTCCTATTCTAAATGTCACTCAAAAACATTAATAATTACATAAGAAACCAATATTCTTTTGAAAATGAAAGACCCCTATGTCTATTAAGATACAAAGGATTTTCTAAGCCTAATGCTCCTGCATCATACTCCCAAGGTTAAAAATAATCATGATCTCCTGATCATGTCCTTTTAGTCCTTGTCTTCCTGGATCCCACACCTTGTTCTGTAATTTATCATCTATTTCTATTGTTGTTTGTTGCTTTTCTCCAAGTCTCCATACTTTATTCTTCATCTTCCTGCTTGTTATGCTTTCAAATTATGCTACTGTCTTTCTCTTGTTGCTGTTGCTTCTTTGCTTTCCTACTACTGTCTTCTTCCGAGACACTTTCACCATTAGCCTTCTTATCAATTCAATTTCTTTGTCTAATATATCTTCTGACTGTTGAGTACTTCTACCTCTTGATTGCTAAATTTCTATTCTTACTGCTGCCCTTCCATCCTTACCCTCTGATAACTTCTTCCCGATTGTAACTTATAAAAATTTCTTTGTTTTCTGACTCCAGCATTCCTTGGACTAATATTTAGTTTTCCATTCACTGTCATCTTCTTTTATTTTCTTTAATTTGTTCTCCTGGACCAGACATTCTTTATTCTTTTCATCAATACCTGCAATCATAAAACAATCATCAAAATCATAAGACCTTTGTGTCTCTTCTTCCTTTGGCAACACTTCAATTTGTTGCTCTGACATTTTCTCCTTTATCAGCACAACAATAAGGCGATTCCAATTCTTCAAATAATTCTCGAGATTGTCAGCTATCTTTCTTCCACATCATCCATTTCAAGGATGTTTCTTTGCTCTGATTCATAAAAATCAACTTTTTCATCCTCATTCAGCTTTGAATTTACAACCTGAACACTTATTCTCTGTGTTTCTAGCCTCTTCTCCAGAATACTTAACTCGTGCCATAAATCTGTCATCTCATCTGAAAAAATATTTTTAAAATATTCACTATATTCTCCTTTGTCACAAATCAAGTTTCTTGGTGACACTATCTCTTCATATTTCATCAGAATAGAATTCTGATCCTCCATCTCTGTAATAGGTTTAGTTGTCTGTCCACCACTCTTCCTTTGGCCATTTAATAAAATTAATTTCTCATTGTCATTACCAATAACAAATTTCTCGTCATCAGACATAGCTGTCATATTTCCATTGAAACAATTCTTTTCACAAAACAAGGAATTTATGAACTCCTTTTGTTGTAATAATTCAATTTGATCTTCATCTGAAAGATAATCATCATCATGTTTTGCTTGGAAACTTTCAATCTCACTCAATACAATTTCATCACATGATTTGTCTTCTGTAATACCTGCATTCACACACAACTTGTCAGTTTTAAAACCATAAGACCTCATGGTTTCATTTGATGATTTAATCACCAAATCCTCCTACTGTTCCAAGTCCTCTATACAATTTAGAAATTCTTCAATGGTATTATCTTCAATCTCCTTAATCTTTGCAATTGATTGCTTCATTTCCAACTTTTGGCCATCTTCATAAGTTAAATTTCCTCTGCTTCCAATATGTTGAAAAGTAAAACTTTTCCCTAACTGTGTATGGACATTTTCAAAAGATCTGGCTGTCATATTTTCTTCCTTTATGACAATATCAACAGTTTGTCCTTCTCCACATTTTCTTCCTGCAAACATACAAAATTTATCAGATTTAAAATCATTCGACCTCTTGGTCTCACTTGAATTTTCAGTCTTCAAGTCTTTCTCAAAATATTCATTTGTTCTGAGTAATTTCTCCTTCAGTCGAGCATTTATCATTTGCTCTCTCTTCATCCGTAGCTTATGCCACTTTATCTTTCTTCTTACAAGAAAACCCCACCTTTGGTCTTCCTCTATCATCATTTTCAATTTTTTAAATTGTTCTCTTATCTCAGCTAAATCTCTCTCATACGCTTCCTTCCTTGACTGTCTCTATATGCCATTTGTCTTGGCATCTTCTTTCTTCACTTTCATTATGTTGTGGTCTCTATCATAACCTCTTCCATTTCTATTATGACTATAAGTAGTGATATTCTTCTCCATTTCTATCTTCATGAGTTCCTCACTCATTCATCATGAGCTGTACTAAAGCCTCTACAATAAAAAGTCCTCCTTGTTACAACTTACCTCACCAATTCTTTCCTCTGGACTTGGTCTTTTGGCAAGCGCTGGTCCTCTATTCTCTAGAACCTCTTGAGAATTCCTCTCTGTTCCTTCTAGGCTTCAACTCATCTGCACCCTTTTAAGAACACAACTGTTCTTCTTTTTATCCAACCTCTCTTGGAATTTCTTCAAGGTTCTGCCACATTCTTCTTTCTCTTAGAAACCTTTACTGGCTTCCCTCATCATTGCTCTTTAAATTTGTGGTCTTCTTGCTGATATGATCCTCAACTGTTTGCAATATGCATTCTGCAAACATAATCTCCAACAAAATTAAAATACCTCACCTTCAAGGTTTGTTTCAACACCCACTTGTAATTGCTTCTGCAAATTCTTCCAATATTATACTACACTGCATGCTGTCTGTCAGATTCAAATTTGCTTTCTTTTTCTTTTTTTTTCCATAACCATTATACCTTTATTCACATCTTCCAAAACATAACTTGGTAAATCTTCAAAGCACATTTTCTTTTAAACCTAGATTCTGCAAATCTGAATTTCCTCATTATCATACTTTCACTGCATATTTGCGTAATTCTACAATTACTGTCAATCAGATTTAAAATCTAAGATTTCCTTATTTCCTTCATCACATATGCGTTTTGATTTAATTTAAAAAAATCTTTAACTTTCAAAAGATCTCTTCTAGCTCTGATACCACTTGATGCAGCCGAAGGCTACAAAACCCACATTCTCCTTCATGAAAATGCATGGTTCATTTATAAACCAAAATTATTTTCAAACTGGGTAACTCTAGTGCGGAAGTTTCTCCTTCTCTTAAAACCTATGGTTAAAACCATAGCCAAAACCCATTTCATGAATTCATCGAATCAATATTTTACTTTGAATCAAAACCCAAAATAAATCATCGGCCCACACTCAAGTTGTCATTTGATTTAAAATCTCGACTTTGGTTAAAAAGCCAAAGCACTACATATATTAATGTTCAACCATATGCTTACCAATCCATTCCACTATTCGACATATATTATAAACCATAATTTAAACTCATTTAAATTATGATTTCTGCATCCTTTATGCATTCGATTTTAAAAACATCACTCACCAACAAAATAATGTAGGGTCCCACATTAATGTACCAGCACATTTGTCCATGTCCATCCAATGGCATTCACATATCCCATATGGAATGCATATAATCCAACGACCATCGTATGAAAAAGGTTCCTGACCTTTAATGCTCCAACCTTGCGTGAAATTAGTAGTTTTAAGATACCACGTGTTGCTCTCTCAACACTATTGCGTTCCCTTGGAAAAATACCACTTACCACAAAAGAGCTGCATGAAAACCACTGGTTGGTTTTCAAAACCGTTGTTCATTCACTGTTCTGTCTTCGTCATTTACTCATGGTTTCGCATTCTGTTAACCAAGGTTCTCTCGCTTACTCTTTCCAAATTGTTGGTTTCATTATAATCCCACACAAATGATATTCATTTGCTTTGCAATTCCACTTCCACTGTGCCAGTAATTATGTCGATAACCAGAGATTTCCTGCTTCTCTGTGTTGGGTACTCTTCCCTATAACTCCCTTCTGAGCTTTCCTTGTAGTTCAATGCACCTATCTCTCCACTGTTTATCAATTCACAGATTTCATAAATCCCTATACATGAACCCTCAGCTCAATAGTCAGTCTTCATGTATATACTACGATAGGAACAAATTTCTCGCTTGAATACATATCTTATGCATTAAAATCCCAAAATGATTCCAGATCCTGTTTCTCACTTACACCGTGTTTCCAGAATATCGATTTAAATATCATTTTGTCATCGATCCATTCAATGATCGATGTCTTAATTTAACAAATGCAAACTCATCCACTCTTCTCACATTTATATACAAACCCTTTGTGCACTTCAGCTCAAGACATTATACCCTGTCTCGACATTTACATCAAATTTTCCATTGTACACAAAATCACCATTTCAAAACCCTATTACAGAGTTTTATCACACCTGTTCATTCATTCCTTCATTGAAACTCAATAAATCAGTGCACACAACAATTCATAATTCAAATTCCTCCATATATACATATGTAATCAAATAATTACAAAAGACCTCTTGTCCCTGGAATGATATTCAAATCAATGGCCCTTTTCTCCAACTACCCGTAGGCTTAACAAACAAACCTCTGTTTGTTCAAACCCTACTCTAATTCTCCTATCTGCTACTACTGTCTACTGTCTTGAGGCTTTACAATTTATACAAAATATTATGAACCAATTTAGGTTCAGATCCTCCAATTTAGGTTTAGATCCTCCTAAAATCTATCCTTTATCCCTAAGGATATTCTTTAATCCCATAAAATCATGAAACTGATTGTAGCTTAAGATTTACAATCAATTCTCAATTCTCTCATTCCCTATGGAATCTAAACTATCCTAATTATCTCATGTTCTCCAATCATTTGGGAACATTTACAAATTTGTCTCAGTATTTAATTAATTCCTATTCTAAATTTCACTCAAAAAAATTAATAATTACACAAGAAACCAATATTCTTTTGAAAACACAAGACCCCTATGTCTATTAAAACACAAAGGATTTTCTTAGCCTAATGCTCTTGCATCAAAAAACAATTGTTGCAGACATATTTTATTATTTAAATTCAATAAAATTCAAAATTGAATTATTGTGCGAAGAATAGAGTATAATTAGAGATCAAGAATTCAAGTCCATGAGAATGGATAAGATTACAAAGACTTTCCTAGCTTCTCCAAAAATCCTTGGAGAAAATACATTAAATTCAAATATTATATTGGAGATAAACATCTAAAAAGATACCTCAATAAAGTGGAAAGTTACTAGGAAGAGGTGAAATATAACTAGAAAGAGGAAAAAGATAGTTTTAAAGTAATTTTGTGGAAAAAACAAAAGGAAAGCCTTGGAAAAAATGAAAGCAACATCCAAATTAACTTGACACAGTTATGGAAACAAGTTTATGGGAAAGCAAGCTTAGGTAAGACATTCCTGGGTAGACAAGAGGTTGTCTATACCTTGGAGGAATTGATCTCTACTCGAGGGGGCTGTGAAGATAAAGCTCAAGGTTGGGTGGAAAATAGTCTTACCTTAAGTGTTATGCACAATTAATTTAATTCTAGAATTATTACTCTGTTTTTATGATTAGAATGATAAATTAGAGAAATGATGTTTATGCAAAAGTATAAGTTGGAAGTTATATTCCAAAGTTCATTAGTATAATGGAATTAAATTATTTTTAAAGTTTAGAGTCTGATGTATTTAATAGAACATAACTATAGGGAATATAGTTTAGTTCTGTATTGTTACATAGACAAAAATAAGTTAGTAAACAAACATACATAATTTCTAAACCCAATTATGAGTGTTTAAATCTATTGTTAGCTTATAAGAAAATATATGTTCAATTCAAAAATTATATCTTATGAATTAGAATAGATGTCAACAGAATTATTTAACATAATTATTCTGCAAATCAAAAGGAAACTGAAACCTAGATACAAAGAAAGATACTTGACAATCTAGAAAGAAACATGATTGTATATCTTTATTATACTTTCATTTCAAAAATATCTTATACCTATTCATTTTTATGGAAAAATAAGAAATTAAATATCAAATATATATATTTCAGTATTAGAAGATTTTACAAAATATGTATACAAAAGTCAGGTAAAGAGAAATCCTCATTATAAAAAATAGGAACTGAAGCTTGTAGAAAGTACTGATAAAATGTATTATGATATATTGTCCATAGTACATTAACTCAAGAAAAATATTCGGTCCATTAATTACAAAATTTACATAGGAATAGTTATCCTGGAATTTGGTGGATTGAATTCTACCAGGTTATCGACCAACCTGTACATAGAAGGAATAAAATAAATTGTCAATGCTTGTGGGAGGAATGCATAGATTGACGAGAAAAAAATTGTGCAAGGTACAATACCTGTATAATAAACCAGAATACCAAGGGTTAGAATTTAATTATGAATATAATTAAATTAATTATATTAAATCCGAGGAAGGAATCATAGAAAATTTAATATTAATTTACCTTATTAGTCAAGGAGAAATTCCATGATAATTCCTGTGGTCAAATGAGAAAATAAATCAAACTCCAAATACAGAAATATACAAGTAGATATACTGTAAATAAATAACTATACATAAAAGCATGGAACTGAAGTTACCTGTACTAGGACAGAGTAAAAACATGAACATCCATGACTGGTTTTAGAATATTAAAAGGAGAGCCTGCAAAATAAACCATTTTATTAGTGGAGGGAACTAATTAAAATGTTCAGTACTTCTTGAAGGAATAACTAGAATATATTCTATAAATCTAATTCCATGAATGTTAATAATGATAAAGGAATATTATAGAGATGGAAAATAACAAAATGGGTATGAATTATACCTACTATTAAACAAAAAATATTCAAATGTTACCTCTCTGTATTACACTCTGTAATTAAATCTTCATAACCTTGAGATAGAACTATGTGGAAAATTGAGGAGTACCATTTACGCACACTTGCGAAGAAAATCTTAACCATTTCAACAAAGGTATTTTCCAATTGAAATGAGAAAAACGAAATCGAAGAAATGATAATTATTTGAGTCAAGTTAGAATCTGTGTGGAATATTATCCAATTTAAGATAAATCATAATGCAGTGGGGTATTATGAAATTAAATTGATCTGAGAAATAATTCTCATAAAAACGATATAAATTTCACAAGGAGGTTATACTCCAAACCCTGAAACGTTAAACTAAAAGATCTAGAACATCTCTGCTCGTATAAAATGAGAAAATTAAATACAGAAACCCCAATTACCAAAGACAAAATTTGAAATAGAAAAGTAGCAAACAATAAATTTACAACTACTGTAATTTCCAATCTTTTTAGCCGACAAAAGAGGGATAAAATGTGTACTTATGAAAAACACAGAGAATTTTTAGCTAAATACGTCAAGAATTATTGTATAACTACTAATTTCCTAATGAACAAAAATTATGAAGGAAAATTAAGTGAGGAAAAAGTTTCCAAAATTTATATGGGACTCACGAGAAATTTATAATAAAATTCATTCTTAAGGACCAAATATTATACTTCAGGAATCTCTGATATGAAGGTCAAAACGATGGCATGGTGGGTATATGTAAGCCCAACCAGCAAAGAGAAGTGAGTTTAACAATGATTTTGAAATCGTAAACTTCTCATCTCTGAAAACATGGTTATTCAACCAAATCAGATTTCTTTAACTTGCAACGAAATATCTATTTTGTTAATGATCAATAACGGAATACCAAAAAAAATATAGTAATGAAATTTCAGAAAAAAATAATGAGAGAAGAACTCATAAAATGCGTACAGTAGAATAACCAAACGTAAAATTTGAAGGAGTGACAGTCAAACTATCAACGAAATGGTGTTGGCTAAAGTAAATGCAGAAGAGGTTTTTACTTGATGTGAGACTGAGCCTCATGACAAGAACAATAACAAATATGGCATAGTGATCATGGTGTATCAATCTCGTCTTCGTAAATATTTGTAACAAAAATTTAAACTCAGGCTGCATGGCGCAAGATGAGTTGCATAGCCGAACCAAAAATTGCAAAAATGAGAATCGACATAGTAGAGTTAGGGTTGCATTAGTGTAAATCTGTCCAGAAAATACGAAGAGATCCACATCGTCCACATGGAGGGCATCAGAATGGTGAATGCTGCGAAACCATGTGAAAGCAATAAAAGAAACGTGGAGGAAATTTGGTGAAATTCTGAGGTTTTCGTTGTAAGTACCAGTACAGATAAGAAAAATTAATGTCAAACCCAAATCCTATATATGCTCCCTCCCTCATTAATGTATGACAGAGATATCATTTCATTCTAAAATGGTATGTGATAAGTCCCCAAATCGCAACGTAATGCCAAGATAGAATTCAAATATCAAACTATTTAACATAGGGTGAATAGCATTAAGGTTGCACTGTGAATTCTGAAATGGAATACATAAACATTGATATAGTATGCATAACCAAGGATTTAACATTCGAATGGAATACAATGCATGTAAAATACGTCAAATGAAATCTAGTAATGGTTGACTATAATAAGGTTTTATTGTAATAATTCCTCTTTAATATTAGAGGGTAAGTTCAAACTATAGTAATAGGAATTTGAATGAATTCCTATCATATGTTATAATGTTTTACAATTCATAAAGTTCTTAACTATCTAGAGATATATTTTATTGCAATAAGGAAAAGAATTATTGTGGATAGATTAACGATAACTCTATAATTATGATACTAAGAGTATCAATAAATAAATACATAAGGGTAAAGTAATAGAATATGTAAGATAGATAGAATAAATGTAATAGGGAGGAAATTCTATTACAACAATTATTGACCATTAAGGTTATAAAGAGGATAAGCTGAACCTAAATCATATGAAGAGAAAGATGATAGAATGAAAGCAAGAAGAAGTGGTTTCACAAATGCACGACTTTATAATTATAAAGTACAAAATGTTTTACCAGAGAAATCGTCTAAGAATCACAATAGTATAAAAAGAATTTCATCTAAAAGTAACGAAATATTGATGAAAGAACTAGGACAGAATTCGTCAACTAGTGACGAAGGAACGAGAACAGGATTCGTCAACTAGTGACGAAGATAGAAATTAATCCACCTAAAGTATGTAGTCATACTATAATTAGAAAAACAAATTGGTGGTAAGTCAAGTTGTAACATTATTGAAGATATACTCTTGTATTTTTATGTTAAACTTTTGATCTTATTGAACATGAGTGATATTACTTTCGTTAAAAAAATTAGTTAGTGAGATAGGTGTCTTTCTAAATATTTATAATTTTTTAATCAAATATTAAATATATAATATTGTTAAATTTAACGAATAAATTAATTTATTTTTAAGTTTCTTATTTATTTATAATTTTAAGAGTTTTATGAAATTTCAATTTCTATCACTTTAAATCATAATTGTTAATAATAGTTATCATTATTAACATTAACGAGCGTAACTTAAACTTATTAAAATTTTAGAGAAATAAGATATTATTTTTCTTTATTATTGTAAAAGAATTATTCGTATTAAGGAGCTTGTATTATATTAGATGTTTCAAATTTATAATAAAGCTATGGAAAATTTTGTAATATACTATGAAAAAAAATTTCAATATTTATTTTTTTCTCTAAATTTATCAAATACAATATTTGACGTGTAATTGATAAGATATATTGAATGAATGATCATGCAACTTAATGAAAAACAAGCCAATATCATAATATACATTGTTATATCTAAGGTCCAATCTATTGTGCCTTACAACACTGAGAAGTTGTGTCAACTTATTATGTCAGGTGAAAATGCCATGTCGGTGAGGGGAGAATTGGGTATTACACCCTCTTTTGTATTCACAATTTGTCAGTTGGGGTAGGTCTTTGCATTCTGTGTGTTTGTTAGTTGATGGATATTGTTATAAGGGCTATAATTTGGTCATTTGGAGATGACACTCTTTTCTTATACTTTAATGGGTTATTTCATTGTCCTTCGGTCTCTATTCAAAAGTGTGGTCCTTTAGTTCAGAGTTTGCTTCATATTTTGGTGTTAGATGTCATGGGTCCTTGAAAACATTTGTTAAGTTGTCGAGGTGGTGGTCATGCTATCGGAGGAAAGAGACATTTTTGATTCACTGATGACCCACTTGCATCCTTCCTTAATGTTGTTACCCTAAATATGCATAGGGAGATTCATTTTCTGGAAGATAAGTAATCTGGGGATCACCCCTATTTCTTAGACATACATTTTCAAAGAGAAGTTGATAGGGATTTCATACCCTCGTAAAATAAGGAAAATATTACTAGTTTTCTTGAATTCCTTAACTATGAGGCTATAGTTGAACTCCTTTCCTCTATTGGTTATGAAGAATAATCAAATTGAGAATACAACTTGTTCTCTGGCCTCGAAGACATCAAGCGAATTCTCAGAAATTTTAGATTTACAATTAATTATTTGGATGTTCGTCTCTGTCGGGTGGAGAAAACATTGATATCAAATTTTCATTTTGGGGACCAAACGGACCCTCCAGTGAGCATATTGGAACTTTTTTCGTGTAATATTCCCAATTTTCCATCAGTTAATTGAAATATTGGAGTTCTTACTTTTCTCAATTAATTAAGTAAATAAAAGGGTGGAGGGGCCCATAAACCCCATAGATGAATAAAATCCATTTTTGTTGTGTGAATGTGGATGAGTAGATAGTAGATCTACATCATGGAGTAGTGGAGTAGCTCATTAATGAAGGACGAGTGGAGATTAAGTCATTTCATTTTACAAAGACTTGGTTTGGGTTCAAAAACTTTTCTTCAAATTTTGGGTTTAAAGAACTTTTTTGGAAGACATTTTTTTGAGGCGGCGTGATTTTTCTTGGAGGTATGTATGTGTTTTGTGTTGAAATAAATCTTTTGAGCTTCTTTGTTCAAAAACTTTTCTTCAAAGTTTGGATTTAAAGAATTGGGTTTAAGAGCATTTCTTGGAAGCAAATTGATTTTACAATTTTGGATTTAAAGAATTTTTTTGGAAGACATTTCTTGGAGGTGGCGTGATTTTTCTTCGAGGTATGTACGTGTTTTGTGTTTAAGTACGTGTTTTGGATTGGATTACGTATTTTTTACAAAAAATTTGCACTGAATTTTTTTTAAGATTTTTTAAATTAAATCTTTTGTGATATTTTTTGTAATTGAGTTATTGTCTAATTTTTTGAAGGAAATTTTTTGAACCTCATACCCTATTATCATGGGAAATCGAAGAACTTGTGTGAGAAAATATGATCGAAAAAGAGACCCCGAGGAACGTAGAGAAGAGACGAGACAATATCGCAAAAGAAAGTTAGAAGCCCTCTCAAATATTGAAGAGGAAAATCAACCTCAAGAAGAAATTGAAGCAGGTATGTAAATGTAAATATTACATGATCTATTGATATATATTTAAAATTTTCCAAATGTAAAATGTGAAGCTTAATTTTTATTTGATGAACTAGTTTGAAAAATAGTTTGTTTGATGTAAACAGATAGAAATATTCCTCAAAATATTGAAGAAGAAAATCAACCTCAAGAAGAAATTGAAGAAGGTATGTAAATGTAAATATTATGATCTATTAATATATTTTTAAAGTTTTCCCAATGTAAAATGTGAAGCTTGATTTTTATTTGATGAACTAGTTTGAAAAATATTTTGTTTAATGTAAACAGACAGAGATACTCCTCAAAATATTGAAGAAGAAAATCAACCTCAAGCAGAAATTGAATCGGGTATGTAAATGTAAATATTATGATCTATTGATATATCTAAAATTTTCCTAATATTTATTAACATACTTATTAATTTAGTTATTTATTGAATATGTACTATTTTTTCGAATATGTACAGATGAAATCACTATCGATAATGAGATGTTAGAAAATGTCGACACTCACACATATGGAGATAAAAAACCTGACCATGTGATACGATATCATGTCGATAGAATTTTTGAAAAGTATTTCAAAAATGAGCAAGTGATAGTTCAATCTCAAATGTTGAAAGGTCTCCTATCATCAAGGAAATTAAAAGAAGCGACGACACTATTGGGTATTCAAAAATCAACCAAAGATAAAAAAATGAAAGAAGAGGTGATAAAAAATATGAGTAGTGCTATAGAGTCAATTAAGAGATCTAGAGATAAAGATGTTTCAAATATACGTAGAGGAATACAGATGGCAATTGTTTCACCAAGTACTCAAGAGAATCATTTGAATCTAACATCTATGGCACGAGCACTGGGAACCTCGCGAAAAACTCTGCACAAACATAGAAAATTTCGACTGCAAATAGATGTAAATGATGAAATCGCTTGTTGGAGAGCTATTTGTAGGCAACCATACAAAGATAAACTTGGAGAAGATGTTAAAAAAATAATATATGAATATTGGAAGAACAATTTGTGTGTTTCACCGACTGCAAGACATGTGATGCGAAGAAGAATAACACGAAATCAATACGAAGAACATGACAAACATCTCTCGGAAACCACTCAAATAGAGTTATTCAACAAGTTCAAAGAAGAGAATCATCAAATTCAAGTTTCACTCAGTGCTTTTGTTCAACAAAAACCATGGTATGTAAAACCTATCACCGTACGTGACAGTTGTTGTTGTCGTTATCATGTGGAATTTGAGTTATATTATGACACATTCCTTGATTTCAGTAGAACATTATGGAAGGATTCACCTCCTCCTTCCACTATCCGTGAATTCATATCTCAAATTCTATGTGAAAGAGAAAGCGATGAACTATTTTACAAAAAGAAATGTGTTGGTGGTAAAAAATGCGATGATTGTGGAAATTTGACTAAATTTCAAAACAAGTATCGTATTGATATAAATGATCAATCATTGTCCAACATGAAAGTGAAATGGAAGAGATATGAATATATCGATACATCGATTCAAGGTGCAAATAGTGTTAAAAGAATTGAATTACTAGAAGATGAAATTTTTCTGATAGACTTTTTGAGAAATTTTGAGGCAGAAATTTACAAATACACCAAGCATTCCCATAGAGCTCGATGGCAAGACTTGAAATTCAAAAAATCTCGTGAAGTTTTTCCACCAGGGACCATTTTGTCCGTGATTGATTTTGCAGAAAACTACACATTTGTTCCACAAAAAGAAATTCAGAGTGAATACTATCACTCTGACCAAGTCTCCATGCTCGTCCATATTCTATATAGACATGCTGAACAAAATGTTGATCATATAGAAAGCACGAGCGAAAATCGACATATCATTAAAGAATATCACTTTTATATCAGTGACGATCGTACACATGATACATGTTTTGTACAACATTGTTTTGGAATAATTTATGATTCATTGAAAAATCATGGAATAACATTCAATGAACATTGGATATGGTCAGACGGATGCGCAGGTCAATTCAAATCTGCACGATCATTTTTTTGGTTGTGTTGTCTTCATAAGAAAACCTGCATTAAACATTGTTGGAATTTCTTTGAGACCGGCCATGGAAAAGGAGAACATGACGGTGCAGGAGCATGCATAAAATGAGTACTTCGAAGATATCAAATGAACCACTCTGCACGCCGACTTGTGAACGCTGAAGAAGTTGTTCAATGGTGCAAAACTGCTCTAAGCCATGAGATTAACCCATCAAGAGAAGTGCAAAGGTACATTCAATTTAATTTATATTGGAAATCTAATTTTAAACATTGTACATTTATCATGCAATGATTATTTTTAATTGTATTTTGATTATAGGTAAATGTTTTTTATCTATAGTACAAGTCATGAGTTCCCCAATTTTACCTTAAATGTAAAGCATGATTCTAGGATTACTACAATTTGTACTTGGTTTTTTATTGTGATGATGCCCTGTCTCAATCTAGACATAGGTGATGATGGTCTTCTCCAAATCAACTCATGTATCCTCATTAAATTTATACAAACATTTCAAATTCATATTTTCTTTCATAAAATTATAGGAATATTAGAAGAATCAGTAAAAAGTGAGATAACCATCTCAATATGCCCCCCATAATTCATTTTATAAAAGATAAATTTGTAAAATCCCTTTCAGTAATAATGGCCGTTATTAATTAATTAAAAAACATAATATATAATAAAAAATTGACAAATAAATTTTTTGATGAAAATGTGCTATATGAAAGTAAAGGTTTAAAGGAAAACATGTACAAGGCATAGTTGAGTACAAGGCATAGTTGAGCCAAATTATTATCTATTTATTGAACTAGAAAAGACATATAATTATTATACAAGTTTAATTTACATTCAAATTCTTCTTTGATTTATCTCCTATAGCTTAATGTAATGCTAGATGTATAATTTAAGTTGAAGGCCCATGAGATAAATATGACTTCTATGTGACATTTGTATTAAATCATCTATTTGTTGTGTTATATGAACATAATTGGTGCGCATATATAAAGAGTCCAAATGCTCATTCAAGACCATATATGTAATCCTCATCTACCTTAGCCAGGGATTTTCAATACTATATTTGAGTTGGCTAGCTCCATTTCAAGATATTATGGTTATCCAAGAGGGGATATAAAAAATGAAAAGAAGGATATTGAACTATAGGTTATCCAAGTTGGACATAGAACCAGTGGAGAAACCTAAGGAAAAGCTATGTTTCCAGGTCGAACCTTTGTAGAGGTTCCAGTACCTGAGAGTAAAATCCAGTTTGGGGCTGTTAAATTCTAACTGTACTGGTAATTGTGCTAGGGGGAAGAAATAGGATGTAATTTCCTCTTCTCACGGTTGGGAGTCTTGTTTTTCTTGTGGATTCAACCAAACATATTGTACATATTAAATGAGGACATAATTATTACACATTTTTAATTTACATTCAAATGCTTCTTTGATTTATCTCCTATAGCTTAATGTATTATGCTAGATATATAATTTAATTTGAAGGCCCATGAGATAAATATGACTTCTATGTGACATTTGTATTGAATCATCTATTTGTTGTGTTATATGAACATAATTGGTACGCATATCTAATTTACATTACTTTAATATGTCATGCTTGTTTAATTTATCTTTTATAGATGACTGGAGCATCCCTTTTTAATCTAGATCCCTTTTGACTTCGGATATGTGGGCAATATTCATCTGCATATTTTTCTATCATAAAGCAGTGAGTAAAATTGTATTCCATTTGTGTCAATGTTAAGGTTAAGCACATCGATTAAAGTTTTATATATTAAAAGAGGAGGCTATGTATTACATATGGTCTTGAATGAGCTTTTTGACTCTTTAGATATATATTTAAAGAGTCCAAATGCTCATTCAAGACCATATGTAATCCTCATCTAACTCAGCCAGGGATTTGCAATACTATATTTGAGTTGGCTAGCTCCATTTCAAGATATTATGGTTATCCAAGAGGGGATATAAAAAATGAAAAGAAGGATGTTGTTGTAGGTTATCCAAGTTCGACATAGAACCAGTGGAGAAACCTAAGGAAAACCTATGTTTCAAGGTCGAACCTTTGTAGAGGTTACAGTACCTAAGAGTAAAATCATTAAATCTATATGGAAGGCAAGAAGGATTATATCCCCTTAAGCTTAAGCTTATGTAGTTTGTCAATTTTTATCATATATTTTTTGGTAAGGGTAAATGTTTTTTTTATCTATAGTACAAGTCATGAGTTCCCCAATTTTACCTTATGTAAAGAATGATTCTAGGATTACTACAATTTGTACTTGGTTTTTTAAGAATATATCAAATAAAGTTTTTGAGAAGCAAATATGGCTTGTTCCTCAACAACATCCCTGAACATGGACACATCCTTGACTATCTAAGGACATAATGATCGAATGAACCATTTACATAAGATATCATCAGGGAGTTTGGTTTGTATTAACCCCTTGCGACATCACCAGTCATGGATGTGATTAGAAATAAGTATGGCATCATCTTGTTTTAAATTAGAAAAGAGATCAAAATCGATGCCATACCTCATCGGTAGCTAAAAACGAGTTAAAGGAGTTTGAGATAACGATGAAAAATTAATGTAATATTTTTTGTCTAATTCAATATACATTTAGCATCATCTCCAGTTAAGGTGCATTAGAACAGATGTATTTTAATGGAATCATCCACGAAATAATTTTATGACCACCACAGATGATAGTTGGTAATGCACATTAATAGATTTTCTCTAGAATTCCCTTCAAATTTGGGGATATTGGAAGGCAACTTGGAAGGTATGGGTGGCCACCAAGGATCATGATGAATGGGGTCATTAGTTAACTTCTCCAAATTTGAAAGAAAAATGGAGGATAAGAAAGGATTATGAATTTGACTAAATATGATATAGGAGGATGATCATCTTGAACAACAGTTAGGTCCCCCCATATACTAGTTCTAAGGATTAGGAATAGTAGGTTAGGAAAAACTTGGAGTAAAAATAATTGATCCTATAGGATAACTAGAGTTAACTACCATAGATGGTGAAGATAAAGAAGTAGGCATAGGAACACTAGGAAAATTTGTAATATCCATATAAGATATCAATCAAATGTCCCAAGAATATGTGAGAGGTGTCAATTGAGGTGTAGCTCCTACCACGTTTAATGGTGGCAATGATGACATATCAACAGAAACTTCAGATGTAGAGGGAAAAGAGGAAATAACATCCTTCATTGGTAAAATAGGAATGTAAGTGTAAGTAGGTGTAGTATTGTCTGGGTTTAGCCATAGTAACTATAGTTCTAATGGATCAGTCAAAGGTGGATTTATAAGAGAGCCATAATTTTTCACCAATGTTTCGATGGAAACCAAATTACTACAAGGAGGACTAGGTATAGAATCCATAATTATATTTTTGTCTAAGTCTTGGGTAGTGACAGGATCTATCCAAGCAAGAGATAAAATTCCACCTTGTTCAAGAGGAAAACTAACGATATTGGCAATTAAAAAAAACAAATTTGGCACTTAGAATTTCCATAACGCTTATAACCCCATCCTTACAATTTTTATAATTTCCATGATGAGACATTTGAATTTACTTCCCAATATTTCTTGTTAATGATTATAACCTTTAAATGGCTAGTATTGGTTTGTCATCATCATCTCAAAATGACCTGGTAGATGAAAATTTACCATGTCAATCATCATCACTTCACACCATCTCATACATGACCCCTTCTACATATTATATGCATGAATTTTTGGCATGTCATCCTCTCTACCTATCCCATGAATGATTGTGACAACAGGTGAATAAAATACAACTTATAAGCAGAGGATAGTTTCTAGTTTGTCCTCCTCCATCCGCCCCATAGCTAGTGATTTCTCAATTTTCCACTTCCAACTTTCTATTCTCGAAATTCATTAGCAGCTAATTTTATCGATAGCCACACCACACCTAGAATTTAAAGAAATTATCATATACACTATTACATTAATGAGCTCTACGTTCTTTGTTATTGTAAAGTCCAATAACAAACAATGTTAATTGAGTTTAGTATATAACAATTTCTTTGACTTCCAGGTGTCTTGTGACTATTAGTAGAATTAACTACCAAAATGAATTTCCAAAATAAAATGTTGGAAGAGAAAAAAAAGGCAATCACTGGATATGGAGTGGGTGGAGGAGGACAAACTTATAGTGATCCCTTCCTTATCAAATTTCCTTTATTCACCTAATGTCACTATCAATCATGGTCTAGGTAGAGGATATGACCTACCATAAATTCAATCATATAATGTGTAGAAGGGTCATATGTAGATGGTGTGAAATGATGATTACAAACATGGTAATTTTTCATCTACTAGGTCATTTTGAGATGATGATTACAAACCAGTGCTAGCTCATTAAAGGTTATAATCATTGGTACCTAATGTGGGGTGGACAATTCAATCGTCCCATCATATAAATTACACAGATGTACTTAAATTTTCATCATAATCACAAACTTCTGTGAATTGGGAACTAATATATGTTAAAATTTTGTTAGACTAATATATATTAGAAAATTAAACCAATATATAATAGAATTTGGATAGATTGTTCACGATTTAGACTTTAACTATTTGGTGAAATCCAACCATATAGAACCTAAAGATTATAATGTAGAGCCATTGGGAATACCTTAGAATCAATTCTTTACAATTGAAATGCATACAAAATACTTCAAAGAAATGGGTAGGACATGCTCAAAATGTGTTGAAAAATGTATTGCATTACCTCACAAGCCTTTATATTGGGGCAACTCATCCTTTTCCAAATTCATGAAGCCCAACTCCTCTTCCTGTTTGGTGGGTGAATTAGTATATTTATGTTCATGGACTTGTAGTTAGTAAAAACATAATTTGATTATTTGTGTCTATTTACTTACATATTTTTTTATGCTGGTGTTAGCTAGTTATGTCATCTTGGCTCAACCTGTGGGCTCTATTTTTTATTTTTTATAAAGTTAGTGTATAGGGTGGAGCATCCCATAATTTGGTTTTGTTTTGATATACCTCTTATGAATATTTTGATATTTTTTATAAAAATATGCTTAATCCTAAGATTATGTATTGGTTTAGTTGACATACTTATAGAACATGACATTCTATGAAGCTTTTTATGTGATGTAAATTCAGTGTTAATTAAATATTGTATATGCGCTTAAGAAAAGAAACCATTACATATGCTCTCATTATTGAAAATGGCACCAAGAAAGGATGTTCTACATGGTTTCAATTCAATCTACCTGGATGTTCTACATGGTATCAAAGCAGGAATCACTCTAGAAGAGAAGAATATGAGCTTGTTCTATGCAGGTGAATCGAATTTGCAGATCTACTCTTCAGGACTTGTAGCAGGATCATGATGTATTTCTCTGCTTTGAGGCTCGAATATGCCCTTGAGGGTAGTTCAAATTACATAGATCTGATTATCAAAAGATTTCAGTTTATGGTGACTCCGATTTGATTATCAAACAGGTAAAAGGAGAATACATGACCAAAAATTCAAGGATGCGAGCATATCACAATGTTGTCTTAGACACTCTCAAAACTTTTTCTGAATATATTTTATCCGTGATTCCTAGAAACTAGAATTGTATTGCTAACTCTCTTGGTACTGCAACGAGCATGTTTAGAATTCCAATACATCCCAATAGGAAATACGAAATTAATGTTAAGCATCACCCCTCTGTTCTAGATAACCTTCGACACTGGCAAGTGTTTCAATATGATAAGCAAATTAAAAATTTTTTGTAAATGGAGGAAGAGTTCGTCGCTTTTCATACTAATGGTGCTTTCTATGATTGGGGAATTAATGCCATAGAATTAGAAGTCATACAGCTGAAAGAAAATTCCATTCCAAGAGGTCTTGTACCTTTGGAAGAGCTCTTCGATCAAGATGATGTTGTGAAGAAACCAACAATGGTCCCCACTAAAGCGAGTTGAAGATATCAACATTGGCACAGCAAAGAAGCCCAATATGGGAAGTTATCTAAATCCTTAACTTTGGAAATCAAAGGTAAATACACAACACTTTTGGCTTAGATAAAAAATTGACAAATAAAATTTTTGATGATAATGTGCTATGAAAGTAAAGGTTTAAAGGAAAACATGTACAAGGCATAGTTGAGCCAAATTATTATCTATTTATTGAACTAGAAAGGACATATAATTGTTACACATGTTTAATTTACATTCAAATGCTTATTTGATTTATCTCCTATAGCTTAATGTATTATGCTAGATATATAATTTAAGTTGAAGGCCCATGAGATAAATATGAATTCTATGTGACATTTGTATTGAATCATCTATTTGTTGTGTTATATAAACATAATTGGTACGCATATCTAAAGAGTCCAAATTCTCATTCAAGACCATATGTAATTTCCTCATCTAACTTAGCCAGGGATTTGCAATACTATATTTGAGTTGGCTAGCTCCATTTCAAGATATTATGGTTATCCAAGAGGGGATATAAAAAATGAAAAGAAGGATATTGAACTGTAGGTTATCCAAGCTGGACATAGAACTAGTGGATAAACCTAAGGAAAAACTATTTTTCCAGGTCAAACCTTTGTAGAGGTTCCAGTACTTGAGAGTAAAATCCAGTTTGGGGCTATTAAATTCTAACTGTACTGGTAATTGTGCTAGGGGGGAGAAATAGGATGTAATTTCCTCTTCTCACGGTTGGGAGTCTTGTTTTTCATGTGGATTCAACCAAACATATTGTACATATTAAATGAGGAAATAATTATTACACATGTTTAATTTACATGAACAAATGCTTCTTTGATTTATCTCCTATAGCTTAATGTATTATGCTAGATATATAATTTAAGTTGAAGGCCCATGAGATAAATGACTTCTAGGTGACATTTATATTGAATCATCTATTTGTTGTGTTATATGAACATAATTGGTACGCATATATCTAATTTACATTACTAATATGTCATGCTTCTTTAATTTATCTTTTATAGATGACCAGAGCATCCATTTTTAATCTATCCCTTTTGACTTCGGATATGTGGGCAATATTCATCTGCATATTTTTCTATCATAAAGTAGTGAGTAAAATTGTATTCCATTTGTGTCAATGTTAAGGTTAAGCACATGGATTAAAGTTTTATATATTAGATGAGGAGGCTATGTATTACATATGGTCTTGAATGAGGTTTTGGACTCTTTATATATATATCTAAAGAGTCCAAATGCTCATTGAAGACCATATGTAATCCTCATCTAACTTAGCCAGGGATTTGCAATACTATATTTGAGTTGGCTAGCTCCATTTCAAGATATTATGGTTATCCAAGAGGGGATATAAAAAATGAAAAGAAGGATGTTGTTGTAGGTTATCCAAGTCGAACATAGAACCAATGGAGAAACCTAAGGAAAACCTATGTTTCCAGGTCGAACCTTTGTAGAGGTTCTAGTACCTGAGAGTAAAATCCAGTTTGGGGCTGTTAAATTCTAACTGTATTGGTAATTGTGCTAGGGGGGAGAAATAGGATGTAATTTCCTCTTCTCACGGTTGGGAGTCTTGTTTTTCATGTGGATTCAGCCAAACATATTGTACATATTAAATGAGGACATAATTATTACACATCTTTAATTTACATTCAAATGCTTCTTGGATTTATCTCCTATAGCTTAATGTATTATGCTAGATATATAATTTATGTTTCAGTGTCTTATTATAAAGAAAATAAATATGGTAGAGAAGTTCCCGTGTCTTACTATTCAGGCATACATATTTTGTAATCTTTTAGGAAGAAACACATGTTCTTAATCATTAGGCCCACTTAACCATTCTGATATGTAAGAAGACAACATAAATTTTTTATAAAAAAAAAGAAAATGACATTTATTGAGATGTATAAGCTTTTGTATCTATAATGAAGAAAGAAGCACAATATCAGTTTGCTTCTTTATTAAAGATATAATGAAAAAAGAAACACAATATTGGGTGCTTCTTTATTAAAGATAGAGTAAAGAATAGTTAGTCAAATAGATAGAATATTTTCCTTGGATTTCTCTCCCTATTTAGTAAAATATATTTATGGTGCCTAAAATTTCAACAAGCTGGTTTTCCTGAGAGGTTCAGGGGGAAGACTTAATTGATGTAAGAAGCTTGGTTACAGTTTTGTGAGAATCGGGGGCCGAAAATGTCTAAATGAATTCTATGTGACATTTGCATTGAATCATCTATTTGTTGTGTTATATGAACATAATTGGTACGCATATCTAATTTACATTACTAATATGTCATGCTTCTTTAATTTATCTTTTATAGATGACCGGAGTGCATCCCTTTTTAATCTATCCCTTTTGAATTTGGATATGTGGGCAATATTCATCCACATATTTTTCTATCATAAAGCAGTGAGTAAAATTGTAAATTCCATTTGTGTCAATGTTAAGGTTAAGCACATGGATTAAAGTTTTATATATTAGATGAGGAGGATATGTATTACATATGGTCTTGAATGAGCATTTGGACTGCATTTGGACTCTTTAGATATCTAAAGAGTCCAAATGCTCATTCAAGGCCATATGTAATACATAGCCTCCTCAACTAACTTAGCAACGGTCTACCTCCATATTGGAATGGTTTTGCAAATGGAATCTATACTAGAAAATATACTCCATCTTTTGAAGAAATTTTGGCTTTATGTGTTCCAAAAGAATCCACGTTGAAGGAAAAATATGATACCAAACCCCATAATGAAAATTCTGAACAACTTTCTATTAGATTAAAGAGAAAGTTTTGGTAAGTTGGATCTCATCAATGCACAATGACAAGAAAAAGTCTAATGGAAACAATGGTATGTACAAGGTTAAATGTTTTATTTTTCATTATTTTTAACACATCAAAAGATATTTTCCTAATAAATCAAACTCCAAGGGTAATAGAGGAAAAAAAAGGAACGAAAGAGATGAAGCACATGCAGCAAAGGGTGAAGAAGTTGAAAATAAACCCATGCATGAAGACATTAATTAATGACCTCTACTATGGAAGAACTTGGAAGGTGCCAAGTTTTCTTTCAAGTTTAGTTTCATTTCTTATTAGAAGATGACAATCAGAATAAAAATTGCAATTATACCTAAAGGATGAAAGTTTCTTTTTGATTTCAGAAGTTTGAAGTTATAAATTTTTATTTTAAGAAGGCGCATACAACTTAAAAGATATTGGGTCATCAAAAGTTGTGAACATATCATCCCACAAGATACAATATTCTATAGTAGTCATAACATTAAAATATTTTAATTTGACCATGAAGATTTATAAGAATTCATAATGTCATTTAGAAAGAAAACACCATAAGAGTAGCACAACATAGAAAGATTCAAGGTCGTTAAGAAGAATCATAGGGATTACTTCGAGCATGATATTTGTTTGTAGTAGCAATGAAGATAAGAATAAATCAAACATTTCAATAGAGATCAGGCATTTCAAAAGCAAATCGAGATTTTAACAAAACATATGGAAGTAATAAAGGAACATGGTAGATATTATATACATAAAGAGAAAGAAATTCAATAGTATATCTTGAATATAATCATTGGAAGGGAAATATGGAAGCTAGTTTCAAAAAGAGTTTTCTCTCATATGAAATAAAATAAAGTTACTCCTATTGTGTAAAGGAAGTATTCTGATCAGAAGTTCTTGCTATCAAGATTCAACAAACTTCCAGGATGGACTTATGGACATCATATTTAGAAGGAGTTGGAAACAAGAAACTATATATGTTGATTAGATAATTTACTTTTAAATATTTGGGAAGAGACTTGAAAGATACTTATTCCAAAGAAGGTTGTTTATAGTCTACAAATAGATGGCAACATCACTGTTTAATGTCAACCTCCCTCCATGATATGTGTCTATTCAAAGCTTCCAATGACTATAAATATAAAGTCAAACCTTTCATTTTTATCATCACAATTCAGTTTTCTCTAAGATTTTTGATAAGTAAATATAGATCTCAGCTCAGATTTGGGGACACTGGACAGAAAACTCAGTTTAGGGAATTTAGATCCCTCACTAGAGCTCTGATATTGTAGCAGCACTAAATTTCAGGCATGGACAACTGTAAGTACAATCATTAACCAAATATTGATCATAAGTACCCTTAGAGTGTAGAACTATGATCATTTTGGGTGGTAAGCAGCGAAATCTTGAAGCCACGAACTATGCTCATAAACTAAAACTCATACTTTTGTTAAAAGTCATAAATGTGACCTACGATCACTGTTCTAGTGACATATGATAAGTATAAGGACTGCAGTGATAAAACCTCAGATGAATGATACTGTTTCAAGTTGCAGTCTAGCCTTTAAAGCTCGGTCCTATGGAATTTAGCCTATGAAAAAATAAAACATACCTTTGTGTCAATATATTGTAATAACACATTTGTGGAGGACTAGAAAAATAAACTAAGGAGATATTTGTGATGACAAAGCTGTGGAGTGGTCACTTAACTGTGGATTATCATCATTTCAGTGATTAGTGTTCTATGTGGACAACTAGTGAAGGGTTGTACAAGTTAATAATTTGAAAATTCTTGAACAATGTGTCTTGCAGCATATTTAGACAGCGAAGCATTGACATTTCTTTGAATACATTCCTAGAGGCTAGTCTAGACATTCCCGAAGCAGAAAACTTGAAGATTATAATAAAGCATACATCATTGAATATAATCTTGGAATCATCTTGGTTAATTATCTTGTTATTGAGCTATTGAAACAGTCAGAAAATAAAATTTGAAGTAATTTCAGAACGTAACCTGGTAACAACAGCGAGGACGAGCAGGCAGCAACGACACGAACAACAGCGGGGATGAGCAGGCAGAAACTGCACGAACAGCAGCGGGAACGAGCAAGCAACAATAGAGAAAACGCGCGAACAACCACAGAATAATGAAACCGATAACCCGAATAACTTCGCGGGTGATTATTTTATAGAAATTAGTTCGGCCGAACTATTAACTCATAGTTCGGCCGAAGTTTTTTTACAAGTTCGGTCGAGCTTTAGTTGCCGGTTTTCCAATCTGCGGCAAAAATTCTGTTTGCCCGCGCCATCAGCGTGCCGTCAGTCTAAATGGAACCACGAGTTCGGTCGAACCTTATAAAATGTTCGGCCGAACTATTGCTGAAAAAAAATTTCAACCCCCGATTCTCACAAAAGTGTAACCCAGCTTCACGTTTCCGCCCTACTGTGCTTGTGATATCATCCATGGATGTTTGGGAAGCTACAAATAGTTTCAAATTAGTATGTATAAAACAATGTCTAAATCCTACAAGTTTGTTAATCTGTTGAAGTTATAGCCTTAGCCTATATCAGAATTTTTATGAAGTTATATATCAAACAATTTATAATTCCTACATATCAAACAGTTTCTAAATCCTACAAGTTTGTTAATCTGTTGAAGTTATAGCCTTAGCCTATATCAGTTTTTTTATGAAGTTATATATCAATCACTTTCTAATTCCTACATATCAAATAGTTTCTAATTCCTACAAGTTTGTTAATCTATTGAAGTTATAGCCTAGCCTATATCAGATTTTTTATGAAGTTATATATCAAACACTTTCTAATTCCTACATATCAAACAACTTCTAATGCCTACAAGTTTATTAATCTGTTGAAGTTATAGCCTAGCTTATATCAGATTTTTTATGAAGTTATATATCAAACAGTTTCTAATTCCTACAAGTTTGTTAATCTGTTGAAGTTATAGCCTTGGCCTATATCAGATTTTTTATGAAGTTATATATCAAACACTTTCTAGTTCTTCTATATCAAACAGTTTCTAATTCCTACAAGTTTGTTAATCTGTTGGATTTATAGCCTTAGCCTCAGTATCTAACTTGCTCACTTGCAAAGGCATAATACCAATCATCAATCACACCATTAAAACAAGTGATAGCTGGTGCCATCATTTTTGTTACTTAGAGTGACAAGACAACCCACATTCATCGATAGAAGCTAGTCATAATCTTTATGAATAATGATTAAAAACAGAGTTATGAAAAAATTATGAACAAATTTAAGAACAAATTCTAATTAATCAAATCAGTGGGCAACAAACCTGTATCATCACAGAGCCTTTGCAAACTTCATCAATAAAAATCACTCAATAAAAAGGAGGTGAAAATTCATTGCAAATTTCATCAATCAAAATCACTCTAAAAATGTGTCTTGTAATGAGAAGCCTTCATTAAATGGTGGGAGATGACCGGTTCAGAAGGTTGGTGACCAGTTTGACCGGTGGACAGTACCCGCCACACGCTTGCCCACATGGTTGACAGTTGTCGTACATGAAATGGATCAAACCTACGTGGCATGGGGGCCAGTCATTGTTGAGGTGTCCAATGACTGACCCCTCTCCCCTACAAGTTTCAAATTATCACCCTGTTCTCATTCTCCATGCCATGTGGGGGCTTCAATGCCAGGTACCAACCCTCCCCAATTTCGATGCAAAAATCCTGATTGAATGATCCTTACTTGCTAACTTCATCAATGAAAATTACTCGCTAACTTCATCAATAAAAATCACTGAATAAAGGAGGATACTCTGAACAAAGAAACTCAATTCATAAGCAAAAAAGGTCTATGACACCAAATTCCAACTTGGATTTTGGCCCATTTCCCCACTCTGAAAATGTGTCTTGCAATGAGAACAACCCTGAGTGAATGATCCTACCTCTTAATTGATTAAAAAGAAGCGGATTATAAAAATCATAACTGCAAACCAATGATACCCTGAACAATCAAAAGAGGGTGTGAACAAAGAAATTGAATTGATAATTGAATTCAACATTATTAACAACACAACCTCATTGCATCTAAACAAACTATCCCTTGAACATTACATGCTCTTTAATGAACATAAACAGATACCAATAATCATGTTAAATAACAAGTATATCAACATGGCGAGAAAACCAGCATTCATATATAACGAAATTGTGTGAGGGAATCAAAGAAAATAAATAATATTAACAAATTGTAATTAATCAGATCAGTGGGCAACAAACCTGTATCATCAAAATTCATTGCAAACTTCATCAATCAAAATCATTGAATAAAAAGGAGGTGAAAATTACTTGCTAACTTCATCAATAAAAATCACTGAATAAAGGAGGATACTCTGAACAAAGAAACTGAATTCATAAGCAAAAAAGGTCTATGACACCAAATTCCAACTTGGATTTTGGCCCATTTCCCCACTCTAAAAATGTGTCTTGCAATGAGAACAATCCTAATTGAATGATCCTACCTCTTAATTGATTAAAAAGAAGTGGATTATAAAAATCATAACTACAAACCAATGATACCCTGAACGATCAACAGAGGGTGTGAACAAAGAAATTGAATTCATAATTGAATTCAACATTATTAACAACACAACCTCATTGCATCTAAACAAACTATCCCTTGAACATTACATGCTCTTTAATGAATAGAAACATATACCAATAATCCTGTTAAATAACAAGTATATCAACATGGGGAACAAACCAGCAGTCATATATAACGAAATTGTGTGAGGGAAACAGATAAAATAAATAACGCTAACAAATTCTAATTAATCATATCAGTGGGCAACAAACCTGTATCATCAAAATTCATTGCAAACTTCATCAATCAAAATCACTCAATAAAAAGGAGGTGAAAATTAATTGCTAACTTCATCAATAAAAATCACTAAATAAAGGAGGATACTCTGAACAAATAAACTGAATTCATAAGAAAAAAAGGTCTATGACAACAAATTCCAACTTGGATTTTGGCCCATTGCCCCACTCTGAAAATGTGTCTTGCAATGAGAACAACCCTGATTGAATGATCCTACCTCTTAATTGATTAAAAAGAAGTGGATTATAAAAATCATAATTGCAAACCAATGATACCCTGAACAATCAACAGAGGGTGTGAACAAAGAAATTGAATTCAACATTATTAACAACACAATATGAGAATTTAGACAACATTATTAACAACACGGTATGAGAAAATGTCATGAAATTAATTGAAAACATGTATAGAATATAAAACATTATTAACATACTCGGCTCTGTGGTGGTTATACCAATATTTAAACATCAAAATATCAATTCACAGAAAATCATAAACCCTAAACTCTATATCTCAATTTACACAAATTGTTTTAATTAACACAAAAACCCCACCCTAAAGCTCAATATTACCAACAAAGTATGAGAAAATGACATAAACCCTAAATCCTATATCTCAATTTATGACAGTATGAGAAAATGCCACCATTATTAACAACACAATATGAGAATTTAGACAACATTATTAACAACAAATTATGAGAAACTGTCATGAAATTAATTGAAAACATGTAAAGAATATAAAACATTATTAACATACTCGGCTCTGTGGTGGTTATACCTCGGCTCTGTGGTGCTTATACCAATATTTAAACATCAAAATATCAATTTAAAGAACACCATAAACCCTAAAACCTGTATCTCAATTTACAAAGATTGCTTTTAATTAACACAAAAACCCTACCCTAAACCTCAACATTACTAACACAGTATGAGAAAATGACAAAAACCCTAAACCCTGTATCTCAATTTACAGAGATTCCTTCTAATTAACAAAAAAAACCCTCCCCTAAACCTCAACATTACTCACACAGTATGAGAAAATGACATAAACCCTAAACCCTGTATCTCAATTTACAGAGATTCCTTCTAATTAACACAGAAACCCTACCCTAAACCTCAACATTACTAACACAATATGAGAAAACATGTACAGAATTTAAAACATTTATACCAGACAATTATACTTTAAACATTTACAGAAAAACATAAACCCTAAACCCAGACTCTCAATTTACACATATTCTTTTAACTAACACATAAAATCAGAAAATTACCAATTTACTTTAAACATTTACAGAAAACCATAAACCCTAAACCCATAATCTCAATTTACACAGATTCTTTTAATTAACACAAAAATCAGAAAATTACCAATTTACTTTAAACATTTACAGAAAACCCTAAACCCTAAACCCTATATCTTAATTTATTCAGATTCTTTTAATTAACACAAAAAACCAGAAAGACAATTTACAGAAAACCCAAGTGCTTAAAAATGCATTAAAACACAGTAAAGAAGCTGAACAGAGAACATATCCTTCAGGTTAAATTTGTTTACAAACACATACATATGACTGGTACGACATAGTCCTACCTTATGACTGCTCTCCTCGAATTCCTCTCCCTCCTGGCCTTCCTCCTTTTCAACTGCATTGTCCTCCTTGCCTTGCCAGCCAACTGCATTGTCCTTGGCTTCTACATTGACATGTAAACAATGCAAAAACCCAATCATTCATAGAGCACAAACATTAAAAAACATGCAAAAACACTTAAAAAAAACTAAAACCAACAGGGAAACACACCTGAAAGCACAATTCACAGCATCCAGAGCTGAAAAACGCACCTGAAAACACAATTCGGAGCATACAGACCTGTAAGCCATGCAACGCCGAACGCAGGTAAAACCACCACAGAGCCGAGGTAAGAACACCACAGAGCCGAGGTATGACCACCATAGAGCCGAGGTATGACCACCACCACCACAGAGCCAAGGTATGCCCACCACAGAGCCGAGTAAAACCACCACAGAGCTGAGTTAAAACCACCACAGGGTCGAACCGAATAAAACCACCACAGGGTCGAACCGAATAAAACCACCATAGAGCTGAATAAAACCACCAAAGAGCAGAGGTAAAACCACCATAGGGCCGAGGTATGACCACCACATAGCCGAGGTATGATCACCACAGAGCCGAGGTATGACCACCACAGTGCCGAGGTATGACCACGACAGAGCCGAAGTATGACCACCACAGAGTTGAGCATAACCACCATAGAGCCAAGTCAAAACACCACAGAGCCGAGGTATGACCAGCACAAAGCTGAGGTATGACGACGACAAAGCCAAGGTATGACCACCAGAGAGCCGAGTATAACCACCACAGAGACGATTAAAACCACCACAGAGCCGAGTATAACAACGATAGAGCCGAGGTATAACAACGACATAGCCGAGAGTAAGCAACATAGAGCCGAGCATAGCCAACAAAGAGTCGAGGTATAACCACATAGTCGAGGTATATCCACCACAGCGCCAAGGTTAAACCACCATAAAGCCGAGGTTTAACGGACACAGAACCAAGGCATAACAATCATAGAGCCTAGGGAATGACAGTTTTGTATGCCGCCGTGGTCGAACCAGGACCAGGAGAGCTCGAGCCAGGAGGGCACAAGTGCCATAAGGAGGATTGAAGCGTGCGGAGGGTGGTGGCAGAGGCGTCAAGCATTGATGCTCCTTTGTGCAACAGTCGGAGCCAGAAACGAACAACAAGCAGACCCGAAGCAAAAAACGAAGCTTCATGGAGAAGCTAACGTTAAATGGTGGGAGATGACCGGTTCAGAAGGTTGGTGACCGGTTTGACTGGTGGACGGTACCCACCACATGCTTTCCCACATGGTTGACAAGTGTCATACATGCTGGCGATCAATCCTATGTGGCATGGGGGCCAGTCATTGCTGAGGTGTCCAATCACTGACCCCTCTCCCCTATTGTACTCCAAGAGTTTTTTTCTTTCTTTCTTTTTATTTTTTTTACTCCAAGAGATTTTTTGTAGTCAATAGTTGGACATAAATATAATGATTTTATTTTATTTATAAACATTTATATGTATAACAGAAAAAAATATGTATATGAATTGGGTGATTTTTTTTTCACTTAAAAAATTATTTTTTTGTTTTTTCTTTGAAAAAAAATATTAGAGATTGACACATATATTATTTGCAGAAAATCCTTGAAATTTTGATTGTGATGTAGCTTATGATGTAGCTCTAAGGCTAAAAATTTCAGCACAAGGCTAAACATTTCAGCAACCTCGAAAAATCATAAATAAGTTCTTCAACTAGTCTGAATTGAATCGAGAGTGAGAGGAGCACTGATATAACATGAAAATAAAAAAACCGTTTTAAATAACAAACTCTTGAAACTGAATTCAACATGACTCTGGTACCTGAGTTGACTTTAAAACAAGAAATATAAATTATGCAAGAAACAGTAAGATACTGTGAAGTATTTGGCTGATCAGGAACAAACTGTTTCTAAGATGGCCTTTAGGGTTTGCTTCAGAATCGCTGATTTTTTTGCTTTGGCCCAATACCAGGGCATTGTGTGTTAGTTCAAGTTTAATATGGAAATAGAATGGGGGTATTGAAATTGATTGTCTATCCAGTCTTCATATACAAGTGTGCCCAGTTCCAACTCTAAAGCATTTTTAGAGAGACTATTTGTTGTACCATTGTATTCTCTCAATAGGTGTTGGAATCTAATGTGTAGAAAATGAGTCTTTAGATCCTTAATTATGAGTTTCCACACTGCTAGATTTAGTACCTTTTGGTGGGTGGGACTTTACTCACAGGAATTCAATAACACATTTTGAGTCACCAAGACTGAGGGTATGATTTATGTTTTTTAATTTGGCTATCATCATGAGGGCCCAAACAACGATCAATTCTGATAAATTTTCTTTTGTGTTTGTTCCCGTGCCAAGACCAATTTTGATATGGACTGATCTATTATATGTCATGCTAATAAGGTCCCCCTCCTCCACAAAACCTCTTTTGAGCCACTCCATCGAAGAATCGCAATGTAATTTCCTACTGAATGCAAAGATAGAGAGCTCTTTCTTAATATTTCTTTTCTCGAGAGGGAGGTATTCCCTTAAATGAGTGGTGATCTATGAAACCAAAAGTGGAATAAATGGCTAATAATATCTGGAGATAGCCTTATTTCTTAATCACCAAATTCCCCAGGCAATAAATATAGGTATAGTACAGAGGTGATTAAATTTCTTCGCCCAAATTTGCAAATTGTTCCCTCAAAAATGGATCACTTCCAGTCATCTTTAATGCATAATAATTGTAGGACAAAAGACCATATTTCTTGGGAAACTGAGCAACTTATCAAAAGATGATCAAAAGTCTCATCTTGTTGTTTGCAAAGGCCGCAACCGCTAGGCCTGCAAGCCTCTTTTTTGGAGGTTTTCCCAGGTCAATATTTTGTTATGGAGGACCAGCCACGTAAAGCATCTTAATTTATTTGGAATATGCCATTTCCATATGCTTTAGTACCACCGTTTTTCAGCTGATATGGTTTGAGATTGAACTATCTCTTCATAGGTTGATTTAGTTGTGATGTTTCTAGATTTAACTATGATCTTCTATGGGGCACAACAATAGCAATAATGAGCTTCTATGGGGCACAATAATAACAATATGGGGACTATATGGGCACAAAAATAACAATAAGGGGGCTACATAAACAATAACAATAATTATAGATACTAGTATTATAGAGACCTAACAAGGAGTCCTTACGATATTAAATATTGTCTTAATTTAGCTGATAATTTGTATACTCTAGCCCCTCCAATGAATGGGTCCTTTCCAAGGGTCACTTAGTTCCCATATCCAAATTTTCAACCTAGTCAGTTGAATATATGGGAAAAGGAGGACATGAGAGCTTTCTAGACCATAGAGCTCTCCTTAAAAATCAAATTCCAAAGACCCTTCCCAAACAAGGTTCTCCACACATTTTTCATTGCCAATGCTTGTGAAAAACGAGATAGGCTTTTGAAACCCCATGCTCCTAGATGTTTGGGAGTAGAAATCCCAACATCCATTCCATCGGTGTATGTTCAATGTTTTTCTCCAAGTTGGTGAGAACTGAATGTAATATGAGGTGGAGTTATGAGAGCACAAAATGCGGGATCCTATTTGAGCCATTTTGATTGCACATAGAGATTGTTCTTTCCTTAATGCTCAGTGGATGGCATCCAAAGTAGCTTCATCGAATATGATGGCATACATCCTTTAAGCACTAATATTAAGTGTAATATTTCAAAGTGTATATCTTTTAGCCAAAGAGATTAGCAAAGTGAATGAAAGATTAAAATAAAAATAGTAATGAATAGAAGAAAGTAAGTAAAAGATATTAGAAATGTTATTGAAAGATTAGAATAAAAATGACAATGACTAGAGGAGAGCAATCTAAAGGCTTTGTCAACATAGGGCTTGTCACCTCTCTTTTAGCATGGGGTTGAAAGCATGGAGTTGGGTTACACTTTTTGGCGAAATAGGGCGTTTTTGGGTGGAAAAACCAATGGCTTGATCGAGCCATTTAAGCACTCGATCGAGCCTTTTTTAAACATTCGACTGAGCTCCTTGGGCATTCAAAAAGTAGCTTGATAAAGGGTTAAAAACTAACCCTTGATTGAGTTATATCGCTCGATTGAGCTATGACGCTTGATCGAGCCCTTATATATATATATATATATATATATATATATATATATATATATATATATACCGCTCCTGCAGTCTATGCATGCCATTTGCACAAACCATGGGAGCTCAACTGAGAGTTTAAGAGTAGCTTGATCGAGGTTATTGGAGCTCGATCGAGCAATGATGCATTCAAATCAACCTCATGAACCACTCCGCCAACATTGCAGAGGCTCAAACAAAGGTAGGTACTCTATCTTTTGTCCTTCTATTTTTTTTTTTTGCAAAATGTAACAAATTAATTAAAAAAAAAACCATGTACAAAAACTATGAAAACCGATTAATTTAAAAAAAAAAAACAACCATACAAAAACTACGAAAATCACATAAAAAACCCTTGAAAAAAATCTTAGAAGATCACAAAACCAACCAAGAAAATCATAAAGAAAACCCTTCAAAACAACTCAAAAAACCACAAAACCAACCAAGAAAACCATCAAAAAAATCCTTCAAAAGAGTCTAGAAAACACGTTGAAACCACTTAAAAAAATTGTAATTTAGGTTTTAAATTTGTTTCTTACTTAGAATGTTTCGTGTATTAAATGCATATTTTTTAATTTTGAATGGCAATTTAAAGTTTTTTCTAATTATTTTATGTCTTGAAATTTTTCTTTAGGAATTTTGTGAAATAAATTTTCATTTTTCTTTTAATTTTTTGTTATTTAAAATGCATTTTAAATTTCTAGCAAATTCAACAAAAAAATATACCCCAAAAAGCTCCAAAACATTAAACAATGAAACTATAACCGATAAATAAGTAAATTAGGAGCTTGAGATTGACATGACAAATATAGTTGGTCATAGTGAACCTTTATTTATAAAATAAAAAAATTACTTTATTTTATTATTTTAAATTTAAATTAATTTATATTTAAATATTTTTTTAATAAGAAATATAATATGATTCCAATTTGGATCGAAATCTCTGATTCTACAACCAATAGGATCTTTCTTGTAATCTTCTATTTCACCCCTATCAACTCTACATTCTATAAGAAGAACAACTTGGATAAGAATTGTCCTTTCAATTCTTTAGAAAAAGACATCCTCAACCTGAGAAATTATGGTAATATCCTTTTACTGGGAGACTTTAATTCTGGAACTGCTACTAACCACGCCACTACATTAAGCAATGACTCTAACCCCGACCCCTTGTGGCTTGATGAAGATTGTAACTTAGCTAATAAATTCAAGAGCAAATTTGAAGACATTATCGAGAACTTATTCGACACCGAGCTCCTCAAAATTTGTAGTTCCAAAGACCTAATTATTTGTAATAGTATTAACAAGTGACCCCTCTCTGGTCAGATGACATGTTTCCATGCGCTGGGTAGCAGTGTCGTGGATTATGCAATTTCTGACATCCTCGTCCTCAACAATATTACAAACTTTGAGCTTCTTAATGGATTTGAGCCTGACTCTGACCATAGACCTATGTCTCTATCCCTCAATCTTGCTATGCATAACACACACATGCAGGAGACTAATGAAAGAAAAAGACACATTCGCTTCGATAGAAGTAAAACCAACCTCTTTTTAAGGGATTTAGAGAGGGATTTAGGCCCCATGAATTATAATTATAACATTGATCAAATTTATTACCGTTTCACTACTATCCTTTCCAACACCATTAGCAAGTTTCCTAATGAGATTCTGTTTAAGCAGTCTAATAGAACTTCCAATCCATGCTATGACAAAGACTACAAAATTTCCAAGAAAGCGATCAGAGATGCTCCTAATCAAATCATTAAGCTGCAGAACAAAATATCATCGAGAGGAAGAAAATATCATACATTAATAAAAGACAGGATTATCTTCTCCACCTTTCTAAAGTCACGCCCAAAAAATTTTGACGGAATGTTCTTGTCCGTAAAACCAAAGATAACCATTCTATCCCCTTATAAAATTGGGATAACTACCTTAAGAAGTTGTATGACTCTCCTGACACTATGGGCACCACCTTAATCACTCCAATTAAGGAGGATGTATTCTCTCTTTATGACATTAAGTCTGGTATTAATAAGCTCGTTAATGGGAAAGCTAAATATATTGAAGGATACTAAGCTGAGATCCTTAAAATGGGAAGATCTATCCTCATTACTTATCTCCAGAAGTTTCTCAATTTGGCTGTAACGCATGGCTTCCCTCGGCTTTGGACGCAAAGCCTTATTGTTCCTATATTTAAAAATGGGAACAAGAGTGTTCCATCTAACTACAGAACCATTATGTTTAGCCATGTCCTGGCCAAACTTTATGGGCTCATTTTGGAGAAGAAGCTTAGCCTTTGGCTTGAAATAAAGGGAAAAAGAGCTAAAGGATAAGTTGGTTTTAGGAGACATCACTCGACTATTGACCATCTGGTCACTCTTAGAATCATTGAAGAGGAGTGTCACAATGTTAAAGTCGATCTCTTACGTTGCCTTGTGGACTTTAGAAAAGCTTTCGACATTGTTCCTCGAGATAAGATTTGGGAGAGACTTAAAGAGATCATGGTCCCTCCTGAGCTAAGGATTGTTGTGATCCGTCTTTACGAGACTGTCACTGCCAAACTTAAGACCAACAAGGGGTGGTCTAAAAACATTAAATGCAATATCAGATTTAAACAAGGGTTCCCCATATCCCCTACCCTTCTTGGAATATACATTGATAAGATAGAGGAGTGTCTAGAATCTGTGGGGTGCAACGGCACCGAGCTTGCTGGTGTTCTCATTACGCTTCTCGTCTATGCCGATGATATTGTTCTTCTTGCAAAAATCCATGATGACCTTGATAAACAGATCCAGATTCTTCATAACTACTGCTCCAAGATGGGTATGACAGTTAATACCGACAAGGCTAAAGTCATGATCATTAAATCCAAAAAGATCACCCATGGTAGTTTCGTGTATAGTAACCAATGCTTAGAGTAGGTTTCTTATTTTAATTATTTGGGCATTGACTTCCCTCATCATCTCAACTGGAATTATAACATCAAGAAAAACATTATTGGGGGCTGGAAAGCTTATTATGAGCTTGAAAACAATTGTAAGTCGGTCGATCTTTACATTTGGAGTAAAAAGAGGTTCCTCTTTGAGACCCTTGTCACCCCTGTTGTCTTATACAGATGTGAAGTTTGGGGTTGTAGTATATCCAGAGAGTCATGGAGTAATATTGAGATGATTCATAAGAAATTCAGAACCTACAACCTTAATATCAAGGGAAATACTCACTATCCTATCCTCTTGATCGAATCTGGTTTGTCCCTCATTGAAAATACAACTATGTTTAGATATCTGATGTATAAGAAGAAGCTTGAAAACATGGAATAAAAAAGGCTCCCTAAAATTGCTTCTAATTGTAGTCAAAACCCTCACCTTCGCCTCAAACGCCAGTTCCATAAGGATGCCCAGTCCTGACTCAACCATTGGGGAATTAAGGAGGAGCTTAGTATGGGAAGCAAAGATAATATAAAAAATACTATTACCTCCAAGTTTAAGGACAAGCTGTGGGAGGATTAGGAGCTGGAGGGTAAAAGGAAGCTAAGATACTATAAGGAAGGGATCAACCCCACCCTTGATAATCAGAATTATCTCTCAGTGTTGTCCAAAAATAAGAAAAAAATTAACATCGCTAAGATAAGAACTAATTCCCATGAGCTTCGTAGTGAGACTGGGCAGTGGTCTATTCCCAAGACCCCTTGGAATGATACAATCTGTCAGATTTGCGATTCTAAGCAAGTGGAAGATGAAAAATACTTCCTTTTAGACTGGTCAACTCTTACTCACATTCGCTCTCAATTCCATACCATCTACCATACTTCCAATCTTCTTGACCTATTAAGCCAACCCACCTATAGCGATCTTGGAGCACTTATTTCCCTTCTCTTTGACCATAGAAACAAGATTTTGAAGAATCAAACTTAGATTCTTCTGATAGACCGCATTGATCTTAACGGACGGTAACCATCATCATCATCATCATATAACATTTTACATAACATATATATATAACTATATAACATAACATGTACAACTATATATTTAACTATTGTTTAACTATAATATCACATAGTTATATATTATAGTTCTATATTTAAAATATATTACATAATATCGTTTTACAATTACAATTATATATATATATATATATATATATATATATATCTCATGTTACAACATAATTAGGTTACATAATTACTATATAATAATATATATTTAATGAAATTATAACACACACACACACACAGATATGTATATATATATATATATATATATATATATATATATGTATATATAGTTTTACAATTGTTTTGTTCATAACATAAAGTTATAACCTAGAACTCTATAATTATTTAACATGTATAACATAAAATTATTTAACATAGCGCACACTTATATAACATAGCATGTAAATTAACTATAAATAAGTTATAACACATCACATATATAAATATATTATAATTGTATATATACTGTCATAACATAAAATTTTCTATAACTATTCAACATGTAACATAACTTGTTATTTAACATAATATGAAATTTTATATATATATAGTTCATAACATAAAATGTAATATTTCGTGTAGAAATAAACAACAATATAAAGCAACATTAACAAGCATCTACAACAAATAGAGAGACATCACACGAATAATGCAAAATATGGAGAAATGCTGAGCCATTTTATTATGTAACTAAGAGATAAAATGAGTACAATGGTGATCAGAATCATGGCACCTTGGCTTGCACTCGGCAAGTTGGAAATACTCTCAGAAATGCTCACTAAATAGCTACTCAACTAAGGACTGCGTAATATCTAAACTGTTGCTGCTACTACTGCCGGATTGTTGCTACTGCTGGAATAGGATGGCTCTTTGGTGTTGTTCCCCTGCTCAGAAAAATACGAAACTCTGGGAATGATCTCTCCTCCTAATACAACGAAAATCCCAGAAATGATATCTGGAATGGACGACCCTGGAAAATCACCTCCCTTGAGGAATAACACTCTTCCAGTGAATACGATGGCCCTGAATGATAACTCTATAAATGATGGCCTCCTCCTGTACCAAAATCATGATCAGTGAAGGGATGGACCCTCCACACTATCCTCGGGCTGAAATCCCTGATATCTCCTCACTCCCGGAACTGCCTCTACCAAAAACTATGTAATCCCTCCAAGGGACTACACTGTACAAGCAACTTCATGATCTTGGATGAAGATGCTATGGCTCCCTCCTACAAAACGATGGATAGAACTACTCACCCGAGCAGGCACTCGATGTCCCCCGAGGCTGAGGTTGGGATCTCCGCTCAGAGACACCTGGTGTGCTGAACATCACTGCAGACCGAGCTAAATAGCTTGAGCGTGCTCTAGTCTTGATAGATAGAAAAATCATAAGATGCAAGAATGCCCGAGAAAGGCTACCTTCCTCTCCTTTTATGCCTGTGAACCCCTAACTCCATTGGGCCCACCTATGTTGCTATGTCCCTTTGTGTCGCGCTGTCCCTTGCTATGTTGCGCTGCCTCTCCCATGATGCCACTGCGCTACCTACCCACATGCTGCCACTGCGTTGTCCTAAGTGCCTCCTCTCCTGTAATGTCACTTGGCCTCATGGGCCCCACATCATCTTTTAATTAGGATTCCTAGTGAGTTTAGGAAAGTGTTTTTATTCTGGTTTTTTATTCATCGGTCCCCTCACCCCTTTATTTTCGCCCAACATTAGGATTTTTAGAAATTAATCAAAATTAATATCCCAATTAGATGACTGCTAATTTGGGGATATTACAGCCCTCCCCGCCAAAAATTGCTTGTCCTCAAGAAATTCTTAAACAAGCCTCTTCTCTAGCTGGCGCTCCCCACTGTCACTGCAAAATGTGCCTGGGTCCCATATGCACCACTAAATCTTCCCTGTCCTTTGCATCGCCCTAATATGAAGTGATCTCTCAATGCCAGGATCCCAAGCCGTCCTGTCCAACATGAAGCTCCTCCAGTTCCACTCACCATCCTGCCATGCTAATGAAGTCCCCCAACCATTAGTGACTCGTGAAAGCCCAATGGGAGATCTACATGATCTCCCCAAGTAGTAAATGGGTTAGCCTTTGGTAGATAAACCAAATAGCTTTCATTATGAAGAAGTGGGAGACATATGGAAAAATTCATATGCTATCCACTAGCCTCCTCAAGGCATGAGAGATGGTAAATGTTGGGTGCCTCAACCCCAATGAGAAACTCCAATCTCCATGCTATCATCCAAACAAAGTGAGCCATCCTTGGTAGCTCAGAATCACCAATTCCCTGCTTCTGCAATGTGTAGGGGTTGCATGGTTGAAAATGAGAGATAAAATTATTCAACTTACGTTGTCTCTCTCTCCATTTATGATAAATTTGGAGCTGCTGATCTTGGGCTGCAATAATATAGTCCTCATGAAGCCAAAAGGTACCTGGAATCTCATGATCGCCCTCCTTGGTTCTAGGAATATCTCTTGCCCAATCCATCCCACATATAGTGAATAGAGTTTCATCACCATACAGGCTCCAAAAGAAACATGGAATAAGTGTCACATGACATACATGATGGTGATAATAGTCCCTCAAGTGAGACCAATGTTATTATGCTTCTTGCTGTCTCAAAACATGATATGATAAGTGGCCATCCAACCACTTGTTTGCTGCCATAAGCTTCTCAAAAGCTTGAAAATAGTAAAAGACATTAGTTATTAACTGAATATGAGCCAAGCAAAACAAGTCTTGCCCAAAGTCCTCTAGGAAGTGGTAAATCCCATCACTGCATGTAGTCCCAAAAGGACCATGAGATCCAAAGAGAGGCTTGCTCTCTTGTGGAGCAATGTGATGCGAATGTATGGAAAGGGAATGATCATACGTGTTTATTTGATCAATAAGAATCAAGACACAATCCTTACCATATATTATAGGCAAGTTGGTGAAGAGGTCCATAGATGAGCCTTCCCATGTCTCCATAAAAAGGGAAACGGGCTGTAACAACCTTGCAAGCTGGTTGCTTTCCTCCTCATACATCAAACAGGTTACATATCTCTTGATATGTTGGTGCACATATTTTTTGAGATTCTCCCAATAGAATCCCTCCATGATGGTGTGATAAAACTCAATGAAGTTTCATTAGGGGAATTTTGACGTCTAAAATGGGCCTCCTAAGGAAATAATAAAATAATAGCTAAACCAATAAAATAATATTTATTTATTTTCAATTCACTTTTTGCACCACAATCCATGTAACCATAGTTAAATTAAATTCAAAATTTGTACCAAAATAAAATTAATAAAAAATTGTATTGATGTGACTATAAATAAGAATGAGATTTTGAAGAAAAAGTCATTATCATTGAACAACTAATGCATTTGTCCTTTGTACTTAAATAACTTAAAATAAAATAAAATATAAATATACATTTATAAATTCTAATTATATTATATGCTATTAATTAAAATTTATATTATTTAAATGTATAATAACATATAATTAATATACTATATAAAAATAATATAATATAATAAATGTATAGGGATATGCATTGTTTATTTCAAAAAATATGAAATGACAATAATATATTTTTATTCAAAAAGTGTGAAATGACATTTATTATGAGTACTTTACTTTGACTTTAAAATTATTTAGAGCACTACCATGGTTAATCATGAATTTTTATCCACCATTGAGAATGTGACAAGTAAGTATCTTTAACTCAAGCAATGCCACCTCAACCATTAGAGATGATTTCATCCCCTAAAATGTGATTGGTTCTCATAAAGTGAATTTTGATTGTACATTTTTCTTAGGAGGCCCATTTTAGACCTCAAAATTCCCCTGATGACATGTGCTAAAAAGAGTGCCTCATATGTTGCATGTAGAATCTCCTCCTTGAGCTTGGAGTCTCTAGTCAAGTAGATTTGATCATGGAAATAAATGACTCCATCAACCACTATATATCTCGCATCTATCACTTTCCCATCAAGAACCTTACATGTGAAGAGGTTCTTGGAATATTCCACCAATAGTTGGGACTCCCAATATGGGTCTATGTTCCCCAACAATGACAATGCTATTGAAACATGAAATGAAGCACCTATCACATCATAGCTCTCCTCTTTGACATGCTCAATGCCAAAGCCACATGTTGGAGTATGGCTACCCCACTTTTGCTGCCTCCCTTGCAGTTGATCTTTCCCAAGACAAGATTGAAGTACATGGAGGTCAACCTCCTCTTGAAAGGTATTTCCCATCCAAAATTTCCATAGTTTGGTCAATGCAGACAAGAGTGTCAATAATCTCTTGTCATATTCAGAAATCTTCCTCATGTGTGGAAGTATCATTTGCTGCTCCAAGGCATTGGAGTAGCCTTTTGACACCATGCTTGTGCCTTCATAGATTCCTGAATCATCATTCGTCGACGCAAATAGCAGAGTGGGAGATGGAAATGTCCATATTAGAAAATTTATCATCCCTCCTTTGAACCCATCAAAGGTTCTCTGTGTTGTACTAGCTCCTCCCACGACTCCTTCCTTAGCCAAATATATCAATGCTGCATGATGTTGAGAGAACTCTTCGTTCTTCTTCCAATCAGGGGGTCTCCCTGGTGGAATGCCTCCATGTAATGAAACATCAAGGCCTAGATTAGGTTGTATATGTGAGTGGACTGATTTGTCCCTAATCTCACTGTGCAAATCATCCTCTTGCTTATGTGCATAAACCTCCTGAACAGGATGGGTGTGTATGTTCCCAATCACTTGATGCTGGCCCTCCTTCTCACATTATCCTACCTTCTACAAGATCTCATAGTTTAAGGTGTTCTTCTCCACTGTAATAAAACCATGCACCTCAAATTGATGAAGAAATTTTCACTCCATGATATGTTGAAGGGCACCTCCAATGAGACCTCTCCATGAGATCTTCTTCTCATCAATTCCCTTCCAAAACCAATAAGGTTCTGGATCTGGTGCAGGTAGAAGTTCCCCTTTGAGATGTGAGATTATCATTGAGAAAGAGTCATATTGAAAGGGGAAAATATTTCCCATCTCAAGATGTCTACCATTTATCATCTTATTCTCACTGCTGCACATTAACAACGTTGCATATCTGCAAGATAAAACATGTGTTGTCTCAAAGCAAGGCACGATGCTGAACTCATAGCTAGCAATTGTGCATAGGATCATCCTCATCCCATCTTATGAAACTCTACACTTCAACTCAAGGGATTGAATGTAGCCCATCAATGAAAAATTAGGATGGTTCTTCCTTCCTTCCTTGATTAGATCAAGGGTCCTTTGCGCAATGATATGATGCTGCCCCAAATCAACATGTTTTTCTAACCCTTGGTCATGCATTAGCCCTGATGGCATGTCCCCATAGGTTTCAATAAGAGGTAATAAAACAATATGAGATGAAGATGGATGCATACCTTGGATTAATTGATACTCATAAACATCTTGCAAGATCACAAGAGTTTCTTCTTCCAACGCAATGATCTCTCCAATTGTTGGTAAGATTGATGGATGCTCTTCTATCAATGTAACAATGTAGGAAACTACCTCCTCTTCCTCATGCATCTCCTGAATCATGTATGGGACTCTATGTGTCAAGAGCTTAAGAATACCTTGCAAAGATGCAAGCTTCTTTCCTCCATATACAAGTACTTTTGCAATTGGTGGTGAATGTAGTGACTCTTTGTCCAGAGTGACAAGAATGACATCCTCCTTTGACTTCTCAGGAAATGTCTCTTTGCGACACATCTCTGGTTTTCTCACATCAAACTTATTTCTAAAATTATGAAAGAAATATAAATATTTAGTCACCTTTTCATGCTCCATGTGACCAAACCACCAATCATTGTCTTCACCTTGAAGATGAAGTGTTGCAATCTAGACAACCTCTTTTTTAGCTACAGGATGTACCCTGAAAAATTCATCTAACACTTTCCTCCAAGCCTTTACAGTGCTCGAGGAAGATCCATCAAATGTAGGCAAATAGAATTTGTTGTGCCTCTTCCTTCTGTTGCTGCTATCGAATCTTATTTCTTCTTTGAGTTTAAAGAATTGTTGGAGAGTTAGATTCTCCTTGAATGCTCTAGATTTTGCTTCGTAATCTTCAAGATATAAACTGAGAGTCCCATGAATTTCAGGTTCCATGTTTCTCCTTTATTCATCTTTATACCAGTCACCTTCTTCAAAGAAAGTGGGCATAGTAGGTCTTTGAGGAGATCTATGATTCTCCGGTCTTCTTTGTTGCTGATAAGAATTACTGGGACCTTATTCATTCTGAAACCTTCTTGAGGTTTCTCTTTTCCTTTTTCTTCTTGTTTCATTTATCTCTTCAGAGAGATCCTTCATAGCTCTAAAGAAATATGAGGAAAAACTTAATCCCTCCATTATAGTAGATATCTACTATCTTCTTTTCATATGTTGTCAATAATGTCCACAAGCTGAGCCAAATATCATGCTCTGATACCACTGTGATATTCCGTGTAGAAATAAACAACAATATAAAGCAACATAAACAAGCGTCTACAACAAATAGAGATACATCACACGAATAATGCAAAATATGGAGAAACGTTGAGCCATTTTATTATGTGAATGAGAGATACAATGAGTATAATGGTGATCAAAATGATGGCACCTTGGCTTGCACTCGAAAAGCTGGAAATACTCTGAGAAGTGCTCACTAAATAACTTCTCAACCAAGGATTGCGTAATCTCCAAAATGCTGCTGCTACTACTGCCGGACTACTACTACTGCTGGAATAGGATGGATCTTTTGGGTTGTTCCCCTGCTCAGAAAAATACGAAACTCTATGAATGAGCTCTCCTCCTAATACAAAGAAAATCCCAGAAAGGTTTTCCAGAATGGATGACCCCGGAAAATCACCTCCCTTGAGGAATAACACTCTCCCAGTGAATACGATGGCTCTGAATGATAACCCTGTAAATGATGGCCTCCTCCTGTACCAAAATGATGATGAATGAAGGGATGGAACCTCTACACTATCCTCAGACTGAAATCCCTGATATATCCTCACTCCCGGAACTGCCTCTATCAACAACTGCGTAGTCCCTCCGAGGGACTGCATTGTACAAGCAACTGCGTGATCCTGGATGAAGATGCTATGGCTCCCTCCTAAAAAATGATGGATAGAACTCCTCACCCGAGCAGGCACTCGAAGTCCCCCAGGGCTAAGGTTGGGATCTTCGCTCGAAGATGCCCAGTGTGTTGAACATCACTGTAGACCCAGCTAAACAGCTTGAGCGTGCTCTAGTCTTAACAGACAGAAAAATCATAAGATGCAATAATGCCCAAGAAAGGCTGCCCTCCTCTCCTTTTATGCCCGTGAACCCCTAACTCCCTTGGGCCCACCTATGTTGCACTATCCCTCTGTGCCACACTGTCCCTTGCTACGTTGTGCTACCTCTCCCACGATGCCACTGCGCTGCTTGGCCCCATGCTGCCACTGTGCTGTCCTAAGTGCCTCCTCTCCTGCACTGTCACTTGGCCTCATGGGCCCCACATCATCTTTTAATTAGGCTGCCCAGTGAATTTAGGAAAGTTTTTTTATTCTAATGTTTTATTCATGGGTCCCCTCATCTCTTTATTTCTGCCCAACATTAGGATTTGCCGAAATTAATCAAAATTAATCTCCCAATTAGATGACTGCTAATTTGGGGATATTACATAAAATTTATATAATGAGATATATAATTTAATTATTATATTATAACACACACACACATATAAGTGATAATTCTATAACTATTTATTATAACCATAAAGTTATTTGACATAACACACACACACACACACACATATATAGTGTAATATCAACATCGTTCATAATATTTAACATAGTATAACATGTACATTGTGCATAACTAGAAAATTTTACTTACATAGCATAATTATTTAAAACATAACACACACACACACACACACATATTTTCATGTTTCTACAATGCATCATTGATAGATACATTAAATCCACCATGAAAAGTGCATTTGGCCTAGTAAATAAAAGAATTTAGAGTCAAGTTTCTAATTTGTACCATATTGTTTCATTATGTAGTGTGTTGTACAAGAAACATTGGCTTCATGTGCTTGCACCTAGTACGTGTCATGTGTCAAAGTCAAACATTAAGAACATAAATCCTATTATTTAGTTGGCATGAAATTTTATTAGTTTTCTAAATAGGTTTATTTCAATTTTTTACATATTTATGCGCCATGAATAAAATGCATTATTTAGAAATGAGAAAAAGTGTGAAGGTAGATTTGATCACTTCTTTCAATTGTGTTTACATGGAACTCAATGCATTTTGGTTTGTAAATTATCAAAAAATGGACTCTAAAGTTTAAGACTTTAGACTAGATTATTTTACTTGAGTTTAGAAATGGTTTTTTTTGTCAACATTTTTTTCTTAGATTAGTTTATATATATTATATGTAATATGCTGAGGCATCCCATATATGCGATCCAACTACATGCCATTATAGTGTGAGCGGTTCTATTATATGTGGATGGGCTCGTGGTAGATTATGTAACCCACCGAGATTTCATGTTCCCATTATAGAGCTTTCCTCCGACCCCAGTCGAAGTGTCAAAGTTAGTGTTTCCGTCTCTGTTGATGACCATGCTACATCCAGTAGACTTTCTTCACCCATTTTAGGCATGCCTCCTACATTTTTAAATTATCTTTAAACTTTATGTGTTTATGTCTTGAAATTGTCTTTAATTTTTTAAATTGTCTTCAACTAATGTGTTTGAATTTAATGTATATGTTATTATGCTTCTAGTTTGTTAATTATATATATGTTAAATTATGTTTATGTTTTACAGGTCCTCAATAGGCCAAAGTTGAGAATCAGAGTGTAAAATCTATCCCTCAATAGGGATGATGCTACAACTCATATCACATTAGAGGATGTTACGACCCGTCATACATGGATCACAACAGAGATAAATAATATCCCCGCCAATTCACCAACTCATATTGCATTATCTTTGATGCTAGATAACATGACTAGGTTGATTGAGACATACCGAAGGTCAGGCCCACATAGCCACATATTACAATTCATACATAGGGTCAGGAGGCATGAGGTTAGAGGCCCAGATTATTGAGAGGTGGTGAAAGAGGCCACCAAGGAAATTGATATTCGGGGGGAGTTGTTCGACATCCCTTTGAATGTCACTGCTAGACATAAAGGTCCGATCCCACTGAAATATTTTAGTAATTTTCATGCAACCCCTTTCATGTATGATAGATTCATTGGAGGTTTGGGAAAGTTCCCAAACCATGACCAGGTCACGATTTATTTTGCTAAACATTTATGTGTAGAGTTTGTGTTACATATGACGTTAGATTACACTAATACCAGATCTCATTTTTATGGTACCGGTATGGGACATACCTATGAGCATGAGGGGGCTCATAGGGACCCTAGGCTTGTGCCACCAAATCAAAGATTCTTTCAACTACTGTATTAGAGCTTGGTATTAATTGGAAATCTAGAGGAGATGTTGTAGCTCAGTGGTGAGATGCATGAGACTATTGCAGACAACATGTGTGCATCATTGTCTAGTGCACATGTTGCATTACATGGAGATATTAGGAGACCACCACCACTACCTCATGACCCACCAGTGCTGTTATATGATGATGTATTTCTCATGAGTTTACCCTTTTAGAAAATTTTGACACATACATGTATGTATCGTGATGCCACTCGTGAGACTTGGAGGGTGCATGGCCCGTGTGACACACAACATATATATGTTTAGTAAATTTAGTGTCCTAAATTGCTTTAATTAATTATCAACCAAGGCTAGTAAACTGATGAAGTGTGGTGCACCATATGTGCTTAAGCAACTTATTCCTTACTTCGTTGTTTTGTGTTTTATGTTGTTTTTGGGGGGGTTTTTGTTTTTTTATATATAAGGATGGTTAATCTAAAACTATGGAAAGACTTAAGTGAATCTAAATTAATTTTTGAAAGAAGAAAAGGAAGTGTACTAAAACTATTCTATTTTTCATAAAAGCAAACCAAAAGCTAAGGGCTAGTTAAGTCTTATTTTGGTAATCAAAGCATCTATTTATTTTGTTTATTAGTCCTAATCCATGGATCTATTTTTGAAACTAAGATTGAGAATTACAATGCCTAACTTAAATGAAAGCAGAAAATGAGTCAACTATTGTACCTTTAGTTACCTCAACATTCAATTGCTAGGCATGACCCTATTGAAATGGAGTTTAGCAACTATTTTTACTTTAGTCTGTTAAGGTCCTAGAACAGAAAACAAGGAATGCAAATAAAAATATCTAAGATGTGTTTAGTTACTCCAATTATTGAATTTGTAAAGAGTGATCTTCTTGATGTAATGTTTAAGTAACTAATTACACCTGTTTAAACTAGAGAACTAAGAAAACTCTGCAAATCGATAACTCAAAAATTGCATTTCATTTAATCATTCAACCATCCCTTCTTAAAACATGTTTAGATTAATTCCTTTTAGAGTGGTTTTTAGGAAGATCATTGTTTGCAGTTAAATGAGGGTATTGAAAGTAAAAGCATGTAAGATCTAACTAACATCAACTAATGTATAATTGACTTGTCTGCTACATTCAAATGTGAAGTGTTTAACCTCTTGAGATGCCTTCGAAGAAATAAATTATGCCTTAGTCCTTGGCAAACAAATGACAATAAGAAAGATAAATTCAACTACTATATGTGTGAGATATTTAACCATTTAGTGTAGAATTAACATATTGAAAATGGTTTTCATAAACATCTATTGACACAAAAATTGACAACTATGTTCTAATGGAAATAAAAGATAGGAACAGTAAAAATAAACAACTGTGGTTTCTTAGCACTTCAATCCTTAATCCACTTTCGAAAACAAAGTTTCTATTTCCATGAAATGTTTTGGAAGAGTAAGTTTGCATAATTGCAATTTATCATTAAAATATTTGAAAACTGGAAATGAATCATAAACAGAAATTTCTAAAACAGAGTAAAGGAAATCTAATTAGAAAAACAAAATAAAAACCTCCTTTAGAAGGAGGGGCCCTATGCACCTGAGTTGGTTGACTCCTAGCTCGTTAAAGGTGCAATCAAGCAAGCATTTGGAAAACTAAACTTCTTTATTAAAACAAGGTCTGGAAATAGAGTATCCAATTATAAATCTGAATTGTACTGAATTGTCTCTCGATTCTGTGGAACCACTATTTAAAGAGAAATTACATAACTAATTGTGAGTTAAACTAGATACAGGTGTCTAACTTGAATTGAAATTGAAATAGGACTGTTGGACTCATGATTTTCTACGAAGAGAAAATAAGCGGTCATAATGCTGTAGGTAACGTTCTTTGACTTGTAACTTTGACCATGAGTTTAGGCTACTTTTTATGTCGATCTGGATCGTGGGAGTAGGATAGAATCCATGAAGGCAAGATTCTAGAAACAGCCATGTGGCCCAAATCCTCAACTGACACCTAGAACCTGCTAAACCATAAGAGTGGCTATGGAATGCACAGTTAGCTATAGAACAGGCTGCATTCTGTAGCTAAATTGCAAAAATGTATCGAAATAGAAAAATCATGAAAATATAATATGACAATCATTTAAATGCATCCTTAAGGCAAAACCTTAGCATTCTTCATTGATTGGGGTTTATGAACTTATGGAAAAGTGGTGGAATGAGGTGATAAAAACTATAAAAGAGAGGGTAATCCTGAGGTTCAACATACCCCCACTGCAAAATCATTGCATGTCCTCATGAAATTTGCCAAAATTATGAGTTCTTCTCCCTCACTGCATTTTCTCAGATACCTCAACTAGGACATCCAACCTTATTCTTTTGTTCCTCTTTGAAGTCAATGCCATTCTTGGCCTTTTCATAAGAATTTTGAACTCGAGGTTTATGATTGCTTTGTTCAATCTCTTGTTCTTCTTCTTTAATTTCCTATTTTCCTTGTGCAATAGTCCTAGCTACAAAGTAGTATTATCATGCATTTCTTTTTCCAACTTGTTTTGTTCCTTAAAAATCTCATTCTCCTTCTTGATGTGCCTGTTCAATATCTCTAATTCATAAATATCCTGCTTAAGAGAATCAATTAGAGGTTCTTGTGGATTGTCAAGTGGTTCTTGGTTCATTGAGGCACTTATTCTTTCTAATGACTCTACATAATCATATATTTGCTGCTAAAATAGATCTATACTAAGAGATCTTCTACTGGGGCCTTCTTCAAAATGATAAACATGAGAGTTTTGAGGACTGTACACTGGAGAATTATCAAAAGGTGATGAAATTAGGGTTTCCTCTTCTATATTTATGAGCTTTGTCCCTATGGATGGTGTTTTCTTCATGATGCCTCAGAGTTTAGAGATCCTTATTAGTTTTGGAGGACCTCCATTCCCTTCATTTGTGACTTCACTCTCTTTCTTTTTATTTCCTTTAGCCCTATTTTGTTTCCTAACTTCTGTCAGTTCCTCAGAAATTAGTTTCTCATCATTCCTATGTAGTGAAGTTTCAGGCCTGTCTTCAACAATTACATCAGTTTTATTTCTTTTACATCTCCTGAGATTTTATTCCTTGGGTGGTGATTCTGGTTGTTCTTGAAAATGATTCCTAACAAGGAAATCCTCCCAATTTTCTCCCATGCTTCTTAAGTGAAATTCAATCAATATTTTCACCAAGCCATGATGATGCATAGTGGTCTCTATGTATTGTATTCTCTTTTGTACATTTGAGGCTATTCTTCTTATACTATTGAGTAGAAAGAAATGAAGATTGATTTCACTATTTTCTAGAAAATTCATTAATAAATGGATATGATAAACATACATGGTTCCAAATCTTCCTTCACAAGTTATGAATTTCTGCAAAATCAAAAGCATATTTCTCCATTGCTTTTCAGAGCAGTACTTGAGATTCCTTTTCTAAAGACTGAGACATCCAAACCTGGGTTTTTAAGTATCACCTTCGATGATTAATTATGGAATTATTTGTTCTTGAACCATCTCTCTCCATGCCTCAGAAGTTCTATAGCTTCCGCCAGGAATGACTCTGTCACTGCAAATTTAATGTCCCCAATCTCTACTTCGGTTCCATCAAAAGACCGAGCAAATGACTTTGTAATTTCCTTATGAAAACCATTAAAATTTTCTATGAACCTCAACCATCTAGCTTTCTGTAGCAGTTCTCTAACCTGTGGGTATCCTTCCATGTATTTTACCCCCACTTTTTCTGTTCTAACAATCAAGCCCATCCTCCTTCTATGCAGAGTGCTTTCAACCTTCAGAATTACCCCTCTGTTCTGTGGAAATGAATTGGTTGTAGAGTTGAGGGAGATGAATTGGCTGTGGAGTCAATGGAGATGAATGAGCTATGGATCTGATCGAGGGTTTATGGTGAAATATAGGAAATAAATAAGTGATATGGTCTTGGAGAGACGTAGACAAATAGGTCATGTCATGATCATGACCGTTAGTGCTCAATCAAGGATATTAATGATGGACCGTTATGCAACTTTATATGAGGGATATGGTCAAGATATATCATGATGAGGATTGAAATCAATTCGAATGATGGATTGTGAAGGAACATATGAATGTACATATTATACATATTTCATGTTTTTAATTTTGCTATTAAAAAATTTTTTACACTTTACCTCAAAACTTAACCTTTTTTTGTTTGTTGTTTGCTTGATGTTGCTCCTCAGGTACTCTTTTGTACCATGGTGGCCATCAAACATAATCCTTTAGTCCCTTTTCAATCATCATTTCATAATTGTTGAAGTGGCTGCAGAATCAAATTAGCTATAGAATAGAATCAACTGCAGAATATACTCAGCTACAGAATGTATTATTATTATTTTTTAAGTATGGAACATGAATGGAATGAGTGAGAAATATGAAATGAAAATGAAATATGACTTATGGAATGAATGTGAAAATGAGATGAATGAGATGGAATGATAGTGGAGTGTGATGAAATGAAACTGAATTTGCAGATTATGAAGCTACAAATATGAATGTAGTTTTCACTACTTTATTACAGAAAAGAAAAAATGGAAAATATAGGATGTCAGAGAGCTCTGATTTTCGCCTTGTATTTTCTACATAAGTATGCCAATAATTGATTGGTTTTCATACTTATACACATTATTATTATTATTATTATTATTATTTTCAAATGTGGGAAAAATAAAAGCTAATTTTGTGAAGAAGAAGAATTATTCTTTACTAACTCCATATCAATATTATCTTTAATTTTTTTGACAAACTCTTCTTTTGAAAGTGGTTTATGATATACTTTCAACCGATGACCATTGACAAGAAGAGATACCTTTTCTTCATCTATTGTTCTGATCTTCACTGCTCCTTTATCAAAGACTTTTTCAATCTCATATGGCCCAAGCCAATGAGTCTGAAACTTTCCTTGAAAACCCTTGAATTTTGAATCGAACAAGAGTGCCCAATCCCCTTCTTGAAAATTTTTCTCTTTGATATAATTGTTGAATGCCATTTAGTCCTTTGCTATTGGACTATACTAGTTCTTTGGACAACATCTTGTCCGATTTCATCTAGTTCATTGAGTTTCTCCAGTCTATGCTTCTATGCTCTTGATAAATCAAGTCCCAATTGGACTGCCATCTTGAAGGTTTTGATTTTAAAATCTATAGGGAAAAGGATTTGCTTCCCATAAACAAGTTCATAGGGAGTATGCCATTTTTTGTTCCTCCATGTAGTTCCGTAGGCCCATAAGGCTTTAGGAAGCCTATCTACCCAATCTCTTCTACGTAGATGAACAATCTTAGTGAGAATTCCTTTGATCACCTTATTGGTAGATTCAAATTGACCATTTTCTTGTGGATGGTAAGGAGTGGACTTTCTGTGCTTGATATTGTAATATTCCACCAGCTTTTTCACCATATTTGATGTAAATTGAGCACCCTGATCTGTTACAATTTCTCTTGGAACACCAAAACGAGTGAATATATCCTAAAAAAGAAAATTAACTACAGATCCTTCATTAGAAAAAGGTAATGCTTTAGCCTCTACCCATTTAGTGACATAATCAGTGGATACCAAAATATACTTCTTTTGTTTAGATGGAGGATTGATAGGTCCAATAAAATCCAAGGCCCATTTTTCAAAAGGTTCAATGAGTACCTAAGGTTGTGATTGCATTTCATTTGAAGGAGCAGGTTTCCCTACCCTTTGGAAACTATCACACCTTTTGACATATTCTTTGGCATCTTTGAAGATGGATGGCCAATAATATCCTAAATGAAGGATTTTACAGGTTGTCCTCTTGTAAGCAAAATGTCGACCACAAGGTTCATCATGACATGCCTTAAGAATTTCAGGCATTTCATCTTCTCGAACGCATCTTATGGTAATGAGGTATGGACCTGTCTTGTACAATTCATTAGTAATCCATGAGTATCTTGCACTTAATTGAATGATTCTTCTTTTCTCTCTAGAATGCAAATGTGAAGGTAATTTTCCTGAAACTAAGTAAATGGCAATATCTGCAAACCAAGGGGTCCGAGTAGTTATTGCAAAAAGATATTCATCAAGAAATTTATCTTCAATTGGAGTGTTATCTTTGATATTTTGAATTCTAGACAGGAAATCAACAACTGTGTTTTGTTTTCTAGGCCTGTCTAGAACAATAATGTTGAATTATTGCAGGAGAAATAACCATCTTGTAACTCTACCATTAGTAATATATTTATTCATTAAATACCTAATTACAGAGTGATATGTTTGGACAAAGGTTTCATAGCCTGCTATGTAATGTTTGAATTTTTTGATAGCATGAACAACAATTAAGAATTCCTTTTCAGTTACAATGTAATTCAACTATGGAGGAGTCAAATTCTTACTTGTGTAGTAGATGGCATAAGGGATCAAGTCTTTTTGTCCTAACACAGCTCCTAGAGTTGTGTCTGAAGCATCTGTTGAAATGTGAAAAGGTAGTTTCTAGTTAGACCCTCTTAAGATGGGTGCTTCAGAAATTTTTTCTTTTAGGGTTTCAAATGCTAACTAGCAGTCAGAATTCCAACTAAATTCACAATCTTTGGTGAGTAATTTGATGAGTGGGGATTTTTATTTTGGTGAAATTTTCTATAAAACTTCTATAATACCCTGTGAATCCTAGAAAATTTTTAACATCCTTCTGGAAATTTGGAACTGATAACTTGGAGATGACTTCAACTTTAGATTTATCAAATTTAATTCCATCTCCTGAAATGTGATGTCCTAAAACAATCCCTTTAGTAAACATCATGAAACATTTTTCACGACTTAGTGAGAGGGTTGCTTCCTTACATATTTTAAGAACCTTTTCCAAGTTTTCTAAAGCTTTTTCAAATGTATTACCATAAACTGTAAAGTCATCCATATACACTTCTACACAATCATGTATTAGATCATAAAAAATTCCTAGTACTTCCCTTTGGAATGTTGTAGGTGGATTTCATAATCCAAAAGGAGGTACTCGGTAGGCATAAGTCCCCCATGGACAGGTGAATTTTTTTTTGTCCTGATCTTCAGGTGCAACCTGAATTTGATTATAACCACTAAAACCATCCAGGAATGAGAAATACTTCTTACCTGCTAATGTATCTAACACTTGATCTATGAAAGGAAAAGGAAAATGATCTTTAAGGGTAGCTTTATTCAATTCTCGATAATCAATGCATACCCTCCATTAAAAATTATTTTTGGATACAATCACTAAAGGAGAAACCCACTGACTGTCTGAAATTAGATAGATGAAGTTTACATTTAACAACTTTTGCAACTCTTCTTTTACAATTTCCCTAAGATTTGGATTCATCATTCTTTGAGGTTGTCTGACAGGTTTTCAATTTTCCTCAATGTAGATGTGATGTATACAAGTCTTAGGACTAATTCCTTTCATGTCAGTTTATTCCCATGCATATGCAGATGAATGCTGTTGCAATTCTTTGATTAGCTTCTCTTGTTGTAACTTTTCCAAGTTTTTGTTTATGTTCAAGGTTTTCCCTAGAAAGATTTCAACTGTAGAGCTACCAAATTATTCTATAGAGTAAATAGACATCTACCTAGATGACACATATTCAATATTGGTTTTTTCTTGAAATTTATCATGTTCATATTCTGGAGATGATTCATAATTTTCTATTATATTTAAGATTTGGCTATCTTCACTAATGTTTGAAATAGTAAAGGGAGGTTGTATATCTTCTTCATAATTAATCCATTCTTTGTCATCTATCTCTGTGATTGTTCTTGCTGGAGGATACAAAGTGAATTTCTTGGTTGAATTACCATCAGAAATATACATGTCACCAGATCTACAGCTAATGAAAGCATTAGTTGTAGCCAACCAAGGTCTTCCTAGTATGAGTGGGTGTGGACCTCCTAGATTGTTCTTAGGGGTTAATATCATAAAATCAATAGGATACTCCCAAAAATCTAAAGACACTGAAATATCTTCTAACACACCATCTGGTTTGATTACATATCTATATGCTAATTGCAGTAATGTAGGTGTATAAAGAAGATTAGGAAGTTTGAGTTGTTCCATTGTCTGTTTGCTCATAATGTTTATTTCTGCTCCTAAATCAATTAATGTATTTGGAATTTATACTCCATTGATATGTGTTTTTACAACTGGACTTCTGGGATCTAAATATTTTTGAATGGCAATCTTTCCCATCATTATGTCTGCTATTTTTCATACAAGATGGATTCTTTTTATTTCTTTTATTTTTCTTCTTGGTTTCTTCATACTCAACTCCTTTATTGTTTTAGCTAATATTGGAATTTCCTCGATGGCTTGTAACAAAGGGATTTTGATGAAAATATTTTCAATTCATCTAGGAAATCATAATTAGGCAACATAATATGCTTTTCTACTCCTCTATCAATTTGTAACCTTTCATGAAAAGGAGGTGTAGAAGTAGATACTGATGGTTGCTCTATAACATGAGTTGAATTTATTTGTTGCTTTTGCTTTTCCTTTTCAGAATTTTGGTTTTGAAGAGCTACTTCCTCCTCAAAACTTTTATTGGGCTATAGAGAATCTTCCTCAGAATTGTCTTGTTCTTGAATGATTACAGAAAGCTTCCTCTTTTGTAATATCCTACTAGATCTTAGTTGGACATCATTAAGATCTAGAGGATTAATCATATAGGTTGGAAATCGCTGACCTTCTATCATATAGGTATTCTGAGGATTTGTATTGTTAGGGTTTGGTAATGGTTGGGTAGGTAACTGATTTGGTCTCTAAGGGAATGGTAGCGATAGTTTTGGATTTTGGTTTTGGATTGGAGTTTGTTGATTTTGTTGAGGAATTTGTTGGGGAGGATAATTTGGATATGATGGAGGATATTGATAGTACTGAGAAAATCTTCCATATCGATTTTGCATTCCTTGAGCCCAAGGTTGAGATTGAAATTGAGATTGGGGCCAAGGTTGTTGCCAAGAATTCCAATTTGGTGGGGGCTGAGTATTCATTTGGTTGTTAAACCCTTGACTTTTTGGCCCCTACCATGGTCTTCTAGAGAAAAAACAAAGAGATTCTGAAGGATTTGATGTTGTTTCTTCTTGAAAAACAACCTTAAGACCAGGAAGTGAAGGACAATTCTTAGTCTCATGACTTTCTGAACATATCATATAGTTTTCTATGACTTTTTCTTCAAGAGGACATTCTGTCAAAGCATGTTTATTTCTACATTTTGGACAAAAAATGGCTAAAGCATCAGCCTTAGCCTTCTGCTTGTTTTGTAACTTTAGGGTGTCTATTTGTTCACTTAGACTCCCTAAAATGTCTTTTTTGAATTCATCAAGCATGTTTCCAATTTCTGACCTACTCACTGTTCCAGTTGCAGATTTTTTTACCCTAGCAAGAGCAAGATCTCTTGGTCCTTTCAAAATTTTTGATTTTCCTCTTGAGAGATTAATACATAGTTCCCCAATATTAGGCAATGGAAGTTGAGATATGTCCCCCTTCCCCATCATGTTAAGGATATGTATCCATTCATCTCTAATTGTTTTCAACAAAAGAGCTTTTAGAGTGTCTTGATCTAGATTTTCCATTTTTTCTCTTTTAAAGTTATAGTTAAATATTTCAAGTAATTCCTCCAAATTTTCATCCTCTTTTTGCATCATCTTAAATACTTCCTCTTTGTGATTAATACGTATACAATAGTCCAAATACCTTTCTAGAAATGCTCTCTTCATATCATTCCATTTCCTAATAGACCTAGTGATTAGACTCATGAACCATTTTAGAGCTTCTCCTTTCAATGTTGAAGGAAACAATTTGAGTTTTTGAGCATCTTGTAGATAATCATAAGTTCTGCACAATACTTCAAATTCAAATAAAAATGTCTCAGGGTATTCACTTTTTAATCCATGAAAGTTTGGGAGAACAGAAGGTGAGATATTTTTCATGGTAGCATTTGTCTCTTCATCTATTATAGGGAATCCAAAAGAACTCTTAATTCCCCTTCTACCTCTACCTCCTTTTTCATTTACCCTACCTCTTCCTCTATCTCCTCCTCTACCTCTACCTCCTCCAAATAGTGCATTTTCTCCATTAAAAATTTCTCCTTCTCCCTCTCCTCCTTCTTCTCCTCTTCCTGCCATAATAGATTCTTCAGAGCTATTATAAGGTTCAACATGTAGGGTTAACTACTCCTTGGGTTCCTCTATCAATGGTATGTTGAAGAAAGGTTTTTATTCTTCCTCTTCACTAGGGATTTCTAACTCTTCAGCTAGAATATGTTTCCCTGTAGAAGTGAAAAAGGTTACTCCTTCTGTTGGAGTCCTAGGATCTTCTTCCTCTAATATTGCCTCAGTGGATGAAGTAGGAGATCCTCCTAACTGGATATCTGATCTTAGAACTTCTGGAAGTCTATGGTTAGTAAAATATGGGATATGAGTTTGAGATGGTGATGTACTACTTCTTGGTCTAGGTGGAGTGAGTGGTTTTGTAGGGATTAAGCTTCTGCCTCTAGCTATGAATCTTCCCCTAGAGTCTCTTTCTATACACATATCATTTCTTTTTGAATGTAAGAAATAAAGCTACCTAGTTACACTTCCCCGAAAAAGTCGCCAAAATGTTTAGTCAATTTGGTGTCCTAAATTGAATTCATTAATTATCAACGAGGGCTAGTAAACTGATGAAGTGTGGTGCACCATATGTGCTTAAGCAACCTATTCCTTACTTTGTTGTTTTGTGTTTTATGTTTTTTTTAGAGTTTTTTTTTTTCATTGAGATCTAAGGATGGTTAATCTAAAACTATGGAAAGACTTAAGTGAATCTAAATTAATTTTATAAGGAAGAAAAGGAAGTGTAATAAAACTATTCTATTTTTCATAAAATCAAACCAAAAGCTAAGGTCTAGTTAAGTCTTATTTTGGTAATCAAAGCATCTATCTATTTTGTTTATTATTCCTAATCCATGGATCTATTTCTTAAACTAAGATTGAGAATTACAATGCCTAACTTAAATGAAAGAATAAAATGAATCAATTATTGTACCTTTAGTTGCCTCAACATTCAATTGTTAGGCATGACCCTATTGAAATTGAGTTTAGCAACTATTTGTACTTTAGTATGTTAATGTCCTAGAACAGAAAACAAGGAATGCAAATAAAAATATCTAAGACGTGTTTATTTACTCCAATTATTCAATTTTTAAAGAGTGACCTTCTTGAAGTAATTTTTAAGTAACTAATTACACTTTTTTAAACTAGAGAACTAAGAAAAATCTGCAAATGGATAACTTAGAAATTGCATTTCATTTAATCATTCAACTATCCCTTCTTAAAACATGTTCAGAATAATTCCTTTTAGAGTGGTTTTTAGGAAGATTATCGTTTGCAATTAAATGAGGGTCTTGAAAGTCAAAGAATGTAATATCTAACTAACATCAACTAATGTATAATTGAGTTGTCTGCCACATTCAAATGTGAAGTGTTTAACTTCTTGAGATGCCTTCGGAGAAATCAATTATGCCTTAGTCCTTGGCAAGCAAATGAAAATAAGAAAGATAAATTCGACTACTATGTGTGTGAGATATTTAACCATTTATTATAGAATTAACATATTGAAAATGGCTTTCATAAACCTCTGTTGACACAACAATTGACAACTATGTTCTAATGGAAATAAAAGACAGGAACAACAAAACTAAACAACTGTGGTTTCTTAGCACTTCAATCCTTAATCCACTTTTGAAAAGAGAGTTTCTATTTCCATGAAATGTTTTGGAAGAGTAAGTCTGCATAATTGCAATTTATCATTAAACTATTTGAAAACTAGAAATGAAGCATAAAAAGAAATTGCTAAAACAGAGTAAAGGAAATCTAATTAGAAAAACACAATAAAAAACTCCTTCAGAAGCATGGGCCCTCTACAACTGAGTTGGTTGAATCCTAGCTCGTTAAAGGTGCAATCAAGCAAGCATTTGGAAAACTAAACTTCTTTATTAAAACAAGGTCTGGAAACAGAGTATCCACTTAGAAATATAAACTGTATTGAACTGTCTCTCGGTTCTGTGGAAACACTAGTTAAAGAGAAATTACATAACTAATTGTGAGTTAAACTAGCTATAGGTGTCTAACTTGAATTGAAATTGAAATAGGACTATTGGACTCATGATTTGATACGAAGAGAAAATAAGGTGTCCTAATGCTGTAGGTAACGTTCTTTGACTTGTAACTTTGACCATGAGTTTAGGCTCCTTTTTATGTCGATCTGGATTGCGTGAGTAGGATAGAATCCATGTAGGCAAGATTCTAGAAATACCCATGTGGCCCAAATCCTCAATTGACACCTGGAACTTGCTAAACTATAAGAGTGGCTGCGGAACACATAGTTAGCTGCAGAACAGGCTGCATTCTGTAGCTAAATTGAAAAAACTTATCCAAATAGAAAAATCATGAAAATATAATATGACAATCATTAAATGAATCCTTAAGACAAAACCTTAGCATTATTCATTGATTAGGGTTTATGAACTTATGGAAAATTGGTGGAATGAGATGAGAAAAACTGTAAAAGAGAGGGTAATCCTCAGGTTTAACAATATATACAAAAATTTTTACTCTTATTGTCAAACTATGCATAACTATTTATATTAAAATTTCTAGTTTGTATTATATTGCATAATTTAAATTAATAAGTTCATGATAACATGTAGATACGCCCCAACTACATGGATGAACTTACGAGGTCATCCAAGGGGGAAGTTGATCAACTAGGGCATCCTCGACCACAAAACGCTTCCATGGATTCTCCTCCTCCTCCACCTCCACCTTAAATGTTCACTAATGTGGAGGAGAGTTAGGATGTACAACCACATGGACCAACAATTGAGGTAAAATTATTTATTCCTGATATTTCAACATTTTCTTTTTTAAAGTTACATAAATATGCTAATTAATTTGTAAATTAATTATAATTTTTCCTTGCTATTGTGTACACATGCCCATATGCAGAGTGCCATTAATTACACTGCTATGTAGAGACATGAGTGGGATGCTAGGTTTATAGGCATTGATGATGCAAGCCCATCGATGTAGTCCCTAATTGTTGAGCCACAGGCAAGGGAGCACCAAACCCAAATTCATGATCAGACCCCCATCCTATTAGATTTGCATTTGGACTCGACTAAGGTTAGTAGATTCATGGATATCTGTAATTAGAATTGTGGTTCAATATAATTTATTTCCACATTGTTTATTTTTAAAAAATAATGATCTAATTAGTTTGAATTCGAATGTGTTATATTGCAGTACTAGCTTATGGACACTTACCTTGTGTGGAAGAACTCACATAGGAGTTTAGGTGGTACTTAGAGTGTCATAGTTTGTATATTTTCAGACTCATTTCATAGGGAATATTCACATGTGTGATATCGAATTTGTATATTTTCATACATTGCCATTTTATGGATGTACATTATGGACATTATTTTAGTTTATATATGCTTATTATTTCAGTTTATGGATGTGCAAGTGATATTTGTAATTTGTATATATTTTCATATAGATAGTTTATTGATACATGTATTCACTATTTCAATTTATGGATTTGTATTAATATTATTTATGGATGCTCATTAATTTTTGAAGCTTAAATGGATCTATTAAAATTATTTCGCTAATTTAATAAATTTTCTATATACTATAACTTCTATTAGTAAAATATATGTTCAATTTTGATTTCCAGTTTCATAGACTAAGAAAATAAGTACAATCTTAAAAGTTATGATGCAAGTAACTTTGATACTTAAAATGAATTAAAATAAATCATGTATTGATTTAATATTGAACATGGTAATAATTCCAATCATGCTTCATATTGGCTTGTATAAAGTGTTTTTTAGTGCAATCAGCATGCATGCTATTACAATTCGATTTAAAAAAAAAAATTATTTGAATTATAAAGTTATATATATATATATATATATATATGAAAAATTTTCTTACCCACCCACATACCATTGCATGGAAAACTTTTCAAAGTATTTTAATCAATTTCTTATCTCAAGGTTCAATTACAAAACACAAATATTATTGAAATAGGTTTTATTCAACATCATTTATTTTGAGATTATCTACAAGAGCTTAGTCATAACATGAGATAAGTCAATCATATTGAAATTTAATATAAAGGTAAAACAACAATATATGGCAACATTTCTATAATTTTATATAATGGTATCAACTTTCATAAATTTACAAGTAGTTATCCAAGTATTTCAATCAATTCCTTATGATGGAAATTTAAGTTTTATTCAACTTTTAAAAATTCAAATATGATGGAAATTTTTCTTCTTCCCTCTCTCCCCTTTCCATCTATATCTCTATCTCCCTCTGTCTCTCCTTCTTCATCTCTCTATATCGCCCCACAAACATACACATTGTTTCTCCATATCTATCTATATCTCCCTCCATCCCTCCCCCTCTCTCTCTCTCTCTCTCTCTCTATCTCTCTATGTCTCCCCTTATATATCTCTTCTCCTTCTCTCCCTCTGTCTCCCCTTCTATCTCTCTTTTCCTTCTCTCCCTCTGTCCGCCCTTCTTTCTCTCTTCCCTCATACTCTCCTCTCTCCCTCTCTCTCTATCTCCCTTGTCACTCTCCCCCCCTCTCTCTCTCCACCTTTCTCTCTATATATGTATTTATTCTTACGTCTCTCTCTTTCCCCCTCCAAATCCATCTCTCTCTCTCTCTCCCTCTAAAGTCCTCTTTATCTTTCTTTTTCTCCCACCTCCCTCTGTATCTCCCCCACGTCACACACTCTCTCTCTCTCACTTATTCTTGCAAGTCTGTTGACTATCTCTCTCCCTCTCTCATTCTCTCTCCCCCTTCTCTCCATATAGAGTCCTTCTTTGTCTTTATTCCATCTCACCCCCAAATATACTCTCTCTCTCTCTCTCTCTCTCTCTCTCTCTCTCTCTCTCTATGTATTGAACTTCTTCCTTCCTATCTTTTCCTCCAACTCCATCTCTCAAGCTCCCTCTCTTTCTCGGAGACTCTCTTCTTTTCTCTCTCCCTCTCCATATTTGTTTCCCCCTCTATCTCTCTTACCCTTCTCTCCCAATCTCTATCACTCTATATTTCAAAAAATTTAAAATACTTTGACAATTAAAATATTATGTTTAAATATATATATATTTTTTTTAATTTTTGATTTTTAATTTTTTTTTATGTTGTACAATAAATAAATAAATATATATATATATAATTTTTTAATTAATTAATTAATTAATTTATAATACATATTTAAAATGAAATATTTCAAATGTGAGTTGTACATTCACCTAGAGGGAAAGTGATAATTTTCTATGGAAATATTATCTAAAATTTTCCAAAATATTAATGTTCTAGCTATTTCCATCAAAGATACATAGAGCACTTCATGTCTTCCAATTGAAACTATTTAGGTTTTATTTCTTTCAAGGTAGCTTTAGGTTATGATTACTTCAAGATTTTAAAAGTATTATATATTTTATTATGTTAGATTTATAAAAAAATTAGGTTAAATAAAATTAGTAACATATATATTGAGTGAGCTTGTATGATTCTTTTTGTGTTAATGACTCTTTTGTTGATGTCTGTGGCTTATATCAACCACATTTATTAATGTGGTTGTGCTAGTATATATTATAATATAAGAAATTTTATATTATATTTAATTTAATAATATTATATTAATCCAAAAATAATAAATTTTATATTAACATTAAAATATATTAATATCATTTCATCATTTAATTTAATAATAAAAATAATATTCTTTTAATATTAATATTAAATTTAATAAGGTTTTAACATGAAATTATAACAAAATTTATAATAAGGTTTGTAAGTTTAAAATGAGGTGAAAGTTTAATTTTATATTATTCCTTTTTTTATAGAGGCTTGATCGAGCTCCTGTTAACCACATAAATGAATCAACTAAGGGTTTACAAAATCCTTGATCGACCTACTGTTAACCACACAAATGGATCAATCAAGGGTTTATGAAACCCTTGATCGAGCTATTTAAATTTCAAATTTAGGTACTTGATCGAGCCTCTTAAGTCCTAAAATAAGAACTTTCAACAACCCTTCTACAAAATTTTATGCAACTCCATTTTGTACCATAATGGACTTAGGGCTAAATTTATCCTCAGGTGGTGGATTTAATCACATAGGATTCATGAAGGAATCCTCTATCCAATGGAATATGGGTTTGACATTTTCAAATTCATGTGATATTTTTCATATAATTTATTTTAAACATAATGTTTGAAATTTTTTGAACTGTTTTAAAGAGGTTGAATAAAAAAATGATATCGTAAAATACACAAAGAAAAAATTTCAAAAAATACCACTGTCTTCGTTTACGACTCCTATTCAAAAAGGTACTTTTTGATTTTAAATTTATTTAAATATTTGAAAAATAACATTATGTCAACACATGTGTCTGCAAAATGCAATTGAAATATTACTTCACCAACTTCGAAAAATAATAAAAAATATATTTTTCCATAAAACAATAAATTTTTAATATGAAAAACTTATCTCTCTTCATGTGGATCATGCTAACATATATATATATATATATATATATATATATATATATATATTAAAAATTAGACATTTTAGACTAAGTTATGCTACGTGAACACACACATTTTATTTAATGGAAAATTGACATATTATATGACACTAAATGTTTTTGTAAAAAATATCATTAGGACAACACCAAAATTCTCCACAATTTTTCTTTTTACTCCAAATCAAAATTCATAGTGCTTATATGAATTTCGAGGGCTTCAATTCAATAAAAGAGGAAAAACTTGAAATTTCATTGCCACATTTGGCCCAAAAATGTAACCGATCTTCATTCTTTCACCCATGGGTACTTTATAACTTTTGACCATGCCATTTGTAAGTCCAAGTGTGTGAAAATAATATCCCTAAAAGGCCATCTACATGTGTTTTGTGAAAGTGACTCTTAGGTCCCCAATGGTGGACAATCATGGAAAATATTTTCGTGGTACTTAGTTTTATGGCACTACTGACATGTCCCTAGTAGGTGGTAACTCCCTATATTTGTGGGAATTATTGTCTTGGGGTGGTATACAAGCATCATGGAAATATATCTACCAAGACTCATGATCTAAGTGAGCACTTATTTTTTCTTTAGCCCTGTAAAGGTGATCACTTATTGTATCCTTTCACCCATGGGTACTTTATAACTTTTTACCATGCCATTTTTAAGTCCAAGTGTGTGAAAATAATATCCCTGCAAGGCCATATACATGTGTTTTGTGAAAGTGACTCTTAGGTTCCCAATGGTGGAAAATCATGGTAAATATTTTCAACTTTATTTTCGCGATACTTGGTTTTATGGCAGTACTGACATGTCCCTAGTAGGTGGTAAATACCTATATTTATGGAATTCTTTTCTTGGGGTGGTATATAATTATCATGGAAATATATCTACTAAGACTCATGATTTAAGTGAGCACTTATTTTTTCTTTAGCCCTGTAAAGGTGATCACTTATTGTACTTTTCCTTTTCATTATACATTGAACCCGATGCACCTATTTTTTCCCCCAAATGGACCATATCTCTGTGTATGCACACCTATTTAGCCATGCCATCATCCTTCTTGGAAAATTCACGATTCACGATGCATTTTTTCTCCCCAAGGCAACATCCTACATCCTCCAAGGAAGTAAAGGGGCCCATTGAAACCTCCTAGTCAAGAGAAACTAGTTGCAAGTTGAAGCACTCAAAATTCCATCTTATAAGTTCCTTAACCAACTTTGGGGTACCTCCTAAAGGGGTCCTTTTCTCCTTTGGGGAAGCCATGAGGTTAAAAATTGGTAATGTGGTGCATGAATTGAGAAATAAATGTGTCAAAGCAAGTCAAAGATACTCATTTGGACCAAGGACAACTCATAAACAAACAAAACCGAGCCTTGAGTCACACAACACATAAGTTATAGACAAAATTAAATATTTTGTCCACCTCACACTAGTCATTGGAGGGATCCAAAGTCACAAAATATGAATGTTGAGCAAGTTTAGCAAGTTATTTGGCTTCCCAAGCACTCCAAGGAATATTCCAAGCAACTTCAAGCCATTGTATAAGGGAATGTTGGATTTTATGCCAAATCAACCCCTATCCCAATATAATTGAGCATCTTATGGTGGGACATCACCTCTAATTAAGTGTTTTAAACAATGAAAAAATAAATTTTGTAATTTGATATAGTCGTCGAGCATTTTTTTGATGACAAGTCACATGAATTTTGGAGTAGAAGGAGGATTAATGTTGAAAGCCTCATCTATAAATAGAGAGATCCCCCTCCTTTGAAAATGATTGCAAATTTTTGAAGATCATTTTCTATAATGTGAATTATTTTCACGAATCCATTGGTATCCATCACGAGTTTTCTCTTTATTGGTTGATTTCAAATATTTTTCTAACAAAATTTGTGAATAACTAAATACTACTATAAGGAAAATTGAATCAATCCATTTGAAGGAAAAATTTGTTACTTGGAGAGGGATGTCTAGGGTTTGTTTACTCAAACTTCTTTCTTGTTTGTGTAAGGTAAGAAGTTTTTGTCATTGTTGGGATATAGACTCCTCCTCAAGGGTTTCAATTTATTTTGCATCATAATTGATTGTTTTTTTGAAGTCTTTTCCCCAAGTGGAATCCCTTATAGTATGGCTTGGTTACATATATTATTCTTGATTAGGCCCGAGGTCATTTCTCTTGGATTCCATCTCAAATCATAATCCACAAGCATTAAATGAACGATTTAATAAGGGTGTCAATTTGACCCCATAACGTTAGGGGAAATAAGGAAGAATCCGTATTCCAACATCCAATCATCTCTTTTTCAAAAAAAATACAAACACATTTTTATTTTACTTAATAAAAAATCCCTAAAAATAGAAAAAATAAAAAAAAAACAAAAAACAAAATAAAAATAACCATAAAAAAAATTAACTGGTGAATATCTTCACCATATTCTCTAGAGTATTTTTGATGCATTACCTTTTCAAATCTACACTTGTTTCTTAGGATTTCTACCCCTGTATAACACCTAAAAGGTAGCCCCCCCTCTTATTTAGGATTTATTGTGTAACTAACATCTTATTGAGGATTTTAAAGGTGAGTGTATCAATTTGATTTTTGTCTTCAACATTTACAACCCAAATATTAGTAAATTTCCTTGCCTTGGGATATGTGAGAGGTTGCTTTTAACTCTTGTAGCACAAATTTTCACTTATAATTTATTTTAATTGATTATTAGTCATATTTAGAAGTGTTTTCATCTATCCTAACAATTGCAACATGGATCATCTTAATTGGGACACTTTCAATTTTCAAACCTTTTTTATTGAACCCCAAAAGTGAGTGACAGTTTTATGGATTTGAATATATCTTTATTTACTCAGTCGTTTGAAATTATAGTGGGATCATTTAATTTTCATTTAATTTTAATAACACTTCCAATAAATAGCCCCAAGTTTCAAGAATATTCTTGGGCTTGTTTGAGGCCCCCAAGTGGCTCTCTACTTGCTAGTTTTTGCAGATTTTTGTAGAATTATAGATTTTGAAAGTTATAACAGCAAGATAATTCACCATTTTTATCCCTAAAACAAAGGTATTCATCAAGGAAATCATATATAATATTGGTAAGGGTCTTCACACTGAAATTTGGTGCATTTCTCATAGTTAAATATTCATATTTTTGAGTATTTTATAGGTCGATATGAATTTTATACTATAGAATATCTCATATAAGATTAAGATTATTATTTATCTATAAATCTTTACCTTCATCATTTAATTTTTTATATGCACTAGTATTTACTAGGGTCTCAGTGAATTTTTGTGGTGTCGGGATACCCCTTGTGGCATTCTAGGAGTTATCCAAAAGTGAGAGGACAATGTGCTAGGGTATTGTTTAGAATCATGGTTAGACGTTGCCAAGCTTTCTATGTTTTAATAAGGATCAAGGCCAACATGTTTCTTACAAGAATTGAATATGGGCCCAGAGGTTAAAAGCATTTATCCTGGCCACCTAAGCTAGGATTAATGAACATAGTAACCTTGGTCTTATAGAGTGCCAAGAGGGATCAAATCCCTAAGATTCAAATCTTTTCTAGATACAAAAATCTTAAAGAAATGCCTACACCTCAAGGGATTTGATCTATCCAGGAATTTATATATCTAAGGTTTAATATGGATCCAAGTTAATTCCAATAATGGGAAGCCACATCAAAACAATGTTTTCAATAAAAATGTTATATAAAACAAAAAATATTCTCATTCAAATTATAACAAAAAGAAAATTGTCATCCATGATTTGAAAGTAGTTCAAGTAAAATTAAGAAATCAATAATATATTTGCATGATCATGAATGAATAATAATTAAGTAATATTGTTCAATGACGATGTTGGACACGTAATCTGCTAGAGTTGGTGTGGAGGAATTACAACAGTCATAAAATTCCAAAAGACCTCTTGGAAAATAAAAACCAAGAGTCAGTGACATATATTAATATGTACATTCTATTAATGAAATGAATCACATGGATTATCCAAAATAGTGTGTTATTTGGTATGTGTTCAACATGGCATCCAAGAATGTGTCTTCCTACCCTGATTTATTGTGTGAGAGTTGAAGCTTTTGTGGAATTTTTCAACCTGGGAAGTCCACGCTTAAGTAGTTCTAAGAGTGTGCCCATTCTCTGCACTTGAGTGCCCATTTCTATGCTCGGATGGATTTGAAATTCATACAAATATATTATAAAAACTATTGTGGTTTTCTATCTTCTGCGTCGATTTTAAATTCATGATTATTCTTCATTCTTGGGCTATAACACTTGATGTCTTTGTCATGACATGCACATTCTCACTCTTACACTCCAACATTCTGATTTTTTTTTTTTTTTACTGGATTTTGGTAAAGAATATGTCATTGGCAAATTTTTGGCATTGGTAGATAATGCATTTTTCACGTAGTCTAAAGAACCCATAGGTTAGCTCGGAAAATAATGGAAATTACGAAAAGATTATGACAAAACATGGAAGAAATTTTTAAAAATATGGGTTACAATGGTCAAACTCCAGGATTTTGGGTGCCCTAAGGGTTCTTAATGGTGTTGAATCCATTTCCACCGTCAAAACACTGATTCATACACTCCAAAATTTTGATTTTTTTATTGTTTTTTTACTAGATTCCAATCAAAAAATTATCGTTGGGGAAAATTTGTGGTGTTGGTAGATATTTCATTTTTATATGTTTTATGGGCTCTCACCAAGTTTGTTTTAGAAATGTTGGTGAAGACACATTTTTAATATCTTGTTCAAAACAAAAGAATGCTCTCCATTATACGAAGTGATAAAGAAGAAGAGGTATCAAAGCATTTGTCTGAGGGTTTGTTATCTCTCTTATCTCTACATGAAAACCCTCATCCAAAGTCCAAAGTGGAACATATATCTAAGGTATTCAATTTTGAGGCTTGAAAAGCCAAATATTGAGAAGCCGCAATAGAGCATGCAACGAGCGAGGCTCGAGTAAACTTAATAAAATGTTGATCCAAAAAATCAATCCACTCAGGTTCTCACTCGTGTCTCTGCCATTCTATTTTTTTTTTTATATGAAGAAATCATGCCTAGTGAATATCTCAAGTGCACATAATAATGCCCAGTATTGGTTCATGATACCAGTGGGGACTAAAATCCCAACCTAACCACGGTACCACATCCATGGGACTAAAATCCCTTGTGGTTGTTGGGTGTTACATTCCATGCCAAAAAAATACATATAAGAGAAGAAATTCCATTCACATTCAAGGTTGTCCACTCTACTATTCTGAGTGCTCCTTACAACTATCAAAAATATTCTTCTTTGATTTATCCTTGACTTTCCTCAACCCTTACAAACAACACTAATTTGTTGTATTCGTTTTTACATGGAGACCATTGGAATTCTTTACTGTCTCCTCATAACACTTAGTTGTTTTTTAACTGTGTATTGACGAATTTGCTACATGGTGTCACTACTATTGGTGCTAAAGAGAAGAAGATTCCTGAAGTAGTTGTTTACTATATATTTTTTTAGTTTTTCATCTGGTGAGAAGATGGGGGTACAATTTCCAAATGTGAGCATCAAGATGGCCAATGATTTACAAATATGAAAATGAAGTTTCTAAGGAAACCACCATTGATTTATGTTGCTTGCACTTTCCAATCTTATTGAATCGAATATCATGAGTACTTCATAGAGATTTTCTCTGTCAAGGAAATTTCTCCACAATGAATTTCTATCAATCTTGCATTATGTACTTGTCCTCGCAACTGTTCCATTTGGAAATTCAAGATACATTGATCTAGTTTTATTCAAGTGAATTTCTCTAATATCACTTCACCCAAACAATGGTTTGACATCTTCTAGTGGTTATTTCCATCCATAATTAATAACATTAGATTTCATTAATTATGTTTAGATAAGGATGAATATAGGTGAAGCATTGAAGAAATCAAGAATATATTATTATGTCTTTATTCTAGTAAAATATGCAAATGATGTGAAGGAAATATATATTCAAATTTTATATGTGAATTAATGGACATTTATGCGAAATTTTCATTTCCATAGATTGATATAGCAAAACAACGAAACAACAATTTAATAAATTTCTTGGATGAAATAAAAGCCCTAATTCGTGGACAATACTAGACTTTGGTGATGATAACTGTTATACGAGATTTACGATTACGAACAAAAGTATCTCCCCTAGAACTAGTGGACTTGTCTAGAACAATAAAAATCAAATAACATAGAGTTTCCTTTAGACAAATTGAAATATGGAAAGAGTTCTACTTGAAATCCGTTGCAAGCTTTAATTTCCTCCTAGCTTGTAAGCTCGAATCCTAGCTCCAATTGCTATAATTATAACCTGCACATGTAGCCAAAACAAGCCAAGGATCTAAAACATCTATGTAGCATAATGAAATCACTCTACTCAATGAATCAACGAGGCATTGAAATATATGAATGTAAACATAACACATATAGGAAAACAATATACTCTTTGTATTAATATAAATAGGAGAGAGTTTATAACCAAAGATAGTGATGATCTTGTAGAGATATCCCCAAGTTAACTTATCCTTCCTTGTCACAAAGCACACTTCAATGTCACCCTAATGCATGAAGATGATGTCTCCTTTAAGGTCAAGGCAGTAGCTTGAGGGAATAATCAATCGCAAAAATCCAATCCCGATCATGTATATGGAAATAAATACATATGAGAGTGTGGTAGTTTAGGAATCCTTATCCATTTATCAATCTATTATTGAGATCAACTTAAGATGGGAGGATGAACCCAAGGGATAGGAGGTGAAGTCTCCAAGGTAGGATCAGATAGGATTCAATCTTCTTATCTAATGTAAATGGTTAAAACAACTACTAGAAGCTTCTAGAAGAGTACACTTCTGGATGCTTTTTATTTTTCTCGAATTTCTAGAATCAAAACACCCCCAACAAGGGATAAACTTCTTCTGATTAGCGCTGGTGCATAACAGAGCAACCTGATGTTGAACACAGGTCCCTAAAGGTCTAGGGTATAGTAATGGGGCTTAAAAACACTTTTTTGGAGCAATTAGACCCATAAACTCAGTTATTGATCTGGTTTATAGGCTTATTGACCATATGTGACAAGATGGCCTATAAAAGATTGCCCCCTAAAGAAAAAATTTAGAAATCATATCTAATGAATGAAGTGATTTACTTGTGACAAGTTCAGATCAAGAATAACTAGTAGAGATCATAATTTGTTACAATACATTTTCATCATGATATATTTGCCAAGGGAGGCATACCCATGCTCAACATATAAGCTAAAATTACATATATAATGATTAAGAAGTTAGTCCACTGGTGACAAAGAGTGGAATCATGATTGGATGACTGCATTTATGATCATACCTTCATGCTTTGTGATATTGCATTAATCCTAAAAGCACAACCTAGATGGATGGAACTAAATCTAGGGTTTTCTATCGTGTTCACTTGATCGTCCAATATACGAGTCTAACCATGCGAATAAAGGAGTTGGAGTCGAACATGGTAGACACCATCTGATTACCAACCAATGATGTAAGTCATTAACATACGTGAGAGAAACCACGGATGATGTTAATGGCTATCAAGGTACAATAGTATAGTCCATATGGCATGAATATATGAGTTGAAGTCGAACACCACAAAAAATATTTCGGTTGAATGCCACTGATGAAAACCTGTTGCCGAGAGAGGAAAAATTTCCATTAACGTATGCAAGTCACAAGGTACCAAAAGGAGAGTTTCTAAGTCAAATTCCTAGATAATTATCTAATGGTTATAAGAAGAAACCCCTTGTAGGAGGGCCTTGATGTATCCCCCATCAACGACATGAAACAAGTATCATGATTTGAAACAAAATGATGTCGATGCAAAATTGGTTCAAGAAAAAAAGACATGGATGTCTGATTAAGAGTATCGTAACATATATCAACTAAATGCCTTCTTTTAAACATATCGGTGACACTAAATGGAGTTGGCAGCATTGAACCAAAATCGAAAGAAGAGGCTTTGATATGGTGCGATGAACCAAAAAGACAAGCATATTTCCCAACCCAACAACCACAGAGATGAAGTGGACTAGTTTTTTGTTCATGAGTGACCTGCTGGCATTAATAGGTAGAGTATCCAATTTTCCCAATTTCCCCAACCATTTCTGGTGAGTAACTCTTTATTTTTTAACAAGATTGAGGAGGATAACATATGATTGATCTGCAAGTTCATCCTTCATGTGAATCCCTCTGAGTATCTTTAATGAACCCTAAGAAGGAGTGGTCTTGTCTCATCATGTTTGACGAGTCCATCACCATTTTTTGTTTTTACCAGTCCAACGAAGGTGTAACTCAACTCCTTTTTCATGTTTAGAGAGTTTGAAAAAGAGGAGAAAAATAAAAATCTAAAGGTTCATTTTCATAAAGTTGTCTCTTGAGTCTGAAAAGGAAGAAAATGATACTCAGGAGAACCTCTTAGCCATGTTCGACTAAGGTATTCCTTTTTTGTAGTTAGTCTATCTCAGTCCAGAAAAGGGTTAAACTTATACTTAGTAGATTTATTTTCATTTAATTTAACGAGTTCGAAAAGACAAGTGCTCGGAAATATTTTCATGTTTAGGGAGTTTGAAAAGAGTTAAAAGATGACTCCATGGGGTTCCTTTTTTGTAAGTTTATAGAGCTCGAAAAAGTGATAAAATAATGTTCTCTGATCAAAATGATATTTTTCAATCTAGCCATCATTAAATTCATCAAATAGCTATTATCCCACTTAGAACATCATCAAAAGCTTAAGAATACCAGATTAAAGATGAAATTAGGTCATGTCTAAGTCAAAACATTAAAATATTAATAAAATAATCATACAAATGACCATAAAATAGGTAAAAAGTAATTCATTTTTACCATTTTACATTTTACATTTTGGTGAGTGAGTTATGAGTGCCTTTTTCCCTCGATCTTATACAGGTGATTGCGACCAATCCAGTGGATCATTTAGAGTGTCATCACTTCTAGGTAGGAGATATTTTCTTCCTATTTATTTCTACACTTCTGTTTCTTCATTTCATGTAAGTTTCTTCAAATTTTTGGTGCCCCAGGGCTTAAATCCCCCCTACCTCCAACTCACCCCTGTAAATTTGAAAGGAGTGCTGGACAGGGGAATTTTACACTCACCAAGGTAGTGAAGCACACTGTCTGCCCTTGGTAGGGTGCGTTGGGCGCATTTCACAAAGTAATTTTTCCTTTTTTACTCAAAATTATCCTAAATTTTTGCATGAATTTCATCCTAATGATCCTTCTTGTCATTTCAAGTTTTCATTAGAACACAATGGAACTGATATGGCGAGAAAAAGAGAAACAAGTACAATATATGGATGTAGCTGATGATCTGACCACTATCCAAGCATTAAGGAATTGTGGGATCTTGAAATTTTTCTAGCTTCCTTGTATGAGGCAACAGATGGAGTTGCTAGATTATTTTTTTCATTCATGGGGTGTTTAGGCACAGGCCTTCAGGTTTGCAGCACACATGCTTACCATACAAGTGGAAAATATATATTTCTTGAATGGTTTATCTAGGAGAGGTGTCCCCATCTCGTTATCTGGTTTGAGGAATGGTGGAGAAACAATCAAATATTATATCAATGCACACTATATAGCTCGATCTCAACCGACCAAGGATGGGAATATAGATATAAAAGATGTGGTAAATTTACCTTTGAGAATGATCCTATTCATTATTTCAATATGTGAAGGCAATGCTACCCTACATTTAGCCAAAAGGTCTCATATGAAGTATGCTCTAGAGTGTATAGAGTCAATAGTATTTAAATGGAGAGAGGGAGTACAAGAAAATATGAAAGAAAATATTACCAAGGAAAAGGATGGATGATTGAAGAAATTTGGGTATGGTTTGATTTTGATTTCATTTGCATTGGAATATGAACTGGATCTCATGTCCAGACATGTAGGTCCATCATCTATGAGCTTTACACCAGTCTTCTTCCGATGGTTACCATTATGATTGAGGACTATACATATGCAGGGATGGAATTCCAGGGATACCTAGAGTTCGTACTTCTTGATGGAAAGCGATGGGGTACCATAGGTAAAACAAAAAAATTTGATCACTTTTTAAGTTTTTAAATTTTACATTTTCTTTTGTATTTTCTATGTATCTGAGACTAAAATATTTATTTTTACATGCAAACATTGGTCTCGTTCGACCTAAGGGTTCCTCTCATCATCAACGTGTAGGAGATCCACAATAGGCACCAGTAGGAGTACAAGTTGTTGTAGGCGGGTGAGAGGTACTGCAGGATCTCAATGTGGTCGAGACTTTTGCATAGGTTGAGCGTCACATGGAGGGGTTGACCTAGGGGATAGTCGAGACTAGTGTCAACTGGATCCCGATGAGATTGCACCGTCATACTATTAATGTTCCTAGTGATGGGTCCCATTAATAGGTATAATTTGATGTTCAGTATGTTATCCTTCAACCCTTAAAACTATCCTGTTCTCACATTAATTCAAATTTTTAGTCATAATATGCTTAGTAATAATACTAGTCATATTGTGTGGCCTAATGTGACTAAATTGCAAGAAAAAGAAGCATTTTTGAGGAATTTACTATGCAGGGGCTTGATGGAGACAACTAAAAGAGAATATAGGGGCTTGTCCACCTCCTTAACTCTATAACTCAACTTGAGATAACATAATCATCATTCACAAGATCAAATTCACTAGAAGGTGAGTGACTTCAAGTACATGTGAAGCTCAAGGAGGATGAGATCCACAATTCTCGAGATCTTGGAGGGAATCACTCCTCTTTTCAAGGGAGCTACCATCAAGTACCTTTATGTATAAATAAACCAACTGAAAGGCTCATTAGGATTAGAGTTTTCGATTCAACTAAGAGTAGCTATTGAGCATAGTGGTTCACATTGTTATTCTTAACTTTCATATGATGTATGAGACTACTATTTTCTGTTAATGAGAAGTTTGTCATTGATTTGATCTGAGTTGGTTTTAGAGGGATGAAAACTTTGGTTTTGGGCCCAAACCAGAGGCTTTAGTCCCTCTTATGTATTTCTTTCTTATTCTTATTTCCAAGCATTTCATGTCTTTCTCTTGTTTCGATATATGTTAAGCTATAACAACTTGTGATTGCATGATTTCCTATCACCTCTCTTGTGGGAAGAGTGATTGGAAAGATTTACAATCTCAGTCCAAAATTTTTTGTTTATGGTTTCCTGGAAATGGATAGATGTTAGTTGTGATCCTTTTTCATGATTATTCTCTACAACTTAGGATTTAGTTTAGTGATCATAGTAGTGTTGTAGATAGAATACATTCTAAACAAATTCAACTCATATTTTCCATGAATTTATTTAACTGTGTCATAAATCTGAGTAGTAGAAAGTGAAACCCTCACTATAAAAGTTGCAAAGAATTTCCCCAACAAAGGGAGGAAAAAATGAGCTCTCTTTCGGCGCTCAAGTGGGATGTTTTTACCCTCCAACCATTCTCCAATTCCCTGGACCATCGATCCAACCCCAACACACTATAACCATTGATTTGGAACCTTCATTGATATTCATGTAATTTTTGGACAACCTTGCTTCAAGGAAGGTTCAAGAGAACTTCCTAGTGTCAACTTAGGGTAAGAGGTTAAGGCCACAAAAAATGCCAATGTTATTAAATGAAATATTTATAATTCATGTGGTTCAAGTACTTCTCTACCTTGCAAAAATAATATATATGTATATTTAAAATGTATAATCAACCGCAACTGAAATAACACTAGCATTCCATGTATCTTGATAAAGACTTAGTGAATGCGTTTGCAATTTATGTAATTAACAAATGTTGAGTGAGTCAGCAAGTGACATAGTATGTGTATACACACACACACACACACACACACACACACTTACACTTGTGGACATGTGTTTATTGGGATATGTTACAAATAATCTCATTCTAATTGCGTTTACATAGTAAGTGAGTTTGTTGTTAATATTACAATAATGTATGATAAAAATATCACTTTCACTTTTGGAATTATAAATAAAATATTTACATGTCTATGTTAAATAACACAATTTTATATAACTTTGCACTAAAATGTAATTAAAGGTGAAATAATTTAGTTACTTCTTAACAAGAGTGAAATGTTTAATTCACTCAAATTTTAATACAATAATATTAATATTATTAATAATAAATTATTCAAAAATACATTTTAAACAATGGAAAATTACACTTGAAACAAAAACAACCACTATAGATCCATCTAAATCATTGATTTATTAGGCACTAAATGAGATTGAATCTCTTTACATGTAAATCTTTTTTCAAGTTTTACATTCTAAAAAGAGATTTTCATGTCATGAGATTTGATCTTTCTAGGATCTTGGTAGATAGTTGGTTAAAATGAATCTTTATTAGCTATTATTTAATTTTGGCAATTTGAGATATATCATGAGATAGATAAATGTTGTGATAACTATTATGACTCATACTTATTGAAATTTACCTAACATTTAATCTAAATAATATACTAGTTTATAATAAATTTAAGAAAAAAATAATCCCTAAATATTTTGATAAGTATTATGACTCATGCTTATTGGAATTTACCAAACATTTAATCTAAATAATGCACTAGTTTATAATAAATTTAAGAAAAAATAATCCTTACCTAATTGATAGATTACAATTTTTTTATTATTATTTCCTTAATATGTTTTATGTTTTCGTAATTTTATTTTTAAATTAATTGTATATTCTAACTCGTAAAAAAAGAAAAAAACCCAATTTAATGTTATCAACGAACTAGAATCCCTATGTTAAAAGGCCTTACTAATACCTAAATGTCATGGGTACATTCAACCCATTTTTACAGAGGAAAGTAATGGAATTGAGTAAGAATGTTCTCTATTTCTTTTACTTCTTGGCATATATATCAATAAATTAGAAAAATTTTAGATGTTCAGTAGGTTTGTGTGAATCTAGATGGTATGGTTATTATCTATATTATTTATGCCAATGAGATTATTCTTTTCTTGAAAAGTTTTTATGATCTTGACACGAAACTAAAAATTATCTATCATTTATTCTCTAGTAACATCCTTGAAAAGTTTCTATGATTTTGACAGGAAACTAAAAATGATTTATCATTTATTCTCTAGTACAGATGTTATTGTTAACATTGAAAAAACAAAAATTATGATAGATGATTCAAGAAAAAAAAAAATACCATAATTTCATGTATGAAAAAAATAACATGGAAGAAGTGACATCATACAAATATCTTGGAATTAATCTTGATCATAATCTTAATTAGAACAATAGAATTTAGAGAGGTATAAATCAAGGGAAAGTTTATTATGGCCTTGGAAAAGGTTGCAACTCAATTGATCGAGGTGGATATGGCCACTCACTACATTGAATGGTTATTTATCTTCTTGGCAGTTTTTTTATGGTTTTTCAAACCCAATCTTTTGGGTCATTTTTAGGCCCTAAATTATGTTATTTGTTGATTCAGGGGGCTAGGCATTCTCATGACATAATTTAATCAAACAGAATACTGTGCACCACAAATGAACGTTGTATGCAAAATATGCACTCTCGAGAATTTGATGTACCAACTAACCACCTGAGGGCTTGTAAACCTTTTGATGCTTTATTTTATAGGGTTATGGTTTTGGACCTATAGGGTTTCTTCTTTATGTTAAAAGGTCATTCTTTTGGTCTCCTTTAATAGCTTTTGGTGAATGCATGTAGTCATCATCTCTCTCCATTCAGAGATAGCTACCACCATTCTAGAGAGTTTGTGTTTTACAGTATTAAAGTATTACATTGATCAATTTAAGTTTGGTTTTTACTAAATGAATGTGCTCTCTTCTATATTTATCTATATTTGTTCCATTTCCTTTCTTGTCTTTTGTTTCATTCATTTTACAATTGGATCGTCAATGGACCCCTTGTCTGTAGTATAATAAGGAACTTTTGTCATAGATTCTTATCATTCTTGCTATCTTATCTAGTAATGAACTTTAGGGTTGCAATGTCTCTAGAGAATTGCATAGAAAAATAGACCATATCCAAAAGTATTATGTAACATATATTAAAATTAAAACTAATACACCTTATCATATCCTCCTCATAGAAGTGGTCATTTCCTCTATTGAGAAAATGGAAATGACTAGATACATCACATATAAGAACAAGATAAAAGAATATAAAAGACAAGAGATACCTAAAATTGCTTCAAAATTCAATAAAAACCACTTAAAACTCAATTATTATTGAGTATTTAATAAATCATTAAAAAGCAAGTTTGTTTCCCTTTATAAAATAATAATAATATTAACAATATTAAAATATATATATATATATATATAGTAGTGAAACAATGAAAAATTAAAAAAAAAAAAGAAATTTGGAAAAAAAACCAACACATTGATGTACTCAAATTTTCCTTGCTCCAATTTAATCTTTAGATTTGCACACATGAAACCAAGAAACCTTCTTCAAACCAAAATGGAAAGAAGAAATAATATTGCAGCTACTAAAACTCCCTTTAATCTGGTTTGTTTTTTCATCGACTTTCTCCTAATTTTGTAATTCTGGACTCTGTGTTTTCTAACTTTAGTCTGCTTTCTTAGATAGCAAGACACTGAATAAATGACATGTTCATGGTATAAGGCAAACGGCTATTCAAATTCTTCAAATAATAGAAACCACTGTTCATTTGATCTTGAAACGATCCAGCACACTCTTTCCCTTTAATGCCTGGCTCCGGAAAGCTACCAGAAACTCCTCAAACTTATATCCTCTATACAAAGCTGGCTGCTGTTCATTCACCATGCTGGTTGCAGGAGCAATAAAAGCATCGTCTGAAGGCAAATAGAAAGTGGGAATTGATATGCGTGCACTCTGCATATTCGTTATTGCTCGATGCTCCACGCTCCTAAATCTCCCATTGCTCACGACCTAACACATTCAAATCACAAACTGAATGAATACTAACTATATAGATCTATTAACTAACTATATAGATCTGTTCATTCATTCTAACCTGCAGCTGATCTCCCAAATTGACCACAAACGCGTTAGCTATGGGTTCTACAGCAACCCACTTTCCATTCTTGATTACTTGCAGGCCGCTGACATCGCTTTGCATTAACACAGTGAGGGCACTTGCATCCGAATGGTTTGCTAAACCGATAGTAAGATCTGGGTTTGGGCATGAAGGATAGTAATTTAGGGTCATCCGTTGGTTATGTTTCCCAAGAATTATATTCAAGTAATCGGAATCTAGCTCTAGAGCTTCTGAAATTGCAGCCAGCAGCCTTAGTATCAACGCTCTCATCTCACCAGCGTACTTGCCTGCAATATCTCTGCAACAAAAGCTCAAATCGAACCAGTTACAGTTTTGCATAGTGGGTTAAAATGAATCGATTCTAGCGTTCTGTCTGAGATATTTTATCATAGATGAAATTTCGGTGATTACCTGTAGGCTGCAGGTTTTTCAGGCCAAGAGCCGATGACTTCCTCCAGGGGATGACAAGAATGCATGAAACAGTCCATCCAGTTGAGAACCTTTTCTTTGCTTGGATTGTAACTTGCAGAAAGCCGGAATGGCTGCTTTGTGTCCTCTGAATATAGGCACGCTCGGTCTTCCACGGGCATTTCGTAGAACTCTTTGGCTATCCCCATCATGCTTTTCATGACATTCACTGCCACGCCATGGTTCGCTATCTGATATTAACAAAAGTTATAGTCACTTGGACATGAAACTTGAATAGTCGTTATATTAATACCAGCATATCAACAGAGATGTATAGACTCTATGGTCTGCAAGTGTGGCTGAAAATCAGCCAAAAGTATTTGAGGGGAGGGAGAATTGTCGGTTAGGGATTTAAGTGTGTAGCTGAAAGAAAAGGGAGAACTCACATGCCCGTCGGATTTCGTGGACTAGTGTTGTTCTGTTAGGGCCATCCAGGTCTTTTAGGTCTATTACGGGAATGCTTTCTGAGTAAGAGACCTCGGACTTCCGTGGGCGTTCATGGGGAGGCACGATATATCTGTCCTGCACCGTCAGGTTGTTTATTCAGCTGCTGGGTCTGCATATCCATTGCAGAAGACCTGTTGCTCCAATTTGTGTGATCTGGATAATAAAATGGCGAATTGGGCAGTGGATTAAAATGAGGATTAAGAGTTTCCCAAAATCCATATGGCTCATGAGATTGGTTTCACATTTAAAAAAAGAAAAGAAAATTGTTGAAGCGGTGAATTGACTTTGGATTGGTTGACGATGGAGTTTTGTCCAAATCCCCACGTGGTTTATGGAATTCGGGTTTACTTAATTGTACTAATTATTTTATGATAATAAATTCAGCAAGCAATAAACCTATGTCATCGTTCATCGCCCCTTGTACCCGACTTCAGCTGGGAAAGGAATATTTTTTCCTGCGATTTGAATTATTTTATTTGGAACGATGTCACGGCCTCCTTCATCACGATTATATATGATTATATATATATATATATGTGTGTGAGAAAGAGTTTATTAATGAATATATATATATATATGAGAAAGAGTTTATATATATATATATATATATATATATATATATGATATTTTATTTTTATTTTTATAGTTTTAAGAGTTAGTACGAGTGTTTTAGAATTAGATTTGGAGTTTTTTAATATTGTTGCTAGTGGTCGTTGATCATTGTAGTAGTAGAGATATCTTCTATAATATAATATTTATATTAGTCAAAATTAATAAGAACTTTTGTAACTTTCATATTATTAAAACTAATATGGATCTATTATAATGATCCACCAAACACAAACATGAATCAAATCTTTCAAAATTCAAATTTAATATGGATCTATGTTGGTTATGTGTGTACATGCTTTCCTTCCATGTATAACTTCTTGATTAGAATAAAAGGAGCTTAATATAGTTGACATTGCTCTATACATGCCTAGATCCATCTTAACTTTGGATCTACCTAGCACTAAGAGGGACAGATATCTTTTAAAACGAAAAGAGATTTGATCCCTGTAGGTCCTTGGTAGATGAGGAATTAAGATAAATATAGGCTAGTTATTAAAATATTTATGATTTACCATTGATATTAAATCTAACTATATACAAATGTACATAACAATTTATTTCATATTTTTTTATTTTGTTGGATGTGCAATTGTAAAGTTACATTTTATTCTAGTCAAAATAACTAATTACAACTATAACATATATTTATGATGATAGTAAACATTGATAGGTTTATTCATTTTCTCTTTCTCTCTTTTTTTATCCAATTATATCTACTTTACTAGTTAATTTAAAGTTGGTGGAGGTTTTATTAACTCTTTTACCTCCTCTCATGTAGAATAAAACATGTTCTTACACTTTTTTTAATTAAAATGAAAATGAAAAATACTATATATATGTAATTAATAATTAATTAAAATATCGTATAAGAATAATTGATATTTTCCTAATATAATTGAAAATATTAAATAATTTTTTAAAAATTTCTCAAAATTGATTATTTATAAAAAAAAAAAATATTAATTCTAAAAATTGAACTGAACTAAACCAGTAAAAATTAAACTAAACTCAATGCTCACAAAATAAAGGAGTTGAGCATATGTCACTTATGATCACACTACAAACTTTGGTTGAATATTTTTTTAGTTATGATTCTACTTCGAAGTTTTTTTTCAAGTCGCCCCTGCACTGGCACATGTTACTCCAATTTGTGTGATCTGGATAATAAAATGGCGAATTGGGTAGTGGATTAAAATGAGGATTAAGAGTTTCCCAAAATCCATATGGCTCATGAGATTCGTTTCACATTTAAAAAAAAAAAAAAAAAAAAAAATTGTTGAAGCGGTGAATTGAACAGGTACATAAAATATATACTATATATTTTATTTATTATGCAGATAAGAAAGGAATATAACCATTAGGAGATAAACATTGAGAACTTAAAAATATTAAGAATTTACATCAAACATCCATTAATTACACTACATTACATATATCATATGTTCTACGTTCTATTAACTATAGACACAACAAAATCATATAACAGAACATCATAAATACCATAGGTACCATTCATCCAGAGGAGATTTGATCTTGGCCTTGCCGCTACTTGCACTCCCTTGCTATCGTTCGCCTCCAAGTGTGAATGTTGATATGTTCTGATTGATTTTAATGGTCCACTAGTTCACCTCCCAACCTACTCGTTGGGTACTCTCCTTCTCCACAGAACCCCGAGCTGTAATGAGGTTGTACAATGGAGGAAGTGTGCTAGCTAATAAAGGCGAGCACTTCTTGGATCAAGAGTCCCTCCTCTAAATTACCATACCTCAACAAACTCAATTATACCATGTAGCCACTCACAACGACATAATATCATCCATCCAACAATTGGGTAAGCAAAGTCCTTTCTTTCATGGATTTCCCCTACTTTTATGGGAGGCTTCCTAGGTGACACTTGACACATCATGCATAATTAATTAATTTTATTAATCCAAAAGTTTGATTATTCACCTACCCATGCGTGCCCTTCTCACCAAGGCTCTCCAAAATTATTTACCTAAATTAAAAAATAATATTTTTCATCACCGCAATAAGACTCCTTATTTCTTGATATTGTATTTTTGGTCAAAATGTTTAGGGACAGAGACACGGAGATGGTGTTGCTAGGGTTTGTGAAGGTCGAAGGGGAACCGAAATAGAGGATCCGAGTGGATGAGCTTGAGAAATGCCATGCTTTGGCGGGATGGGGCTTCCTTGCTGGACGGAGACAGTTGCACAACCACAAACATAGTTTAAATGAGTTAAAACCCTTAGACCTATTCAGAAATAGGAAGAGGGTGGTGGAAAACCCAAAATGCCGATATAGAAGCCTTCTTCATCAAACAATGGGGCTCTTTCTTTCACCAGCGAACCGAGGCTTCTGATTTTGATTTTTTGAACGGTCTGACCATTGGTTCCATGAATGTTCTCTGGTTCCTAGAGATGGGGTTACACAATACTTGCTGTGGGCTCTTCATATTTCAAATGGCGCGACTGTTGGTGTTGGGCTCACATCGCTGGACCACTATTCACTCGGGAACCAATGTTTTTCTCCTTGATCGGAGCAGGTTTTATACCGTCACCCCCTTGCTACAACGACTCTATGGCTACTCGCGTCCGCGGGTGCACCCCCTGGTAGATGGGTCCTCGCCTGTCCCTTGAATTTTCTCAGGAGACACCAACAAAGGCCATTCTCTTGGTTGGTTAGACCTATTTTGGGTATGGGGTGGGCAGCTGCGAGAGGCCCCAGGTGCTTGGGATTTGGGTGGGTGCTCAGTTTAATATCTATTATGGTTTTAATATATGTAATTTAGGGCGTGCGTGGGCTATGGTTTCCAGCACTACCCATGGAGGCTTTGTTTCGTTACACTCTTAGTACCTACCCTGCCACCAAACCAAAGTGATCGCACCCTCATAACCGGTATCCAAAAGTGGAGCATAATGAAGACAACATTGTGGAATTAGATTTAATGAAACAAGTATCGCCCTCCTGTTTTCGAATTTTTATTAGGCCCCCTATGGGGAAAAATATTTTACTATGGGTAGTCACTATAGATAGTGCCCTTCACCTAGAACAAAACATTATGTCACATACGAGATACCTTGTTTAGGTGCAATCCCTATTTTTTGGAGGCAGGTTGCTATAAGACTGCTGGTCAATGAAGTACTATACCATTGATTCGTGTTTGACCATTACTCTCAATCTGCATCTTGGGGGGGGGGAGGTGTGTCATGGAACAGGGTAAAATAAGAGAAGTAGGGAGCAAAAGGGGAAAAATATCCACAAAACAAGAAAATATTAATGGTGGTCCGTCTTACAAGAACATTTTTTAGGGGAAAAACTCTGCAAGAGTACCAACATAACCAGTTGGAAATGCCCTAAGGCTATATATTGTAGAAAAAACTAGAAAAACACTAGCTTTAAATACAGACAGCCCAAAAATAGATGAAAACTTCACTACATATGTGGCACAAGTGATAATATGTCATTTTAACTATTTTTTGCCCAAACCAATGGAGTTATTCTATTGGATTTTCACAAAATAGACCACAAAATATGAAATTAATCTATGTTCCAAAGGGTTCTTTATTATTAAATTTGAATCCTTGAAGGCCAAAGATATTTTAATCGAAGAAGGACCATGGTTTTTGGGATCTACAGGCCTTTTCATCGCCCCATGGTTCTCGAATTTTGATGCAAACACTATAGCGGTTACTAGAATGTCGGTATGGGTTAGGCTATACAATCTCCCCCTACACTTATGGAATTTCCACGTTCTTGAAGGTATTGGGAACATCATTGGGTGATACATCAAAACAAATATCCAACGATTAAAAGAGAGAATCTACAATTTTGCGCACGTCTCTGTCGAAGTATATCATAACAAAGGTTTATCGGAAAACATATTGATGAGTCACAAACAGAAAAATTGGATGCAGCCCCGAGATTATGAAAACAATGCATTCAGATGTAGAATTTGTAGGCAGATGGGACACCTAAAAAACACCTATCCTGATGCCAAGAGAGAAAACATGAAAAGAAGAAGGTTGGGAAACAGACCAAAGGATGGAAATGCCCCCCCCACCTCACCCACCCCCTGGGCCCGAGGAGGATACTGAAGAAGAAGAGGACGAGCCTATTTCCATGGAAAAAAATCAAACAAAAAATGAACCTGAGGTATAAGGAAAATATCCACAAGATCCATTGGATCTACAATCTCCCCCGAAACATAGTGCTATGAATTCATAGGACACAAAAAACTGTGGGATTAAAAAACATCATACATCAGATAATTCAGATTCAGACAAGGGTATTGGCACACATGAAACAGAAAATCGGATTGTCCTTGTCTCCTTCATTCCATCACAAGGTGAATGGTGTAAAGTTGAGAAGAAAAAAAGGGAGGAAAACATGATCACTTATTGTTGGAGCTTTCTTTAGTTCGGGCGGCCTGGTTTTTTGTGCTTTTTAGCTATCCTTTTTTCTTTCTCAGTTGTTTTTTGGTGACACATATTTGTTGCTTGTGTCCAGGTTTATCTTGTTGGGTATGTGTTATATTATTTCCACGACTAAGCACGCACGGGGGGGTAAGAGGGGGGGTGATAGCCCCCCCTTTGCACTAGGCATAAGGGGTTCGGGGCAGTGCCCAACTAAAATTTTTTGGTCCTTAATTTCCGGTGGGTAGTTCACGCCCATGGTTTTGTGCATGGTTTTGCACATGGTTTTGGGGTAGGATGGTTTTCGGCCCCTGGTATTTTTGTAGATCCGGGCAAGGGAACTACGGTTATGTTCTAATCCAGGGTTAATGGATTAGGGTTCATGTATGCTTCAGCATGTATATATATGTGTTGTAACACTAAAAGAAATACAATGAAAAATAAAGTTGGTTGTCCTGATTTTGGATCCAGGGGGAAAATCTCTGTGTTTATCTGTTTTATGTTTTATGCTCTTGCTATTGTTTATTTTCTGTTATAAGATTTTTGTGTAGATAATTTCTGTTCAGGGTTAAAACCTAAATTTGGTATCAAAGTCAGGTTTCGGCTTCAAGGGGACACCTTTGCTGCTGAGGGTTTTTTGCTTGGGCCTAAGGTAGACCCTATTCAGTGGGAGATCTGTGGGATCGATTCTTGCGGCGAAAGAAGATGGCGAGTGGCTGGAAGATAGAGATCGAAAAATTTAATGGTTAGAGTTTTGAGTTATGGAAGCTCAAGATGGAGGATCTGCTGGTGGATAAAGATCAGTGGATCGTAGTAGATCCAGGTACTAAACCAACGACAATGTCAGATGAAGACTGGAAGAAACTCGATCGGAAGGCTAAGAGCACAATACGGTTGTGTGTCTCAGATTCAGTATTGTTGAATGTATCTCGGGAAGCTATGATGAATTTGTGGGAAAAACTTGGGACTTTGTACCAATCTAAGTCTCTAGTGAATAAGTTGTTCCTGCAGAAAAAGCTGTATAACCTGAGGATGAAGGATGGAGACTCGGTGACAGAGCATCTAAACGCCTTCAATACTGTGGTAAGTCAGTTGTCATCTGTTGATATTAAAATCTCAGATGAAGGTAAGTGAATCAGTTTGTTGTGTTCTCTACCAGACTCGTGGGACAACCTGGTTATTGAAATAGGTAGCAATAAAACTACCTTGAATTTTGATGACATTGTCTCAACCTTGTTGTCGGAGGAAATGAGACGGAGAAATATGGACGGCCAGAATGGAGATGCCTTATCTGTACGAGGAAGGTCCCAAAACAGAAACAATAATAAAGTTTCGAGTGGGAGATCCAAATCTAGAGGGAGATCTAAATCTCCTGGAAAGTTTGTAAAGGTATGCTGGAAATGCGGAAAGGAAGGGCACTACAAAAGGGAGTGTAGATCTAAAGCTCTTGAGAAAGGAAAGGGATCTCATGATGCTCCTTCTGTAGAGGCAAAAACCACCTCAGATGAAGGTGGGGATGTGCATTTGGCTTCTTCTTCAAATACACACGTAGATCATGAGTCATGGTTGATTGACTTAGGTGCATCCTTTCACTTCACTCCCCATAGGGAGTGGTTCTGCGAGTATGAGAAATATGATGGTGGTGATGTCTTCCTAGGGGATGATAGGAAGGCCAGAATTGTCGGACGTGGAAAGTTCAAGCTGAAGCTGCAAGGTGGAAGGATTAGAACACCTCCTGGTGTTCTGCATATTCCTACATTGGCCAGAAATCTGAAATCTATAAGCAAGATGGATGATCCAGGTGTAAAAACAGTGTTCGAGAAAGATTCCTGCAAGATGGTTCGGGGAGCACTGGTATTAATGCGGGGAGTTTAGACTAGAACTCTGTACAAGCTACAAGGTAGCACTATTATTCATGGGTGTAGCAGTTCGATGGTTCCTGAAAGTGGAGCGGAAAGCCTAGCTGTCTCTGGAGGAAAGACCATGCTATGGCATCAAAGGCTTGGACATATTGGAGAGAAGGGCCTTCATATACTTCATAGAAATAGTATCGTAGAAGGTATGTCTAATTGCTCTCTGGATTTCGATTTCTGTGAACATTGTGTATATGGGAAGTAGAATCGAGTGAGTTTTCCTTCTGCTGCTAAGAGGGTGAACAAGATATTAGAACTTGTGCACAGTGATGTGTTTGGACCTGTGTCAGTTCCTTCTCTGGGAAAGTCTGTGTACTATGTTTCATTCATATATGACTTCTCAAGGAATACATGGATATATTTCTTGAGGAAGAAATTTGAATTCTTTGACAGATTTAAAGAATTTAAGGCTCTGGTGGAAAACCAGACAGAGAAGAAGATAAAGGCGCTGAGGACAGATAATGGTGGGGAGTTCTGCAAGAAGGAATTTGAAGAGTTCTGTAAGAAGTGTGGTATAGAACGACAGAAGACTACTCCATACACACCTCAGCAAAATGGAGTTGCAGAAAGAATGAATAGAACACTGATGGAAAAGGCAAGAAGCATGCTCAGTGGTACCGGGTTAGGACAAGAATTCTGGGCAGAGGCAGTGGAGACTGCATGTTACTTATTTAACAGATCACCTTCATCAGCGTTGGAGGATAAGACTCCACATGAGGTATGGACTGGTAAAAAACCCTCTCTTTCACATCTAAGGGTATTTGGATGTGATGCATATGTACATGTTCCAAAGGAGAAAAGGACCAAGTTGGATAATAAATCTGAAAAGTGCATCTTTATTGGGTATAAGGATGGTTTAAAGGGTTACAAGCTTTGGAACCCAGAAACAACGAAGGTTGTGTACAGCCGAGATGTGGTGTTTAGAGAAGTGAAAGATGTTGTTAAACATGAAGTCCTATCAAAGGAACCTGAAAAGATAGAGTTTGAGCTAAAGGAGGATGAATCAGAATCTACAACAGAAGAAGACTCAGAAGATGAAGAGCCACAAACTCCAGCTTTGAGAAGATCAGTTCGGGAAAGAAGGAAACCAGAAAGGTATAGTCCATCTACTTTTTGTTCAGGTTTTGCCTTAACTATAACTGATGATGAACCCAGAACTGTCAGGGAGGCAGTAGATTCAGAGGATGGAAAACTCTGGAAGGAGGCCATGGTTGATGAAATGGCATCCTTGCACAAAAACGATGCATAGGATTTGGTGGAGTTGCCAGCTGGAAGGAAGCCCATCGGGAGAAAATGGTTGTTTAAGAAGAAGATGAATGTAGAAGGCAAGGTGGAGAAATACAAAGCTCAGTTGGTAGCAAAAGGTTATTCCCAGGTGCCAGGAATTGATTTTGGTGATATTTTTTCTCCTGTTGCCAAAGTTACTTCTATTAGATTACTTTTATCTGTTGTTGCTGCATTTGATTTTGAGATAGAACAGATGGATGTGAAGACAAAATTTCTTCATGGGGATCTAGAAGAGGAGATCTACTTGAAGCAACCTGAAGGCTTCATGGTGAAGGGTAAGAAATAACTAGTATGCAGGTTGAAGAAATCTCTGTATGGGTTAAAATAGTCACCAAGGATGTGGTATCAAAAATTTGATACCTATATACGGGGACTTGGCTTCACCAGAAGCAAGGAGGATCACTGTGTTTATTTTAAATTAATTGGTGACTGTGTTATGTATTTGGTATTGTATGTGGATGATATGTTGTTAATTGGAAATGACAAAGAAATTATCCAAGATTTGAAGACCCAACTGTTCTCCAAATTCGACATGAAGGATCTTGGTGCTGCAAACTATATTTTGGGCATGGAAATTAAGAGAGATCGCGCAAAGAGGAATCTCTGGTTAAACCAGAGGAATTATGTCGAGACTATATTGCAGAGGTTCAATATGCAGGATAGTAAACCGGTGAATGTTCCTATTCCTGTAGGTGTAAAGCTATCTGCTGAACAGTGTCCCAAGACACAAGAAGAAGAGGAGGATATGTCCCGTGTTCCACATGCAAGTGCAGTGGGTAGCCTGATGTATGCAATGCTCCGTACTAGACCAAACATTGCACATGCAGTGGGAGTCTTGAGCAGGTTTATGTCAAACCCAAGGAAGGAGCATTGGACAGCAGTGAAGCAGGTTTTCAGATAGTTACGTGGCACTAGTGATTATGGCTTGTGCTACCAGGGAAGACCAGGATTGGAAAGAATGTTGGACATTCGTGGTTTTGTTGATGCAGACTATGATGGAGATCTTAACCAATGAAGATCTACAAGTGGGTATGTGTTTAGCCTATCTGGAGGCGCAGTCAGACAGTTTGCAGTGGCTCTTTCAACTACAAAGGCAGAATACATAGTAGCCACTCATGCAAGTATGGAAGCAGTTTGGTTGCAGATATTGTGTTCAAGTATGGGGTTGGTACAACAAGCTATAAGGATAGACTGTGATAGCCAAAGTGAAATTTTCTTGGCTAAGAACCCTGCTTATCATTCAAAGACAAAGCACATTGATGTTAAATATCACTTTGTTAGAGATATGGTTGAGGCTAAAAGGGTGTTGCTGGTAAAGGTGGACACTTTGAAGAATGTTGCAAATGCATTGAATAAGTCTGTGAGCACTCAAAATTTCTCTTAGTGTAGAGAAACAATGGGTGTTGAAGAATTGGGCCAATGACTAAGCTCTCCTATGGCCCCCTGCGAAAAGAAAACAAGAAGTGGGAGAATGTTGGGTATGTGTTATTTTCTTTCCACGACTAAGCACGCGCGGGGGAGGGGGGGGGTGTGGTAATAGGGGGCCCTAAGGGGTCTAGGGTAGCGTCCCATCGAAAATTTTTTGGTCCTTAATTTCCGGTGGGTAGTCTGCGCCCATGGTTTTGTGCATGGTTTTACACATGGTTTTGGGGTACGATGGTTTTCGGCTCCTGGTATTTTTGTAGATCCGGTCAAGGGAACTACGGTTATGTTCTAATCTAGGGTTAATGGATTAGGGTTCATGTATGCTTCACCATGTATATATATGTGTTGTAACACTAAAAGGAATATAATGGAAAATCAAGTTGGTCGTCTCGATTTGGGATACAGGGGAAAATCTCTGTGTTTATCTGTTTTATGTTTTATGCTCTCGCTATTGTTTATTTTCTGTTATAAGATTCGTATGTAGATAATTTCTGTTCAAGGTTAAAACCTACATATCTTGGACTTCTTTTGGTCAGTGTGACCTGTCATCCTTTTTTGGGTGGTGAAAACAAATGGAATGTAGCAGCATCTACGATGTAACTTTTTACTATTTATAAAAAGTTTGATTTTTTTCCTTGAAAAAAAAATACTCCTTATTTCTTCCGCTAGATGTATTTTGATCCCCCTTTTCTACTCCTTAATTTGTGTTGATTACTAAATTCAATTGATAAGTCTCAAATTTGATCCCCAAGATTCCCCGTAATTTAAATCAATTTGCGTCTTAGATGGATATCCTTACGTTCAATCTTCCACATGAAGGTTCTCTAAATTTCTCTAATTTAATTTATAAATTTTTATTTTCATTCACCACCCTCTTTTCTTAATGGATATTAACTATTTTGGGATTAATATTTATAATTTACTCTATGTCCTTCTTCCCCCTTTTACCTATTAAAACAAAAAAATTATGTACATTATCTACCTAATATTTTTGCAATATGGGAAGGCTAGAGTTCTCAATGTGTAATATTTTTATTTCTTTCTATTCCCCATTTACCCAAAATTTTATTCTTGATTTAATCTCCTTCTTTCTATCCTCATTTACCACCTGATGTGAATTAGTAGGATTTTCATATCTAGATTATTTTTAGTAGTTTATTTTTTTTACCAAGGGTGCCAAGTCGACGTGCCCTTCAATAAATTCCCTTCGAAGTTCTAAGGGTGCCACACCTAACAATTTATTTATCATGCAAAGGGCGCCAACTTGGTCATTCCCTTCAAGAACTTCCCTTGAAGTTTCAAGGGTACCATACTGCTTTCCCTTCAAGCATCTAGTGGTTACGAGGGGAAAGTATAGGTGCAATGAAAGAGACCACTACCATCTCTCATGTTTCCTGCTATAGCGAGAATAATTTTGTCAGGGATCAAGGAACATGCCTTGATGCATCCCCCTAGTAAAATCCTTGTGAGCGACCCAATTTGGGATCTTCCCCACAACATCGTGATCTTCAAGGTAGAGGTGTTCCAACCCTTCTAACCCAATTCACCGCATGAGTGCTAGTAAGTGAAATCAAGGACACTATCCCACTCCCTCCATGCAGTTCCATCCATTTATACAACCTGATCACCCATGTGTGAGCCATTCATTCAAGTAAATAACTTGTGCGTTTAGCCACTAACATGTCATTAGAATTTATAGCAAGATTTAAAATGAGCTTTATAATTTCAAAGACAAAATATTCATTTCCATCAAATTAGATGTCCTCAAATCATCATATGCAAGTGTATCTGGTGGTTTCTTGTCATACATTATAATAATCAGTAACAATGTTTTGCAGTGTTAGTCATTGTCATAATAGCACCATCAATATGACATAGTCACCCATATCATTGTAGATCGTGAACCAGAACTAATGTAAGTATCTAATATTAAGGAATACATCCATCACAAATATCATTATCATAACATCCATCGAAAACATACATATCCATCAAAGGTACCATCATCATAACATCAATAGAAACATACATATCCGTCAAAGCTATCATCATCATAACATCAATAGAAAACATACATATCCATCAAATCTATGATCGTCATAACATCAATAAGAAATAAAGAAGAATTGAATGAAGAATTGGAAGAAGGGATTTTAGGCCATTAATAGTGAAGAAGGAAATGACAAGAGCCAACTAGAGTTATTAATTTTTATTTTATATAAATTTTATTTTATTATTTAATTTCATTAAAAAAAAACAAGCAATAGGTAATTTGTCGAAACATAGACAAATATTCCTTAATAATGTGGATAATCCGGGAAGCTCTTCAAAAAATGATAACCACAGGAACTTAAAAACATAGATTTTCATATAATGAGATTTAATCCTTCTAGGATCTTGGTAGATAGTTGATTACGATGAATCTTTACTAGCTATTATTTAATTTTGGCAATTTGAGATATATCATGAGATAGATAAATGAAATAGATAAATGTTTTGATAACTATTATGACTCATACTTAATGAAATTTACCTAACATTTAATCTAAATAATAGACTAATTTATAATAAATTTAAGAAAAAAATAATCCTTAAGTGTTTTGATAACTATTATGAGATAAGTATTATGACTCATGCTTATTGGAATTTACCAAACATTTAATCTAAATAATGCACTCATTTATAATAAATTTAAGAAAAAATCGTCCTTACCTAATTGGTAGATTACAATTTTTTATCATTATTTCCTTAATATGTTTTATCTTTTTGTAGTTTTATTTTTAAATTAATTGCATATTCTAACTCGTAAAAAAAGAAGAAGACCAATTTAAAGTTATAAGGAACTAGAATACCTATGTTAAAAGGCCTTACTATACGTAAATTAATGTCATGGGTACATTCAACCCTTTTTTACAGAGGAAAGTAATGGAATTGAGTAAGAATGTTCTCTATTTCTTTTACTTCTTTTCATATATATTAATAAATTAGAAATTTTTTAGATGAAGTAGTTTGGTGTGAATCTAGATGGTATGGTTATTATCCTTATTCTTTATGCCAATGAGATTACACTTTTTTTTGAAAAGTTTCTATGATCTTGATATGAAACTAAAAATTATCTATAATTTATTCTCTAGTATAGATGTTACTATTAACATAGAAAAAACAAAGATTATGATAGATGATTCAAGAAAAAAACAATAAAATAATTTCTTATATGAAAAAATAACATGGAAGAAGTGGCATCATACAAATCCCTTGGAATTATTCTTGATCACAATCTTAATTAGAACAATATAATTTAGAGAGGTATAAATCAAGGGAAAGTTTATTACGGTCTTGGAAAAAGTTGCAACTCAATTGATCGAGGTGGATATGCCCACTCACTACATTTACTGGTTATTTATCTTCTTCGCAGTTTTTCTATGGTTTTTCAAACCCAATCTTTTGGGTCATTTTTAGGCCCTTAATGATGTTATTTGGTGATTAAGGGGGCTAGGCATTCTCATGATATACTTTAATTCTAGACAAGCGTTGTAATCCTCAGTAGTTATTTCCAATAGGGTACATGCACCACAAATGAACATTGTATGAAAAATATGCACCCTCGAGAATTTGATGTACCAACTAACCACCTGAGGGCTTGTAAACCTTTATTTTATAGGGTTATGGTTTTGGACCTATAGGGTTTCTTCTTTATGTTAAGAGGCCATTCTTTTGGTCTCCTATAATTGCTTTTGGTGAATGCATGTAGTCATCATTTCTCTTCATTCAGAGATAGCTACCACAATTCTTGCAAGTTTGCATTTTACAGTATTAAAGTATTACATTGACCAATTGAAGTTCGGTTTTTAATATATGAATGTGCTCTCTTCTATATTTATCTATGTTTGTTCCATTTTCTTTCTTGTCTTTTGTTTCATTCATTTTACAATTGGATCGTCAATGGACCCCTTGTCTCTAGTATAATAAGAATTTAGTGTCATAGATTTTTATCATTCTTGCTATCTTATCTAGTAATGAATTTTGGGGTTGCACTGTCTCTAGAGAATTGCATAGAAAAATAGACCAGATCCAAAAGTATTATGTAACATATATTAAAATTAAAACTAATACACCTTATCATATCCTCCTCATAGAAGTGTTCATTTCCCCTATTGAGATAATGGAAATGACTACATCACATATAAGAACAAGATAAGAAAATATAGAAGACAAGAGATTCCTAAAATTGCTTCAAAATCCAATAAAAACCACTTAAAACTCAATTATTACTGAGTATTTAATAAATCATTAAAAATCAAGTTTGTTTCCCTTTATAAAATAATGATAATATTAACAATATATATATATATATATATATATATATATATATATATATATATATATATATATATATATATATATTGTAGTGAAACAAAAAAAATTAAAAAAAGAGAAATTTGGAAAAAAGAACCCACACATTGATGCTACTCAAATTTTCCTTGCTCCAATTTAATCTTTAGATTTGCACACATGAAACTAAGAAAATTTCTTCAAAGCAAAATGGAAAATGGAAAGAAGAAATAATATTGCAGCTACTAAAACTCCCTTTAATCTGGTTTGTTTAGATTTGCACACATGAAACCAAGAAACCTTCTTCAAACCAAAATGGAAAGAAGAAATAATATTGCAGCTACTAAAACTCCCTTTAATCTGGTTTGTTTTTCATTGACTTTCTCCTAATTTTTTAATTCTGGACTCTGTGTTTTCTAACTTTAGTCTGCTTTCTTAGATAGCAAGACACTGAGTAATTTTAATTTTTGGAAAAAAATATAAAAACCATTTTGAGAAATCTTTATCTTTAAAAACAAAAGATTCTATATATTTTATTAGAAAATAGATAAAGATGAGATAAGAATTACACAGCACCAAACACATTTCAATGCTTTTATTGATCACAACCGTTACTATATATATTGATTTGGACACATCTAGATGAGAAGTACAATTCATATATAAAAAAACAGCAATTTCCAGATTGATTATAGAAAACCACAATTTCCAAATATATTAAAAACTCACAACAACGCAGGAAAACATTACATCCCACCTATTCTAAATTTAATACAAATTAACACGTGCATTGAAATAAATGACATGTTCATGGTATAAGGCAAACGGCTATTCAAATTCTTCAAATAATAGAAATCATTATTCATTTGATCTTGAAACGATCCAGCACACTCTTTCCCTTTAATGCCTGGCTCAGGAAAGCTACCCTAAACTCTTCAAACTTGTATCCTCTATATAAAGCTGGCTGCAGTTCATTCACCATGCTCGTTGCAGGAGCAATAAAAGCATCGTCTGAAGGCATATAAAAAGTGGGAATTGATATGCGTGCACTCTGCATATTCGTTATTGTTCGATGCTCCACGCTCCTAAATCTCCCATTGCTCACAACCTAACACATTCAAATCAAGCAAAAAAAAAACTGAATGAATACTATCAAATTCTTGCACAGACAGAAAAACTAACTATATAGATATATATGTTCATTCTTTCTAACCTGCAGCTCATCTCCCAAATTGACCACAAACGCGTTAGTTATGGGTTCTACAGCAACCCACTTTCCATTCTTGATTACTTGCAGGCCGCTGACATCGCTTTGCATTAACACAGTGAGGGCACTTGCATCCGAATGGTTTGCTAAGCGATAGTAAGATGCGGGTTTGGGTGAAGGATAGTAATTTGAGGGTCATCAGATTGGTTATGTTTCCCGAGAATTATATTCAAGTAATCGAATCACAGCTGCAGAGCTTACATTATTGCGACGGCGACCTTAGTATCAACGCTCTCATCTCACCGGCGTACTTGCACACCCAATATCTACGCAACAAAGGCCAAATCGAACCGATTCTGGTTTTGCATAGTGGGTTAAAATGAATCGATTCTAGCGTTCTGTCTGAGATATTTTATCATAGATGAAATTTCGGTGATTACCTGTAGGCTGCAGGTTTTTCAGGCCAAGAGCCGATGACTTCCTCCAGGGGATGACAAGGGTGCATGAAACAGTCCATCCAGTTGAGAACCTTTTCTTTGCTTGGATTGTAACTTGCAGAAAGCCGGACTGGCTGCTTTGTGTCCTCTGAATATAGGCGCGCTCGGTCTTCCACGGGCATTTCGTAGAACTTTTTGGCTATCCCCATCGTGCTTTTCATGACATTCTCTGCCACGCCATGGTTCACTATCTGATATTAACAAAAATTATAGTCACTTGGACATGAAACTTGAATAGTCGTTATATTAATACCAGCATATCAACAGAGATGCATAGACTCTATGGTCTGCAAGTGTGGCTGAAAATCAACCAAAATTATTTGAGGGGAGGGAGAATTGTTGGTTAGGGATTTAAGTGTGTACCTGAAAGAAACCATCCGTTGGTTAGGGATTTTATTTTTATTTTTATTGTTTTAAGAGTTAGTACAAGTGTTTTAGAATTAGATTTGGAATTTTTTAATATTGTTGCTAGTGGTCGTTGATCATTGTACAACTCTCTACTAGAAATATCTTCTATAATATGATATTTATATTAGTCAAAATTAACAAGAACTTTGGTAACTTTCATATTATTAAAACTAATATGAATCTATTATAATGATCCACCAAACATAAACATGGATCAAATCTCTCAAAATTCAAATTTAATATGGATCTATGTTGGTTGTGTGTGTGTACATATTTTCCTTCCATGTATAACTTTTTGATTAGAATAAAAGGAGTTTAACATAGTTGAGATTGCTCTATACATGCCTAGATCCATCTTAACTTTGGATCTACCTAGTACTAAGAGGGACAAATATATTTTAAAATGAAAAGAGATTTGATCCCTATAGGTCCTTGGTAGATGAGAAGTTAAGATAGATCTAGGCCAGTTATTAAACTATTTATGATTTACCATTGATATTAAATCTAACTATATACAAATGTACAAAACAATTTATTTCATATTTTTTATTTTGTTGGATGTGCAATTGTAAAGTTACATTTTATTCTAGTCAAAATAGCTAATTACAACTATAACATATATTTATGATGATAGTAAACATTGATAAGTTTATTCATTTTCTCTTTCTCTCTTTTTTTTTTCCAATTATATCTACTTTACTAGGTAATTTAAAGTTGGAGGAGGTTTTAATAACTCTTTTACCTCCTCTCATGTAGAATAAAACATGTTCTTAGAAATTTTTTTAATTAAAATGAAAATGAGAAATAATATATATATATATATATATATATATATATATATATATATATAATTAAGAGTTTCCCAAAATCCATATGGCTCATGAGATTGGTTTCACATTGAAAAAAAGAAAAGAAAATTGTTGAAGCGGTGGATTGACTTTCGATTGGTTGACAATGGAGTTTTGTCCAAATCCCCACGTGGTTTATGGAATTCGGGGTTTGACATCAGAGGTCGTTTACTAAATTGTACTGATTGTACTAATTATTTTATGATAATAAATTCAGCAAGCAATAAACCTATGTCATCGTTCATCGCCCCTTGTACCCGACTTCAGCTGGGAACGGAATATTTTTTCCTGCGATTTGAATTATTTTATTTGGAATGATGTCACGTCCTCCTTCATCACGATTATATATATATATATATGTGAAAGAGTGTATTAATGAATATATATATATATATATATATATATATGTATAATTTTTATTTTTAGAGTTTTAAGAGTTAGTAGAAGTGTTTTAGAATTAGATTTGGAGTTTTTAAATATTGCTGCTAGTGGTCGTTGATCATTGTACAACTCTCTACTAGACATATCTTCTATAATATGATATTTATATTAGTCAAAATTAATAAGAACTTTTGTAACTTTCATATTATTAAAATTAATATGGATCTATTATAATGATCCACCAAACACAAACATGGATCAAATCTCTCAAAATTCAAATTTAATATGGATCTATGTTGGTTATGTGTGTGTACATATTTTCCTTCCATGTATAACTTCTTGATTAGAATAAAAGGAGTTTAACATAGTTGACATTGCTCTATACATGCCTAGATCCATCTTAACTTTGGATCTACCTAGTACTAAGAGGGACAAATATATTTTAAAATGAAAAGAGATTTGATCCCTGTAGGTCCTTGGTAGATGAGAAGTTAAGTTAGATCTAGGCCAGTTATTAAAATATTTATGATTTACCATTGATATTAAATCTAACTATATACAAATGTACAAAACAATTTATTTCATATTTTTTATTTTGTTGGATGTGCAATTGTAAAGTTACATTTTATTCTAGTCAAAATAACTAATTACAACTATAACATATATTTATGATGATAGTAAACATTGATAGGTTTATTCATTTTCTCTTTCTCTCTCTCTTTTTTTTTTCCAATTATATCTACTTTACTAGGTAATTTAAAGTTGGTGGAGGTTTTAATAACTCTTTTACCTCCTCTCATGTAGAATAAAACATGTTCTTACAATTTTTTTTAATTAAAATGAAAATGAAAAATAATATATATATATATATATATATATATATATATATATAATTAAAAGATCGTATAAGAATAATTGAGATTTTCCTAATATAATTGAAAATATTAAATAATTTTTTAAAAATTTCTCAAAATTGATTATTTATAAAAAAAAAATTAATTCTAAGAATTGAACTAAACTAAACCAGTAAAAATTAAGCTAAACTCAATGCTCACAAAATAAAGGGGTTGGGCATATGTCACTTATGATCACACTACAAACTTTAATTGAATATTTTTTTAGTTATGATTCTACTTCAAAGTTTTTTTCAAGTCGTCCCTTGTAGATACAAATAATGGTTAAACGTTATGATTACTCAACTATTTTCTTCAAATATTAGATTGGAAATGTAGGGACCATCACTATACTATATATTTTATTTATTATGCAGGTAAGAAAGGAATATAACCATTAGGAGATAAACATTGAGAACTTAAAAATATTAAGAATTTACATCAAACATCCATTAATTACACTACATTACACATATTATATGTTTTACATTCTCTTAACTATAGACACAACAAAATCATATAACAGAACATCATAAATACCATAGGTACCATTCACCCAGAGGAGATTTGATCTTGGCCTTGCCGCTACGTGCACTCCCTTGGTATCGTTCGCCTCCAAGTGCAAATGTTGATATGCTCCGACTGATTGTAATGGTCCGCTAGTTGACCTCCCAACCTACTCGTTGGGTACTCTCCTTCTCCACAGAACCCCGAGATGTAATGAGGTTGTACAATGTAGGAAGTGTGCTAGCTAATAAAGGCGAGCACTTCTTGGATCAAGAGTCCCTCCTCTAAATTACTATACCTCACCAAACTCAACTATACTGCGTAGCCACTCACAACGACATAATATCATCCATCCAACAATTGGGTAAGCAAAAGTCCTTTCTTCCATGGATTTCCCCTCCTTTTATTGGAGGCTTCCTAGGTGACACTTGACACATCATGCATAATTAATTAATTTTATTAATCCAAAAGTTTGATTATTCACCTACCCATGTGTGCCATTCTCACCAAAGCTCTCCAAAATTATTTACCTAAATTAAAAAATAATATTTTTCATCACTGCAATAAGACTCCTTATTTCTTGATATTGTTTTTTTGATCAAAATGTTTAGGGACAGAGACGGGGAGATGGTGTTTCTAGGCTTTGTGAAGGTTAGAGGGGAACCGAAATAGAGTATCTGAGTGGATGAGGTTGAGAGATGCCAGGCGTTGGCGGGATGGGGATTCCTTGCTGGACGGAGACAGTTGTAGAACCACAAAAATAGTTTAAATGAGTTAAAACCCTTAGACCTATTCAGAAACAGGAAGAGGGTGGTGGAAAACCCAGAATGCCGATATAGAAGCCTTTTGCATCAAAAAATGGGGCTCTTTTTTTACCAGCGAACTGAGGCTTCTAATTTTGAGTTTTTGAACGGTCTGACCATTGGTTTCGTGAATGTTCTCTGGTTCCTAGAGATGAGGCTACACGATCCCTGTTGTGGGCTCTTCATATTTCAGATGGTGCGGTTGTTGGTGTTTGGGCTCGCCTCGCTGAACCACTATTCACTCGGGAACCAATGTTTTTCTGCTTGATCGGTGTAGGTTTTCTACCATCGCCACCTTGGTGCAATGAGTCTATGGCTACTCGCGTCTGCGGGTGTGCCCTCTGGTAGAGGGGTCCTCGCCTGTCCCATGAATTTTCTCAGGAGACACCAACAAAGGCCACTCTCTCGGTTGGTCAGCCCTATTTTGGGTATGGGGTGGGGAGCTGCGAGAGGCCCTAGGTGCTTGGGATTTGGGTGGGCACTCAGTTTAATATCTATTATGGTTTTAATATATGTAATTTGGGGCATGCGTGGGCTATGGTTTCCAGCACTACCCATGGAGGCTTTGTTTTGTTACAATCTTGGTACCTACCCTGCCACCAAACCAAAGTGATCGCACCCTCATAACCGGTCTCCAAAAGTGGAGCATAATGAAGACAACATTGTGGAATTAGATTTTATGAAACAAGTATCCCCCTCCTGTTTTCAAATTTTTATTAGGCCCCCTATGGGGAAAAATATTTTACTATGGGTAGTCGCTATAGATAGTGCCCTTCACCTGAAACAAAACATTATGTCGCATACGAGATACCTTGTTTAGGTGAAATCCCTGTTCTATGGAGGCAGGTCACTATAAGACTGCTGGTCAATAAAGTACTATAGAATTGATTCGTGTTCGACCATTACTCTCAATCTGCATCTGGGGGGGGGTGTGTGCCGTGGAACAGGGTAAAATAAGAGCAGTAGGGAGTGAAAGGGGAAAAACATCCACAAAAAAAGAAAATATTAATGGTGGTCCCTCTTAAAAGAACATTCTTCAGGGGAAAAACTCTGCAACAGTACCAACATAACCAGTTGGAAATTCCCTAAGGCTATATATTGTAGAAAAAATGGGAAAAACACCAGCTTTAAATACAGACAACCCAAAAATAGATGAACACTGCACTACATATGTGGCACAAGTGATAATATGTCATTTTAACTATTTTTGGCCCAAACTAATGGAGTTATTCTATTGGATTTTCACAAAATAGACCACAAACTATGAAATTCATCTATGTTCCAAAGGGTTCTTTATTATTCAGTTTGATTCCTTGAAGGCCAAAGATATTTTTATCTAATAAGGACCATGGTTCTGGGGACCTAGAGGCCTTTTCATCACCCCATGGTTCTCGAATTTTGATGCAAACACTATGGCAATTACTAGAATGCCGGTATGGGTTAGGCTGTACTATCTCCCCCTACACTTATGGAATGTCCACGTACTTGAAGGTACTGGGAACATCATTGGGTGATACATCAAAAAAAATATCCAACGATTAGAAGAGATAATCTACAATTTTACGCGTGTCTCTGTGGAAGTATATCATAGCAAAGGTTTATTGGAAAACATATTGATGAGTCACAAACAGAAAAATTGGATGTAGCTCCGAGATTATGAAAAAAATGCATTCAGATGTAGAATTTGTAGGCAGACAGGACACCTAAAAAACACCTATTCTGATGCCAAGAGAGAAAACATGAAAAGAAGAAGGTTGGGAAATAGACCAAAGGATGGCAATAACCCCCCCCTCCGCCCACCCCCTAGGCCCGAGGAGGATACTGAAGAAGAAGAGGACGAGACTATTTCCATGGAAAACAATCAAACAAAAAATGAACCTGAGGTATAAGGAAAATCTCCATAAGATCCATTGGATCTATAATCTCCCCCGAAACATAGTGCTATGAATTCATAGGACACAAAAAACTGTGGGATTAAACAACGTCATACATCACCGACATTCAGACAAGGGTATTGGCACACATGCAATAGAAAATCGCATTGTCCTTGTCTCCTTCATTCCATCACAAGGTGAATGGCGTAAAGTTGAGAAGAAAAAAAGGGAGGAAAACGTGATCACTTATTGTTGGAGCTTTCTTTAGTTCGGGCGGCCTGGTTTTTTGTGTTGTTTAGCTATCCTTTTTTCTTTCTTAGTTGTTTTGTTGTGACACATATTTGTTGCTTTTGTCCAGGTTTATCTTGTTGGGTATGTGTTATATTCTTTCCATGACTAAGCACGCGTGGGGGGGTAAGAGGGGGGGTGATAGCCCCCCGTTTGCACTGGGCACAAGGAGTCCGGGGTAGCGGCCCGTCAAAAATTTTTTGGTCCTTAATTTCTGGTGGGTAGTCCGCACCCATGGTTTTGTGCATGGTTTTGCACATGGTTTTGGGGTACGATGGTTTTCGGCCCCTGGTATTTTTGTAGATCCGGTCACAGGAGCTACGGTTATGTTCTAATCCAGGGATAATGGATTAGGGTTCATGTATGCTTCGACATGTATATATATGTGTTGTAACACTAAAAGGAATATAATGAAAAATCAAGCTGGTTGTCCCGATTTGGGATCCAGGGGAATATCTCTGTGTTTATCTGTTTTATGTTTTATGTTCTCGCTATTGTTTATTTTCTGTTATAAGATTCGTGTGTAGATAATTTCTATTCAGGGTTAAAACCTACATTTGGTATCAGAGTCAGGTTTCAGCTTCAAGGGGACGACTTTGCTACTGAGGGTTTTTTGCTCGAGCCTGAGGTAGACCCTGTTCAGTGGGAGATCTACGGGATCGATTCTTGTGGTGAAAAAATATGGAGAGCGGCAAGAAGATAGAGATCGAGAAATTTAATGGTCAGAGTTTTGAGTTATGGAAGCTCAAGATGGAGGATCTGCTGGTGGATAAAGATCAGTGGATCGTGGTAGATCCAGGTACTAAACCAATAGAAATGTCAGATGAAGATTGGAAGAAATTGGATCGGAAGGCTAAGAGCACAATACGGTTGTGTGTCTCAGATTCAGTATTGTTGAATGTATCTGGGGAAGCTACGACGAAGAATTTTTGGGAAAAACTTGGGACTTTGTACCAATCTAAGTCTCTGGTGAATAAGTTGTTCCTTCGGAAAAAGTTGTATAACCTGAGGATGAAGGATGGAGACTTGGTGACAGAGCATCTGAACGCCTTCAATAATGTGGTAAGTCAGCTGTCATCTATTGATATTAAAATCTCATATGAAGATAACTGCATCAGTTTGTTGTGTTCTCTACCAGACTCGTGGGACAGCCTGGTTATTGCAATAAGTAGCAATACAACTACCTTGAATTTTGATGACATTGTCTCAGCCTTGTTGTTGGAGGAAATGAGACGGAGAAATACGGAGGGCCAGAATGAAGATGCCTTATGTGTACGAGGAGGGTCCCAAAACAGAAACAAGAATAAGGTTTCGAGTGGGAGATCCAAATCTAGAGGGAGATCTAAATCTCCTAGAAAGTTTGTAAAGGTATGTTGGAAATGCGGAAAGGAAGGGCACTACAAAAGGGAGTGCAGATCTAAAGCTCCTGAGAAATGAAAGGAATCTGATGATGCTCCTTCTGTAGAGGCAAAAACCACCTCGGATAAAGGTGGGGATGTGTATTTGGCTTCTTCTTCAAATACACATGTAGATCATGAGTCATGGTTGATTTACTCAGGTGCATCCTTTCACTTCACTCCCCATAGGGAGTGGTTCTGTGAGTATGATAAATATGATGGTGGTGATGTCTTCCTAGGGGATGATAGGAAGGCCAGAATCGTCGGACGTGGAAAGGTCAAGCTGAAGCTGCAAGGTGGGAGGATTAGAACACTTCCTGGTGTTCTGCATATTCCTGCATTGGCCAGAAATCTGATTTCTGTAAGCAAGATGGATGATGCAGGTGTAAAAATAGTGTTCGAGAAAGATGCCTACAAGATGGTTCGGGGAGCACTGGTATTAATGCGGGGAGTTCGGACTGGAACTCTGTACAAGCTACAAGGTAGCATAGTTATTGATGGGTGTAACAGTTCTGTGGTTCCTGAAAGTGGGACGGAAAGCCTAGCTGTGTCTGGAGAAAAGACCATGCTATGGCATCAAAGGCTTGGACATATTGGAGAGAAGGGCCTTCAGATATTGCATAGAAATGGTATGGTAGAAGGTATGTCTAATTTCTCTCTGGATTTCGATTTCTATGAACATTGTGTATATGGGAAGCAGAATCGGGTGAGTTTTCCTTCTGGTGCTAAGAGGGTGAACAAGATATTAGAACTTGTGCACAGTGATGTGTTTGGACCTGTGTCAGTTCCTTCACTGGGAAAGTCTGTGTACTATGTTTCATTCATAAATGACTTCTCAAGAAATACATGGATATATTTCTTGAGGAAGAAATCTGAAGTCTGTGACAGATTTAAAGAATTTAAGGCTCTGGTAGAAAACTAGATAGAGAAGAAGATAAAGGCGCCGAGGACAGATAATGGTGGGGAGTTCTGCAAGAAGGAATTTGAAGAGTTCTATAATAAGTGTGGTATAGCACAATAGAAGACTAATCCATACACACCTCAGAAAAATGGAGTTACAGAAAGAATGAACAGAACACTGATGGAAAAGGCAAGAAGCATGCTCAGTGGTACCGGGTTAGGACAAGAATTCTGGGCAGAGGAATTGGAGACTGCATGCTATCTGGTTAACAGATAACCTTCATCAGTGTTGGAGGATAATACTCCACATGAGGTATGGACTGGTAAGAAACCCTCTCTTTCATATCTAAGGGTATTTGGATTTGATGCATATGTACATGTTCCAAAGAAGAAAAGGACCAAGTTGGATAATAAATCTTAAAGGTGCATCTTTATTGGGTATAAGGATGGTTTAAAAGGTTACAAGCTTTGGAACCCGGAAACAAGGAAGGTTGTGTACAGTCGAGATGTGGTGTTTAGAGAGGTGAAAGATGTTGTTAAACATGAAGTCATACCAAAGGAACCTAACAAGATATATTTTGAGCTAAAGGAGGATCAATCAGACTCTACAATAGAAGAAGACTCAGAAGGGGAAGAGCCACAAACTCCAGCTGTGAGAAGATCAACTTAGGAAAGAAGACAACCAGAAAGGTATAGTCCATCTGCTTTCTGTTCAAATTTTTCCTTAACTATAACTGATGATGATCCTAGAACTGTTAGGGAGGGAGTAGATTCAGAGGATGGAAAACTCTAGAAGGAGGCCATGGTTGATGAAATGGCATCCTTGTAAAAAAATGAGGCATGGGATCTGGTGGAGTTGTCGGCTGGAAGGAAACCCATCAGGAGTAAATGGGTGTTTAAGAAGAAGATGAATGTAGAAGGCAAGGTGGATAAATACAAAGTGCGGTTGGTAGAAAAAGGTTATTCCCAGGTGCCGGGAATTTATTTTGGTGTTATTTTTTCTCCTGTTGCCAAAGTTACTTCTATTAGATTAATTTTAGCTGTTGTTGCTGCATTTGATTTTGAGATAGAACAGATGGATGTGAAGACAAAATTTCTTCACGGAGATCTAGAAGAGGAGATCTACATGAAGCAACCTAAAGGCTTTATAGTGAAGGGTAAGAAAGAATTGGTATGCAGGTTGAAGAAGTCTCTGTATGGGTTAAAACAGTCACCAAGGATGTGGTATCAGAAATTTGATACCTATATATGGGGACTTGGCTTCACCAGAAGCAAGGAGGATCAATGTGTTTATTTTAAATTAATTGGTGACCGTGTTATTTATTTGGTCTTGTATGTGGATGATATGTTGTTGATTAGAAATGACAAAGAAATTATCCAAGATTTGAAGACCCAACTGTTCTCCAAATTCGACATGAAGGATCTTGGTGCTGCAAACTATATTTTTGGCATGGAAATTAAGAGAGATCGGGCAAAGAGGAAGCTCTGGTTAAACCAGAGGAAGTATGTCGAGACTATATTGCAGAGGTTCAATATGCAGGATAGTAAACCGGTGAATGTTCCTATTCCTGTAGGTGTAAAGCTGTCTGCTGAAAAGTGTCCCAAGACACAAGAAGAAGAGGAGGATATGTCCCGTGTTCCATATGCAAGTGCAGTGGGTAGCCTGATGTATGCAATGGTCTGTACTAGACCAGACATTGCACATGCAGTGGGAGTATTGAGCAGGTTTATGTCAAACCCAAGGAAGGAGCATTGGACAGTAGTGAAGCGGGTTTTTAGATATTTACGTGGCACTAGTGATTATGGCTTGTGCTACCAGGGAAGACCAGGATTGGAAAGAATGTTGGACATTCGTGGTTTTGTTGATGCAGACTAGGTTGGAGATCTGGACCAAAGAAGATCTACAAGTGGGTATGTGTTTAGCCTATTTGGAGGCGCAGTCAGTTGGATGAGTAAAAGACAGTCTGTAGTGGCTCTTTCAACTACAGAGGCAGAATACATAGCAGCCACTCATGCAAGCAAGGAAGCAGTTTGGTTGCAGAGATTGTGTTCAGGTATGGGGTTGGTACAACAAGCTATAAGGATAGACTGTGATAGCCAAAGTGCAATTTTCTTGGCTAAGAACCCTGCTTATCATTCAAAGAAAAAGCACATTGATGTTCAATATCACTTTGTTAGAGATATGATTGAGGCTAAAAGGGTGTTGCTGGTAAAGGTGGACACTTTGAAGAATGTTGCAGATGCATTGACGAAGTCTGTAAGCACTCAAAAGTTCTCTTGGTGTAGAGAAACAATGGGTGTTGAAGAATTGGGCCAATGACTAATCTCTTCTGTGGCCCCCTGCGGAAAGAAAACAACAAGTGGGAGAATGTTGGGTATGTGTTATATTCTTTCCTTAATTTCAGGTGGGTAGTCTGCGCCCATGGTTTTGTGTATGGTTTTGCACATGGTTTTGGGGTACGATGGTTTTCGGCCCCTGGTATTTTTGTAGATCCGATCAAGGGAACTACAGTTATGTTCTAATCCAGGGTTCATGTATGCTTCGGCATGTATATATATGTGTTGTAACACTAAAAGGAATATAATGAAAAATCAACCTGGTCGTCCCGATTTGGGATCCAGGGGAAAATCTCTGTGTTTATCTGTTTTATGTTTTATGCTCTCGCTATTGATTATTTTTTGTTATAATATTCGTGTGTAGATAATTTCTGTTCAAGGTTAAAACCTACATATCTTGGACTGCTTTTGGTCAGTGTGACCTATCACCCTTTTTTGGGTGGTGAAAACAAATGGAATGTTGCGGCATCTACGATGTAACTTTTTACTATTTATAAAAAGTTTGATTTTTTTCCTTGAAAGAAAAAAGACTCCTTATTTCTTCCGCTAGATGTATTTTGATCTCCCTTTTCTACTCCTTAATTTGTGTTCATTTTTAAAGTCAATTGATAAATCTCAGATTTGATCCCCAAGATTCCCCGTAATTTAAATCAATTTGCGTCTTAGATGGATATCCTTACGTTCACTCTTCCACATGAAGGTTCTCTAAATTTCTCTAATTCAATTTATAAATTTTTATTTTAATTCACCACCCTCTGTTCTTAATGGATATTAACTATTTTGGGATTAATATTTATAATTTAGTCTATGTCCTTCTTCCCCCTTTTACCTATTAAAACAAAAAAATTATGTACATTATCTACCTAATATTTTTCCAATATGGGACGGTTAGAGTTCTCAATGTGTAATATTTTTATTTCTTTCTATTCCCCATTTACCCCAAATTTTATTCTTGATTTAATCTCCTTCTTTCTATCCTCATTTACCACCTAATGTGAATTAGTAGGATTTTCATATCTTGATTATTTTTAGTAGTTTATTTTTTTTACCAAGGGTGCCAAGTCAACGTGTCCTTCAATAAATTCCCTTCGAAGTTCTAAGGGCGCCACACCTAACAATTTATTTATTATGAAAAGGGTGCCAAGTTGGTCATTCCCTTCAAGAACTTCCCTTGAAGTTTTAAGGGTACCATGCTGCTTTCCCTTTAAGCATCTAGTGGTTACGAGGGGAAAGTATAGGTGCAATGAAAGAGACCACTACTATCTCTCATGTTTCCCGCTATAGTGAGAATAATTTTGTCAGGTATCAAGGAACATGCCTTGATGCATCCCCCTAGTAAAATCCTTGTGAGCGACCCAATTTGGGACCTTCCCCACAACATCATGATCTTCAAGGTAGAGGTGTTCCAACCCTTCTAGCCCAATTCACCGCATGAGTGCTAGCGAGTGAAATCAAGGACACTATCCCACTCCTCCCATGCAGTTCCATCCATTTATACAACCTGATCACCCATGTGTGAGCCATTCATTCAAGTAAATAACTTGTGCATGTAGCCACTAACATGTCATTAGAATTTATAGCAAGATTTAAACTTAACTTTATAATTTCAAAGACAAAATATTCATTTCCATCAAATTAGATGTCCTCAAATCATCATATGCAAGTGTATCTGGTGGTTTCTTGTCATACATTATAATAATCAGTAACAAAGTTTTGCAGTGTTAGTCATTGTCATAATAGCACCATCAATATGACATAGTCACCCATATCGTTGTACATCGTGAACTAGAACTAATGTAAGTATCTAATATTAAGGAATACATCCATCACAAATATCATTATCATAACATGCATAAAAAACATGCATATCCATCAAAGCTACCATCATCATAGCATGAATAGAAACATAAATATCCGTCAAAGCTATCATCATCATAACATCAATAGAAAACATACATATCCATCAAATCTATGATCATCATAACATCAATAAGAAATTAAAAAAACTATCACATCCACTAATAGTAGAGTCAAATTTTGGGATCCTCAAGGATAGTGTCATATAAATTTCAGAAAACTAGAGTGCGGCAATACATACACCGCCCCCACCCCCCCTTAAATTAAACTTTGTCCTAAAGTTGAAAAAAAAGGAAAATGATGGGATATTCCACTATATTCTCACTAGAAATGGCATTGGGATTATGTTCCTCTACTTTATTTTGAAATCATTTAACTAAATTACGACGAGTTATAACTTACAATTATAAAATGTAATCATCATTTGAAAATCTTCCCTTATGAAATTCACAATGACTCAATTAATACCAATATAAGGGTCTAATATATTATATGAATAGGGATATGAAAATGCTGAAGTGGTCTCTTTCACACTTCTATTAGTTTATAGAATGCACATACATTTACTTCATTGCATGAACCTGCATTTGGTTGCAACATACAAAATTGAATGCAATGCAAATTATCAACATATTTAGATTATAACTTAGATAGCCATGATAATATAGTCAAATTTTATATCTTAATGCTTCTATGGCATATACAGATCATATAAAGTACCTTCTATATTAACCTAAAGTTCTAGAGCCTTCTCCTTTAAGTTGTTACTATTATTGAAGAAAGGGTAACATGGAAATTTTCATATTCATGTCTTCTCACCATAAATTTTGATTTATTGTAAATGGAAAAGAAAAATATTTGTCAATTTGTGAATCACTAAAAATATTAACTCAGTCTCTGAGTAATGGTCACACTGAATTGAAAATATCCAATTTGGTTTATAAAATTTTCCCAAAAACACTAAACATGTTGACCTCCATGGAATATTTTTAAATAGGAAATTAATGCATTATTCATCTTCTTAAAATTCAAGGACGAAAATTCTCATTCAAGGCCTATGAAAATTTCATCAATTCAATATAGGTAAGGAATGTGGACTCATAATTCAAGTACCATTAGCAACATACTTTTTATAAATTATACCCTAAAACCTGAATAAATTAACCCTAAGAAGAATAAGTGTTCATATTAGTACATCAATGATGCCCAGTCACATAAAAATAATGAAAATATTTCTATATTAATGCAAAGTCAGGAATCCTCATGATTATGAGAATGGGATTCCCAATTTTCGAGGATGAAATGTTTCCCCAATTTATAATTTCTTGTATTTCCTTAACACATATATGTAGTTAACTTAAGAAAAACTATCACTTAATATTTCTTCTCCTAGGATGTATCATATTTGGTCGTTGTTGTTTTTTTTCTCCCACTTCTAGTCACAACGACCAATGAGATTAAAGATACCAAATTTCTTTCCAATAATTTTTCTTTATTTATTTATTTCATTATTATTTTATTATTTTTAAAAATTATATATATATATATATATATATATATATATATATATATATATTGTTGGGTGTGGACCCTGATTATCTTGTTTATTTTGTATCACAGCGTTGGACCCTTGTACCTTAATGGGGCGGCGACGCCGCCCGTAATTAAACGCTGCTTGGGGGGTTCAAGGTGGGGGGGGGGGGGGGGCTGCGACTTTATGGATCCCCCCCTAGTGGGGGGTTTCGGGGGCAACACCCTCGAAGTTAAAAACATATGTAAAATTGCTTTGTAAAAGTATATTAATTTCTAGTCAATCAGGGCTATTCATTAGGCAGATGATCTGACGGTAGAAGTTATGTTTAGTTTAGGGTTTTTTTTTTCCCTAGAAGGCAACCCCTCGCTTTGTATGAGGGTATTCTATTGCGGCTGTATAATGTATGTGTATTCTCAGAGCGAGAAACAGATAGGGAGACTGTGAGAGAGAACAGAGGATATTACAACAGATCTGTTGTAGATTGTGTCTCTTCATTTTGTTGGATAATAGAAAGGAAGGACTGGCTGTTTGGGGTGGACGTAGCCCAAACTGGGTGAACCATGTATATCTGTGTCTCTTTGGTTTTATGTGTTTTGTGTGCTTGTGTTTTCCACATATTTTATGTGTTTCGTTGCTCTTTAATATATATAATTTTTTAACAACTGGTATCAGAGCCGAAGGTCTATTTGGCTGATAAACTCGCAGGAAAGAGGGGTTCTTAGTTTGAATGGGAGAAATGGGGGAAGATGGTAAATTTAGGGTCGAGAAATTTAACTGCCAAAACTTCCTGCTGTGGAATATGTAGATGGAAGATTATCTGTATCAGAAATATGTGTACCTACCATTGAGCAGAAAATCAAAGAAGCCGACGGGTATGACAAACGCAGAATGGAAGATTCTTGATAGAAAGGCACTCAGAAAAATACGGTTGTGCCTCACGGTGTCAGTAGCCTTCAATATTTTGAAGGAAACAACAACAGAGGGTTTGATTAAGGTGTTGGCGAAATTATATGAAAAACACTCAGCCTCAAACAAGGTATTTCTTATGAAACATTTATTTAGTATGAAGATGTCGGAAGGTGGATCTGTTACAGACCTTTTAAATGATTTTAATACAGTTACCAATTAGTTAAGTTCTACAGGGGTAAAATTTGATGATGAAGTTAGGGCTCTTTTATTTCTATGTTCATTGCCAGAAAGCTGGAATGGTTTAGTTATGGCCATTAGTAACTCTATCTCTAGATCTAGTACTTTAAAGTTTGATGATGTTGTCGGTGCTATCCTTAGTGAGGAAATGCGACGGAAAAGCTTCGGTGAGACATCGGGTAATGCTTTGAGTGCAGAGTCTAGAGGAAGAAAAATGGAAAGAGGAAAGAGCTCAGGATATCGTAGTAAATCAAGGAAAGGTAGATCCAAGTCCAGATTGGGGATAGTGTGCTGGAAATGCGGAAAAGGACACCTGAAGAAAGACTGTACGTCTAATAAGGGAAAAGAAGGAGACGCACAGCAAGAAAACAATCATGAAGAAAATGTGACAGGTGATGTGCTACAAGATGTTTTGATTCTTTCTTTCGAAAATGTTACTGATTCTTGGGTTGTAGATTCAGGGGCCTCATTCCATGCCACACCTGATAAGAAATATTTTCATGACTATGTTCAAGGAGATTTTGGACAAGTCTGTTTGGGTGATGATAAACCCTATAAAATTGTTGGAATAGGTAAGGTTCTAGTAAAATAGCAAAATGGAAACCAATGGCTATTAAAGGAGGTAAGGCATGTTCTAGATCTAAAGAAAAATATGATTCAATAGGGCAGTTAGGTGATGAAGGTTGTGTGACAACTTTCATAGATAAAACTCGGAAGGTCACCAAAGGAGCACTGGTAATAGCAAAAGGCGAAAAGGTTGGTACATTGTATTTATGCAATGGTATTTCTAACTCTGTTAATGCTTTAACTTAAAAAGGAGCAGATGCATCATTATGGCATCATAGGCTCGGACACATGAGTGAGAAGTGAATGAATATTCTTCACTCAAGAAATTTGTTACCAGGTTTGAAGAATGTTGATTTGGATTTCTATGAGAATTGCATTTATGGAAAACAGAAGAGAGTCAGATTTCTCCGAGTTGGGAAAGAAAAGAAGAGCAAAATATTAGAGCTTGTGCATACAGATGTATGGGTACCTTCTTAGGGATCATCTCTCGGTGGCTCTCGTTATTATGTTAATTTTATTGATGATGCAACTAGAAAAACTTAGATTTATTGTATTCAGAATAAATATGATGTATTTGATACTTTCAAGAAATGGAAAGATTTGGTTGAGATTGAGACAGGAAATAATTTGAAGTGTCTCAGATCGGACAATGGAGGTGAATATTGTAGCAAAGAGTTTGATAGGTATTGTTCAGAGCATGGAATTCACAGAGAGAAGACAATTCCAGGAACACCACAAGAAAATGGTGTGTTAGAAAGGATGAACAGAACAATCATGGAGCATGCAAGGTGCATGAGATTGCATGCAGGATTGCCTTTACAATTTTGGGCAGATGCTGTAGATACTGTTGTTTATCTAATAAACATAGGGCCTTCAAGTTCCTTGGATGGTGTTATTCCAGAGGAAGAATGGACAGGAAAAAAGGTAAACTACTCCTTTTTAAAGCCTTTTGGTTGTGAGGCCTTTGTCCACATTAATAAAGAAAACAGAACAAAGCTTGAGGTAAAATCAAAGAAATGTACCTTTATTGGATATGGTGTTAATTATTTTGGTTATCGCTTATATGATTATGAAAATCAAAAAATCATTAGGAGAAGAGATGTAATATTCAATGAGAAGGTCTTGTATAAGAATCAGTTGTAGGAAAAGAAATAGGAAAAGGAAAATAAAGAATACACAGTTTTTGATGAGATCACAGAAAAAGTAAAGGTGCTTGAAAATAATAATAATCAACATCCACAACAATAGCAACCACCACAACAACAACAGGCACCTCAAACACTTCAAAGTGGTGTTAGAAGATTTACCAGGATAAGTAGACCCCCTGAACGATACTCTCCTTCATTATATTATTTATTGTTGGCTGATTCTGGTGAACCTGAATGTTATGAAGAAGCAATGCAGGTTGAAAGCAGGAAGAAGTGGGAGCTAGCCATGGAAGAAGAGATGGACTCCTTAATGCATAACCAGACTTGGGACTTAGTCAGGTTACCTGCAGGTAAAACTACATTGCAGAATAAATGGGTTTACAAGCTGAAGGAAGAAGATGGAGGAAAACAGAGGTACAAAGCTAGACTTGTGGTGAAGGGGTTTGCACAAAAGAAAGGTATTGATTTTGATGAAATATTTTCTCCTGTTGTTAAGATGAATTCAATCAGAACTATCTTAAGTCTTGTAGGAGCGGAAGATTTACATCTTGAACAGTTAGATGTAAAGACAACATTTCTCCATGGAGATTTGGAGGAAGAGATATACATGCAGCAACCAGAAGGATATGAGGTAAAAGGGAAAGAAAAATTGGTGTGCAGGTTAAAGAAGAGCTTGTATGGCTTAAAACAGGCTCCGAGGCAGTGGTATCTAAAATTTGACAAGTTTATGTCTGAACAAGGTTATACTAGATGTCACTCTGATCATTGTGTTTATCTAAAAAGGAAAAATGATGGCAGCTATATTATATTTTTATTGTATGTAGATGACATGCTTGTTGCAGGGTCTAACATGTAGGAAATAAATGTGCTCAAAAGAAAATTGGCAAATTCATTTGCAATGAAGGATTTGGGAGCTGCAAAACAAATCCTTGGTATGAGAATAACTAGAGATAGGAAAAATCGCAAATTAACATTGTCTCAGAATGATTACATACAAAAGGTGTTGAAAAGATTTAATATGCAGAATGCAAAACTAGTTAGTACACCTTTTGCTAGCCATTTCAAACTTAGTAAGGAGATGTGCCCCAAGACCCAAGAAGAAATGGACTATATGTCTAAAGTTCCACATGCATTAGTAGTTGGAAGCTTAATGTATGCAATGGTTTGCACAAGGCTTGATATTACACATGCAGTGGGAGTTGTAAGCAGGTACATGAACAATCCAGGAAAAGAACATTGGATGGCAGTAAAATGGATTCTTAGATATTTGAGAGGTAGCACAAATCAAGCATTATGCTTTGGTGGTTCAAACATTTCTCTATAGGGATATGTTGATGCAGATATGGTAGGTGACAGAGATAACAAGAGGAGAACTACATGATATGTATTTACTATAGGTGGAAAAACAGTCAGTTGGGTTTCAAAAATCCAAAGTGTTGTTGCACTTTCAACAACAGAAGTAGAGTATGTTGCTGCTATAGAGGCTAGTAAAGAAATGAGTTGGTTACAAAGGTTTACCAATGAATTGGGTAAGAAGCATGATATGGGCACGTTATACAGTGATAGCCAAAGTGCCATTAATCTTGAAAAGAACTCAGCATTTCATTCCAGGAATAAACACATACAACTCAAGTACCATTTCATACGGTCAGTATTGGAATATGGACAGTTGAAGTTGGAAAAGATACACACTAGCCAAAATCCTGCAGATATGAGCTAACAAAAGTTGTAACCAGGGAGAAACTGAGAATATGCTCAGTTTCAATGGTCTTCAAGAATAACGATGAAGATGAGAAATAGCCAGGTCCAAAGAGGAGTCATTGTCCAGCAAATGAAGCAACGGTGGAGTTGCTACAATCAGTATCCAAGTGGGATATTGTTGGGTGTGGAGCCTGATTATCTTGTTTATTTTGTATCACAGTGTTGGACCCCTATACCTTAATGGGAAGGCAATGCCGCCGGTAATTAAACGCTGCCTGGGGGGTCCGGGGGGGCGGCTGCGACTTTATGGAGCCCCCCCCCTGGCGGGGGGTTTCGGGGAAATGCCCTCGAAGCTAAAAACATATGTAAAATTTCCTTGTAAAAGTATAGTAATTTATAGTCAATCAGGGTTGTTCATTAGGCGGATGATCTGATGGTAGAAGTTATGTTTAGTTGAGGGTTTTTTTTTCCCTAGAAGGCAAACCCTCACTTTGTATGAGGGTATTATATTGCAGTTGTGGAATGTATGTGTATTCTCAGAGCGAGAAACAGATAGGGAGATTTTGAGAGAGAACGGAGGATATTACAACGGATCTGCTGTAGGTTGTGTCTCTTCATTTTGATGGATAATAGAAAGGAAGGACTGGCTGTTCGGGGTGGACGTAGCCCAAACTGAGTGAACCACATATATCTGTGTCTCTCTGGTTTCATGTGTTTTGTGTGCTTGTGTTTTCCGCATATTTTATGTGTTGCATTGCTCCGTAATATATATATATATATATATATATCAGTTTCATTGGATACTCCACCTTCATGTCATATTGATTTATAATAATATTACTACAATTGAAACCTTTTCTAATTGTAAAAACCACCTCTATTGAAACTTCTAATTTCTCCTTATATGGCATTGTGTCATCACAAATGTCAGGCCATTTTTAGTATATTATCTCAAGGAACCATCCATAGTTTCCAAATAATTCTTTAGCCTGTAGCATGATAAACCTCTAAATCTCATTGCTCAGATATGTAGGAAATATGGTGCGCCTAGAAAAACAATGGGTTTGATGTACAAATAGGAAAAAATCCAATTTTAAATATCTATAGGAATAGTTAAATATGAAAAGAGGCCAAGGTGGATCAATGGAAAAGAAGAAGAAAAATAAAAAATAAAAGAAGATGTTCGTGTGATACACTCCAGGGAATGACTTAAAGATACATGGAAAGAAAATGCAGAGTCAAACCTACCTCAATCTCATACTAATCTATTTGATTCAAAAAGGTTTTGGTGTATGACCTAATTAGAAATGCTTGTACAATTTATATACACTTTTGAAGTGGTTGTTGCTTTCGAATTACACTAGTTAATTTAGAAACCATCATCTAAGAGTTCATCATGCTTATATTTTTATTGACACACAAGTGACACAACTCGAAATAAATGACATAGTTTGGAAGGATTTTTCACGACATAATAGTGTAGTACCAAGAAGCATGTTTCCTTCACTTCTTTTGTTGAATAATTACATCCAAAATTTATCCACTATGCCAATTTTAAACAAAGGCCTCAAGGCAATCAATACGCCTGGAAATTCCATTCCCATTGAATGATCTAAGGGCTAAAATAACAATGAATTGTCTCATGCCTTGTATGATTATTTATTTATTTTTATTTTTGTTCATTACCTCTAAATCCTAAAGAAATTATATGAGAGAATTGAGGAAGTTAATCCCAAAGTGTCCAATTGCGTGAGCTATCTATAATCTATATCCAGGACTAAGTTAGATATCCTAGTCACATGATTTATATATATCTTCCATGATGGAATGTGAAAAGGGTTACTCAAATGATTAGATTTACATGAAGATCATTAAAAACATGAAGACTGAACTATCATAACATGAAATTAACGTAAATCTGCTGCATCTACATGTAAATATGCTCTTGTATAAGGAACATGATGTGAATCGACTGCAACTTTATATTCTTGCTGCTGATGAGAGTCCTCAATTTTCTGAACAAAAACAGGTTCAGAATGGTGACTCTTTTGTTGAAGTTCATCTCGCTGAAGCTCTGACTCAAGCTGAAAAAATTCAATCTTGTCTTGTGCATTTTGTAAACAAATTATAATGTCATCAGGAGATGCTTTGTTTATTTTCACTATACCATGAACAATAAACTGTACTAGAGTTTTCAAGAACTCTAATACTTTATCAACTTTGGCCATTTTTCTCAACAACTCAAGCTTCAAGAAATAAAGGGTGTCTGCTTCAACTGATAATTCACCCGTTTACAATGTGATTCAACTTACTTTCAAAAGAATAAAAATGAATTCAAAGACCCTTTTCTTTCATGAACATTCAATTATGGAATTCCCAAAGAACAAACTCTGCTACTCAAATTATGGAGGACCTCAAAGTGTAAACATGGCCATCTGATCAATAAGCAACAATGACTCACATCATAAAAGTGTTCAACAATTTCTCAAAAACTCAAAGTTATACCTCAAACGCCGATTGAAACTATGAATTAAGAAGCAATGCAATGTCACTGCAAATATTTTGTAAATGTGCAGAAAAAACCACTGCGCAATAACCCTTTAAGGCAGATGATTTCTCTCGTCTTCAAAGAACTGTTTTACACCAACAACTCTAATTCAACAAAAAGATATTCACGAGCTTGGATGCTTTACTATCGATGAGCAAATGGTCTTGATCTTTCTATATTAATTCACAATAAAGATGAAGGAGAATTCCAAAAAATATTTGTGGCAAAACTATAAGTGAATTTTTGATGCCACTGCTATTTTGAAAATAATGACCAATTTTCAACATTTGCCTTCACATTGTCAATCTCTTTGAGAGAGTCACCCTTCAATACATGCCACAAATCTTGGTCGATTTTTATAACATATAACACAAACTTCATTTTCCACTATGCAGAAAATCCATCTATCCATTTACCATCTCCTCTCTCTCTTCTTCTTCTGCTGCTTTTTTTTTTTTTTTAATATGAAAAAAAACAGAGGTTTTAACTGGGGGAAGATTTATCTGGGGGAGGTTTTAACTGGGGGAGGCTTTATATGGGGGAGGTGAAACTGGGGAAGGATTTATCTGTAAAAAAATTAAACTTATAACATTGGCCAATTTGTAAAAATTTAACTGTTTTAAAGGAATAAGGGAACGCAGTCTGCTGGGATGGGAGGAAGGGCTGAGCGGACGTGAGAGGGTAATGAGCGAGGGAGGGATGTGTGAGCTGGGAGTGCAGGGGGATGGGAAGGCTGATATTTGGGAGGTGAGGGAGCCATGGTTAAGGGCCGAGAGGAGAGCGGGTTGGGAAGGGAGTGAGGGGGCAGATTGGGGAGAGCATGAGGAGAGGGCGGAGGGTAGTGAGGGGGTCGGGTGGGGAGAGCGTGAGGGGGAGGGTGGAGGGTGGATGGGTTGAGAGTGGTGAGGGGTTTGGGTGGGGAAGGTGTAGGGTGGGACGGGAATCGTGAGGGGGAGAGCGGGTGGGCTGAGCGAATGGGCGAGCGGGTGGGAATGGAGTTGAAAGGGAAGGCGAGGGAGTGTGTGTGGCCGCGGGTAGGGAGAGCGAAGGGAGTGAGGGGTGGGTTGGAATGGGGTGAGCGGGGGCTGAGTGGGAGCAAAGAGAGGTGGTCGAGAAGCAGAGAGGAGGGTCAAAGGGTGAGTACGGTGAGGCCGAGGGTGAGTGTGGGGGCAGGTGGGGACGGGTGGGGGAGAAACACAGGGGTGAGGGTAGAGTGTTGGGAGGTGCAAGGAGGGGTGAGTTGTGCGAGGGGAGAAGTGCTCAGAAATTTTTCAATATATATATATATATATATTTTATTTCCTATTTTTATTTTTATTTTTTTATTTTTTTATGAGATCGAGAGGGTGAGGCCCGAGGTAAATTGTGCAGAAATAATAGAATTTGTAGAAGTTTGCAGAATTTGTAGAAAAATTTGCAGAAATTGCAAATATTTCACATTAACAAAAATTTGCAGAAATTTATAGAATTGTCAGTAAGACTCATAATTTTTCAGAGACCCACTTTAGACAGTACCAGACAATATTTTTCCAGCAGCTCTCCAACTCAATCCTTTTCCAAAATTCAGATATTGAACAGTAAAAAGTAGGCAGAAAGTGCAGAGAAATTGCAGAATTTGTAGTAAAAACTGAATGCAACAGGGAGAAGTGAGAAAACGTGTAGACTTCTGAATGAACCCAACAAAATAATTTCTGAATGCTGCAGAAATTGATTCCTGAATGCTGCAGAAATTTTTTGAATGCTGCAAAAATGAATAGAATTTTTGCAGATTTACACAGACCACAAAAATGGCTCACACAAGGTTGAGCTGGTTATGAACATATTAGCTCAAATACCATGTTAAACACACACATGGTGTATTAGGAAAGATAAACACACACATAGAAAGATAGGCATTCATTGTTTTTCTATTACACACAAATGTACATTTATATTACATTAATGTGACTCTTGGATTCATCTTCCAAGGTCACTTGGACTCCTTTGTGACTCTTCGCCTTCCACACCTACCCATAGAGGATTAGGTGTTCAACATAGACTAAGAAAATAAGTACAATATTAAAAGTTATGATGCAAGTCACTTTGATACTTAAAATGAATTAAAATAAATCATGTATTGATTTAATATTGAACATGGTAATAATTCCAATCATGCTTCATATTGGTTTGTATAAAGTGTTTTTTAGTGCAACCAGTATGCATGCTGTTACAATTCAATTTCAAAAAATAAATTATTTGAATATAAAGTTATATATATGAATTTTTTTTTGACCCACCCACATACCATTGCATGGACAACTTTTTAAAGTATTTTAATCAATTTCTTATCTCAAGGTTCAATTACAAAACACAAATATTATTGAAATAAGTTTTATTCAATATCATGTAAACAAAAAATAGGTTTTATTCAACAATATTTATTTTGAGATTATCTACAAGAGCTTAGTCATAACATGATATAAGTCAATCATATTGAAATTTAATATAAAGGTAAAACAAAAATATATGGAAACATTTCTATAATTTTATATAGTGGTATCAACTTTCATAAATTTACAAGTAGTTATCCAAGTATTTCAATCAATTCCTTATGATGGAAATTTAAGTTTTATTCAACTTTCAAAAATTCAAATATGATGGAAATTTCTCTTCTTCCCTCTCTCCCCTTTCCATCTATATCTCTATCTCCCTCTGTCTCTACTTCTTCATCTCTCTATATCACCCCGCAAACATACACATTGTTTCTCCATATCTATCTATATCTCCTTCCATCCCTCCCTCTCTCTCTCTCTCTCTCTCGCTCTCTCTCTCTATGTCTCCCCTTATATCTCTCTTCTCCTTCTCTTCCTCTGTCTCCCCTTCTATCTCTCTTTCCCTTCTCTCCCTCTGTCCGCCCTTCTTTCTCTCTTCCCTCCTACTCTCTTCTCTCCCTCCCTCTCCATCTCCCTTGTCACTCTCTCCCTCTCTCTCTCTCTCTCCACCTTTCTCTCTCTATATGTATTTATTCTTATGTCTCTCTCTTTCCCCCGCCAACTCCATCTGTCTCTCTCCCTCTTTCATTCTCTCTCCCCCTTCTCTCCATCTAGAGTCCTTCTTTGTCTTTATTCCATCCCAAATATAGTCTCTCTCTCTCTCTCTCTCTCTCTCTATGTATTGAACTTCTTCCTTCCTATATTTTCCTCCAACTCCATCTCTCAAGCTCCCTCTCTTTCTCGGAGACTCTCTCCTCTTCTATATCCCTCTCCATATTTTTTCCCCCTCTATCTCTCTTACCCTTCTCTCCCAATCTCTATCACTCTATATTTCAAAAAATTTAAAATACTTTGACAATTAAAATATTATGTTTAAATAATTTTTTTATTTTTATTTTTATTTTTTATTTTTTGATGTCCTACAATATATATATATATATATATATATATATATATATATATATATATATATATATATATATATATATATTATATATATATATATATATATATATATAATTTTTTTTTTAATAAATAAATAAATTAATTTATAATACATATTTAAAATGAAAGATTTCAAATGTGAGTTGTACATTCACCTACAGGGAAAGTGATAATTTTCTATGGAAATATTATGTAAAATTTTCAAAAATATTAATGTTCTAGCTATTTCCATCAAAGATACATAGAGCACTTTATGTCTTCCAATTGAAATTGTTTAGGTTTTATTTCTTTAAAGGTAGCTTTAGGTTATGATTACTTCAAGATTTTAAAAGTATTATATATTTTATTATGTTAGATTTATAAAAAAATTAGGTTAAATAAAATTAGTAACATATATATTGAGTGAGCTTGTATGTTTCTTTTTGTGTTAATGACTCTTTTGTTGATGTCTATGGCTTATATCAACCACATTTATTAATGTGGTTGTGCTAGTATATATTATAATATAAGAAATTTTATATTATATTTAATTTAATAATATTATATGAATCCAAAATTAATAAATTTAATATTAACATTAAAATATATTAATATCATTTCATCATTTAATTTAATAATAAAATAATATTATTTTAATATTAATATTAAATTTAATAAGGTTTTACCATGAAATTATAACAAAAGTTCTAATAAGGTTTGTAAGTTTAAAATGAGGTGAAAGTTTGATTTTAGATTATTCCTTTTTTTCTAGAGGCTTGATTGAGCTCCTGTTAACCACATAAATGAATCAATCAAGGGTTTACAAAATCCTCGATCGAGCTCCTGTTAACCACACAAATGGATCAATCAAGGATTTACGAAACCCTTGATCGAGCTATTTAAATTTCAAATTTAGGTACTTGATCGAGCCTCTTAAGTCCTAAAATAAGAACTTTCAACAACCTCTATGCAAAATTTTATGCAACTCCATTTTGTACCATAATGGACTTAGGGATAAATTTATCCTCACGTGGTGGATTTAATCACATTGGATTCATGAAGGAATCCTCTATCCAATGGAATATGGGTTTGACATTTTCATTTTCATGTGATATTTTTCATATAATTTCATTTAAACATAATGCTTGAATTTTTTTTGAATTGTTTTAAAGAGGTTGAATAAAAAAATGATATCGTAAAATACACAAAGAAAAAATTTCAAAAAATACCACTATCTTCGTTTACAACTCCTATTCAAAAGGGTACTTTTTGATTTTAAATTTATTTAAATATTTGAAAAATAACATTATGTCAACACATGTGTTTGCAAAATGTAATTGACATATTACTTCACCAACTTTGAAAAATAATAAAAAATATATTTTTGCATAAAACAATAAATTTTTAATATGAAAAACTTATCTCTCTTATATATATATATATATATATATATATATTAAAAATTAGACATTTTAGACTAAGTTATGCTACGTGAACACACACATACCTCTTAAAATGTGTGAAAATTTTCAAGGACAAGCATTTTATTTAATGGAAAATTAGCATATTATATGACACTAAATGTTTTTGTAAAAAATATCATTAGGACAACACCAAAATTCTCCACAATTTTTCTTTTTACTCCAAATCAAAATTCATAGTGCTTATATGAATTTCAAGGGTTTCAATTTGATAAAAGATAAAAAACTTGAAATTTCATCGCCACATTTGGCCCAAAAGTGTAACCGATCTTTGTTCTTTCACCCATGGGTACTTTATAACTTTTTACCATGCCATTTGTAAGTCCAAGTGTGAAAATAATATCCCTAAAAGGCCATCTACATGTTTTTTGTGAAAGTGACTCTTAGGTCCCCAATGGTGGACAATCATGGAAAATATTTTCATAGTACTTGGTTTTATGGCACTATTGACATGTCCCTAGTAGGTGGTAACTCCCTATATTTATGGGCATTCTTGTCTTGGGGTGGTATACAAGCATCATGGAAATATATCTACCAAGACTCATGATTTAAGTGAGCACTTATTTTTTCTTTAGCCCTGTAAAGGTGATCACTTATTGTATGCTTTCACCCATGGGTACTTTATAACTTTTTACCATGCCATTTTTAAGTCCAAGTGCGTGAAAATAATATCCCTACAAGGCCATCTACATGTGTTTTGTGAAAGTGACTCTTAGGTCCCCAATGGTGGAAAATCATGGTAAATATTTTCGACTTTATTTTTGTGGTACTTGGTTTTATGGCAGTACTGACATGTCTTTAGTAGGTGGTATATCCCTATATTTATGGAAATTCTTGTCTTGGGGTGGTATATAATCATCATGGAAATATATCTACTAAGACTCATGATTTAAGTGAGCACTTATTTTTTCTTAAGCCCTGTAAAGGTGATCACTTATTGTACTTTTCCTTTTCATTATTCATTGAACCCGATGCACCTATTTTTTCCCCCAAATGAACCATATCTCTGTGTATGCACACCTATTTAGCCATGCCATCATCCTTCTTGGAAAATTCATGATTCACGATGCATTTGTGCTCCCCAAGGCAACATCCCACATCCTCCAAGGAAGTAAAGGGGCCCATTGAAACCTCCTAGTCAAGAGAAACTAGTTGCAAGTTGAAGCACTCAAAATTCCATCTTATAAGTGCCTTAAACAACTTTGGGGTACCTCCTAAAGGGTCGTTTCCTCCTTTGGGGAAGCCATGAGGTTAAAATTGGTAATGTGGTGCATGTGAATTGTGAAATAAATGTGTTAAAGCAAGTCAAACATACTCATTTGGACCAAGGACAACTCATAAACAAACAAAATGGAGCCTTGAGTCACACAAAATAAGTTATGGACAAAATTAAATATTTTTCCACCTTATACTAGTCATTGGAGGGATCCAAAGTCACAAAATATGATTAAATGAGCAAGTTTAGCAAGTTATTTGGGCTCCTCAAGCACTCGAGGAATATTCCAAGCAACTTCAAATATTTTAAAGGAATGCTGGATTTTATGCAAAATCAACCCCTATCCCAAGATAATTTAGCATCTTATGTGGACATCACCTCTAATTAAGTTTTTTAAACAATGAAAAAATAAATTTTGTAATTTGATATAGTCGTCGAGCATTTTTTGGATGACAAGTCACTCCGAATTTTGGAGTAGAAGGAGGATTAATGTTGAAAGCCTCATCTATAAATAGAGAGATCCTCCTTTGAAAATAATTGCAAATTTTTGAAGATCATTTTCTAAAATGCAGAATTATTTTCACGTATCCATTGGTATTCATCATGAGTTTTCTCTTTATCAAGCTGATCAATATTTTTCTAAGGAAATTTGTGAATAACTAAATACTACTATAAGGAAAATTGAATCAATCCATTTGAAGGAAATTTTATTACTTGGAGAGGGATGTCTAGGGTTTGTTTACTCAAAATTCTCTCTTTGTCGGTGCAAGGTAAGGATTTTTTGTCATTGTTGGGCCATAGACTCCTCCTCAAGGGTTTCAATTTATTTTGCATCATAATTGATTGTGTTTTGTTGAAGTATTTTCCCTAAGTGGAATCCCTTATAGTATGTCTTGGTTACATATATTATTTCTGATTAGGCCTAACGTAATTTCTCTTGATTCATTAGGCCTCAAAGTTTCAAGAATATTCTTGGGCTTGTTTGAGGTCCCCAAGTGGCTCTCTACTTGCTAGTTTTTGCAGATTTTTGTAGAATTATAGATTTTGAAAGTTATAACAGCAAGATAATTCACCACTTTTATCCCTAAAGCAAAGGTATTCATCAAGGACATCATATATAATATTGGTAAGGGTCTTCACACTGAAATTTGGTGCATTTCTCATAGTTAAATATTCATATTTTTGACTATTTTATACGTCGATATGAATTTTATACTATAGAATATCTGATATAAGATTAAGATTATTATTTATCTCTAAATATTTACCTTCATCATTTAATTTTTTATATGCACTAGTATTTACTAGGGTGTTACTGAATTTTTGTGGTGTAGGGATACCCCTTGTGGCATTCTAGGAGTTATCCAAAAGTGAGAGGATAGTGTGCTACGGTATTGTTTAGAATCATGGTTAGACCTTGCCAAGCTTTCTATGTTTTAATAAGGATCAAGGCCAACATGTTTCTTACAAGAATTGAATATGGGCCCAGAGGTTAAAAACATTTATCCTGGCCACCTAAGCCTGGATTAATGGACATAGTAACCTTGGTCTTATAGAGTGCCAAGAGGGATCAAATCCATAAGGTTCAAATATTTTCTAGATACAGAAATCTTAAAGAGATGCCTACACCTCAAGGGATTTGATCTATCTTGGAATTTATATATCTAAGGTTTAATATGGATCCAAGTTAATTCCAATAATGGGAAGCCACATCAAAACAATGTTTTCAATAAAAATGTTATATAAAAAAAAAATATTCCCATTCAAATGATAACACAAAAAAATTGTCATCCATGATTTGAAAGTAGTTCAAGTAAAATTAAGAAAGCAATAATATATTTTCATGATCATGAATGAATAATAATTAAGTAATATTGTTCAATGATGATGTTGGACACCTAATCTGCTAGAGTTGGTGTGGAGGAATTACAACAGTCATAAAAGTCCAAAAGACCTCTTGGAAAATAAAAAACAAGAGTGAGTGACATATATTAATATGTACATTCTGTTAATGAAATGAATCACATGGATTATCCAAAATAGTGTGTTATTGGTATGTGTTCAACATGGAATCCAAGAATGTGTTTCCTACCCTTATTGATTGTGTGAGAGTTGAAGCTTTTGTGGTGTTGATCATGTCAAACCCTTATTGAATTTTTGGCAGGCTATTCCATTTTAACCCTTCAAAATTATTTTGATAGCCTGGAAAATCCATTATCCGCCTATCGTCGCCTTCTCCCAGCCTCAGAATTGCATAAAAGGGCCAAGAAACCCACCTTTGAAAATATATCAGGCCTTAGCCCCTTCGGCCTAGCCCCTCTGATCCTTTTCCTCCACGTGACCAAAAGCCAGAACCGGGCGCTGGCCCTATAAGCGCTTAGCACAGATACATGTTGGGCACATATATAACCGTCGATCTATACAGATCGGATGGCATTCACAGTGCTTCATCGCGCTCGGACCCCACTTCGTTCATAGCTCTGATAATCCGTCCACCGTCCGATTAGCCTGCAGATCAATGGCTATAAGCTCACCCGCTCCAGTGGCCCCCGTAGCGCACTACTCCAAAACCAGGTGGTATGTATCGCACCGCCTTTCGGCGGTAGGCGGTAATTATCCTTGGGCCAGCGATTCCATACACTGTCTGCCACGCGTCCCAGTGTACAGTTCCAAAACCGCCGTTCATCGCATGCTATTGTTCGGAAAGAGATGCGCAGTGATATCGTTGTCATCCATCGGATCTGGAGACCTTCATCGAATGGTCGCCGCGCATCAAAGCTACACGAGTTTTAACACACAGAAAATGCGCCCCTGGCCCACTGTCAATCTCTCCCAATGCCTTTTCAACTGTCGATCTCCCCTGAGATCGGACGGTCCAGATTTAGTCACCTGCCCGCCGTTGACCTCGTACCACCTCGTCATCCTTTCCACATAATATTTCGTACGTCCACCACGTCATCATCCCACGTGTGCATCTCATTTCTCCTCCGCCCATTACATATGTTAGTCATAAGTCAAATTTCATTGTTTTTTGTTTAAAACTTTTGCTAATTCGTCTATCATTATTTCCACTGCACTTTCTTTGTCACCACCCTGCATGTTTCCGCCATTTCATCATGTTGCTTCACTACACAGTCGCCTCCATTGCATTTCCATCCCCCATGCATTTGTTTTGTTCACAACTTTGTGTGTTTTGCAGGTTTACAACTATAAAGAATTATCATAATTTACAGCATCCATTACAAAAGCCGAGAACGCATCAAAGGACCAGTTTTTCAGAGGCGAAATTTATGAAGAAAGTCCTGGGTAGCTGTTGTGACACAACATCCATTAAAGAAACAAGGTTATACTTTGGAAAAATTCCCAGGGACATTCAAGGCGCCAATTTCACAGATGAAAACATTAATGAAGCAACAGAGGAAGATCAGTGGATAGTTGAGGAATTTAGTGTTTGGCGTTGAAGATTTTAAAGCTTAATTCAGAATTGGGAAGGCAGAGGGTACAAGGGACAAGAAAAAATGTCTCAAGGCTTTCTTTTCAGCACCATATCCTTCCAGGAAAGGATAGAATGTTTATGGGATTCTACTCTATGCCATGTTCCTGAAGAGGCTTCCACCCAGTGCATTCATTTCAGAAAGCAGGCCACAGAGTACAAACAACATGGCATAGTCATTCAGTAGTATGGGCGTGAATGTTTCCACCATTTTGCCTTAATTATGAAAATTAAATTCTCATCACCTATCTCTTTTATTAGGTTTTGGTTTCTCCTATAAAATTCCAAGAGAACGAATGATTTCGGGTTCCAGATTTTATCATAAAATTATGCAGTGAAAGGCTTTTTGTATACATTTTGTAAAGCTCTTGTATGAAGGCTTAGAACCCATAGGGTCTCAGTGAGGAGGATTTCTATCTATTAAAGAGGATTCTAGTCTTTGGTATTTCACAATGTGTAACCTTTTCTCTTATGTGTTGTTTAATATATCATTTCATTTCATCCATCCTTCCTGTATCATGTTTTGGAATGCGAGTGGCTCACTGATTTTTGGTATGGATTCATCCTAGTTGATGCCCATGCTCGGATCATTCAAGCGCTTTAAATACGGCTCATGCATGATATTCTGTTCCATTATTCAGCTAAAACATATTTCTGCTATATTACTTTCTTTGGGAGGGTGCTTTTAAAATGCTATTATCATGTATGGATTCTTATATTGGTAAGCCCATTCATGGTGGTATTGTATATCTGGGTATCAGCTCAATGTTAACTAATATCTCCTCTACATTTCTTTCATTACATACACCTTTTGATAATCGATATCTGTGACATATTACTTGAACTGGCTCGCTTTGCAGTAAATTGTCTTTGAATTGTCTGTTGCTTTTGTATTAGAGTTCTACATCTTGCCTCTGTAGTATCTCTTTTCCCGTGTCAGTTTCTGAGGGTCTTGGTCCCATTCTAGTTTATTTCCCTGTTTACAGGAGATAGCATGTGAGATGAAGTTGAAAACTTCATACATTATATCATACGCTCCTTGCTATGTTAAGATGTCCTAGGCACTAGTTTATTACAGCTCTAGGCTGTCTCTAGGAGCGACAACATCTTTCTGGCGCCATTGCCAGGGATCGAAGTCAAGAAAATCAGAATCCCTGGGCGTCGACAAATCATATTCACTCTCTAAGTAGGTGAGCACAGAGAGTTGAAAGTTGTAGATCCCTCACCTTGGCGACTCCACATTTGTTTATTTGATAAATCTATTTGTAGTCCAGGCTCCTCGTAAGCCTCACCTGAGGTCAGATACGCCTAAGCCAAAGACACCTTCAGTGTCTGACCCTGAAAATATCATAGATAGAAAGAATTGGAAGGAAAGAAAATCAGTTCGCTCGGAAATCCCTGAGTTATCTATTGAAGACTTTCCATCCTATTCTTCTCAAGAAGCTCAAGTTACAGATCCCGACTCCACTGTGGGAGGTACTGATTATTACTATTCAAATAGCTCACCTCGAGGAGGTGTCCAATTTAAAGACATTCTTCATCCTACACCTGAGGTCGAAGAGGTCAAGAAAGTCACTGAAGTATCTGCCGTGAACAGACCACTATTCCCCTCAACACCTCAAGCTGCAGTTGAGTATATTCCTATTATTATTCATACTCCACTTCCACCTCCTCCTCCTTCTCTTACTCATCAAACTATTACACTACCTCCACCTCCTCCAATAGCCAATGTTCCAGCCTTCTTGATGAATAAATATGCTCCCCTGGCATTATCCCAAGTGTTGAATGATATGCCCCAGGATTATCTGAAGATCTTGCCCAGATTCAATGGGGAAAATGAGATCGATGCTCAAAAAAATCTTGAGACTTTCTGCTCCTTTACAGAGAACTTTAATGTTGAACATTTAGATGTGGTCTTAAGACTGTTTGTGCAGTCTCTTGATGGTGAAGCTTGAAAATGGTTTAAGACATTGGCTAGCCGTTCTATTACCACTTGGGATAACATGGAAGACACTTTTCTCAGGAAATGGGGAGAGAAGAAAGATCATGGAAATTGTCTCATTGAGTTCAATACACTAAAGAAAAGACACAATGAAGGAGTATCAGATTTTATCAAGAGATTTAATAAATTGTATCTGAGTCTCCCTGCTGATATGAAACCCCATCAAACTGCTGCTAAAGTTGTTTTTGCAGCAACCTTTGATTCATAATTTGGTTTCTCTCTCAGAGAAAGAAAGCCTGCTACTCTAGATGATGCTCAGGCAGATGCACTAGAGCTGGAAGCAAACTTTGCCTCCACTGGCAAATGAAAAGGAAGACCTGAAAAACATAGCAGAAGAAGGGGAAAATAAGAGGTGTCTACTTCTAGCCAAGACAGAGACTCCAGTACTAGCATAATCGAAGAAATGAACAAAAAAATTAGCAGCCTTACTAATAAGCTGGGTAAGCTTGAATTGGAGGCTAAGAATTTGGCTTTCAGGAGTTTCCAGAATGCTCCAAACAGAGGTTACAATCCTCAGTATAGGAAACCACCCTTGTAAATATTGCTAAGGGAAGAAAAGGAGCAACAGGATCAAGTGCTACACCCATTGTACCTGGAAGGTCCAGTAGATAATTCCACTGAGGACACCGCCTATAGACTGGAGGATGCAAAACTTTCCTTTTCAAATAGCAATGGAGAGGAATGACCTTTGCAAGGGAATGATGGAGCTGGGTGCTCATTGCAAGAAGAAGAAAGGACCAGAGACACAAAAGAAGCAGAAATTGATCATTATTGTAAAAAATTTGACGATTTCATGCAAGCACATTTCAATAGAAGATATGATCTCAGATCTTCTAGGAAGAGGACTCGTACTCAAGATCAAGAAGAGGAGCCCCCCCAGAAAGACGCACCTGCTCAGAAGGAGTCAACAATGCAGAAAGTCACAGACAAAGGTAAGGGCCCTCTAAACAAACCTTTGCAGTCTAATGATAAAATTCCTTCTTCTTCAAAAGCAGTCATTCCCCCTAATGTGAAGTCTGTGTCTAAAGAAGTCAAGCCCCTAGCTGAAAATAAAGAGTCAAAAGAGGTTGTGATAGAAAAGTCCTCTCCTGCTTTCAGTCTACAAAAGGAACTTGAAAAGGTCAAAATCCCAGTCCCCTTGACTGAACTGTTGAAACAGCCAGCATATCAATCTCAAGTCACCTCTTTCATGCTCCCTCCAGAAGCACCAATCATCCCAGATAGTCTCAACCTTCAAGAAGAAAGACCCATGATAGTTTTTGGCCCACATGTTGAGGAGTTAGATCCCTCTACTCCTCCCTTCTATGTGTCTCTAGTGATTCATGACCTGCTACTACATAACTGTATGCTAGATTCTGGAGCTTCCCACAATATTATGCCTCTATCAGTCATGGAACAACTAGGATTACAAATCACACGTCCATACAAGGACCTCTATTCATTTGACTCCAAAAGAGTTAAATTCTTGGGGATGATCAAGGATTTGGTGGTCAATTTGGCTCAAATACCAACAAAAAGTGTAGTAATGCACATCGTGGTGGCTGACATCCCAGCTCGTTTTGGTATGTTGCTGTCAAGGTCCTGGGGAACAAAAATCGATGGATCACTCAGGATGGATTTAACATATGCCACAATCCCAGTTTTTGGTGGCTAAGAGAGGAGATTGTATAGGGAGACTAGATTTGTCAAGATGGTGACTAACGCTGACAACTCAGTTAATTCTCCAGTCTATAGTAAAGAAGGAGATTTCTCATGCTTGATGCTGGAAGAAGATCAAGATTATGCTCATGAACCATCCCTTTGCCAGATCAAGACTGAGCAGCCCTCAGAGAGCCATGAGGCAGGAATCTGGACACTTCATTTTGATGGAGCAAATTCAAGAGAAGGTAATGGAGCTGGAATACTATTGATTTCTCCTACAGGAAAATGGGTTCCATTGTCTTTCAAGCTAGAATATGAAGCTACTAATAATGTAGTTGAATATGAAGCACTTCTGCTAGGATTGCAGACAGCCAGGAATATGAACATACAAATCTTAAAAGTTCTGGGAGATTCAAAACTAGTGGTTAGACAAGTCAGGAATCAGTGTCAGACCAAACATCCTAGGCTAAGGGCTTATAGGAATGAAGTTTGGGACATCGTAGAAAATTTCTTCGTAGCATTCAATATCCAGTTCATGCCCCGAGAACAGAATAAGATGGCTGAATCCCTTGCTGTGGCTGTCAGTACATTTCGACCACCTCAGAACCCTCTTTTAAGGTATGAAGTTGAGGTGCGTTATCGGCCTTCAATCCCAGATAACATCAAACACTGGCAGGTGTTTGAGGATGAAGAACAGATGAAGAGATTCCTGGAAACGGTAGGAGAATTATCCAATATGGAGATTGATGATGATGAAGGGGTTGAGTCTGAAGATACTTCAGAAGGAAATTGGGAGGAGAAAGTGGCAGGTAATAAGGTGTTGAAGTTAAGGGGAAACATAATACCCAGAGGGCTGGTGCCTCTAGAAAGATTTTTTGACAAAAATGATGTCCCACTGCGGCCAGGAAAAGTGGTAGAAGAGAATCAGGTAGAAGACCTGAATTTGGATACTAAGGCTGACCCCAAAATTGTAAGACTGTCCAAGAAGGTCCCTGGAGAATATAAAAAGCTATATCAGAAATTATTTCAGTCTTACAAAGATGTGTTTGCATGGGCCTATCAGGATTTGAAAACTTTTGATATCAGTATTATGCGGCACAAGATTCCATTAAAGACAGATGCAAAGCCCCATAAGCAGAAGCTTAGAAAAATCAATCCCCTGCTGCTTCCTTCTATTGAGAAGGAAATTAAGAAGTTGTTAAAGGCCAAAATAATTGTACCATTGAGGTATTCTGAATGGGTGGCAAACCTTGTCCCTGTACGAAAGAAGAATGGAGAATTAAGGCTGTGTGTGGATTTTAGAAATTTAAACAGAGAATCCTTAAAGGATAATTATCCACTGCCTAAGATGGATCACATCTTGCAGAGGGTGGTTGGAGCTTCTAGGATGTCAATGATGGATGGATTCTCTGGTTATAACCAGGTGGCTGTACTTCCAGAAGATCAAAAGAAGACTGCTTTCACCACACCATGGGGTACATTTATGTATGCCAGGATGCCTTTCAGATTGATTAATGCAGGGGCCACTTTTTAGAGGGCCATGGACATTTCTTTTGTCGGGGAGCAAGATAAATTCCTGGTGGTCTACCTTGATGATATCACTGTATTTTCCAAGAATGATACTGAGCACATTGAGCATCTGCGTAGAACCTTTGAGAAATGCAGAAGGTATGGTCTCTCTCTGAATCCTCAAAAGTCTTTATTTGCATTAGAAGAGGGAAAGCTTTTGGGCCATATCGTGACTAAATATGGGGTGAAGATAGATCCTAAGAGGGTAGAGGTTATAAATGGTATTTCTTTTCCGAGAAATAAAAAAGAGGTACAAGTATTCCTAGGGCGCATTAATTTCTTGAGAAGGTTTATCCCTAACTATGCCGAGATAGTTAGGCATATAACAGATATGCTAAAGAAGAATAATGAGGTAAAGTGGTCACAAGAATCACGGGAGGCATTTACCAGGATAAAGAATGCTTTTGCAGAAGCCCCTGTGCTGGCTGGACCAGATTATGATAAACTTTTCATGATTTTTTCTTTTGCATCACCTCATACAATAGCAGGAGTTTTATTACAGAAAAATGATGAAGGGTATGAGCAGCCTATTGCCTTTTTCAGTCAGCTGCTCCATGATGCAGAATTAAAATACAACATAAACACTGTTACCGATCAAATAGGTAACCTGACCTCAAAACGGGAACTCTAGCCCAAAAAGTCTCAAAAAACATGAAAAAACACCCCCCCAAAAAAAAAGTGTCTTCCAGAATGCACTTGGTTTTTTTTGAAGGTCAAATTTCAACATTTTATAAAATTATGCTAAAAACAAAATTGTTTCTTTAAAAAAGGATTGAAAAAACACCCCAAAAACAAAAAGTGTGTATTCCAGAACACACTTCGTTTTTTTTTAAGGTCAAATTTCAACATTTTATAAAATTATGGTAAAAACAAAATTGTTTCTTGAAAAAAAGATTGAAAAAACACCCTCAAAACAAAACCAGTTGATGCTAGAATAACAAAAAAAAAAATTGTGCCATACTTTTGGCATTTTTAAAAATAGAAGTAACATTTTTTAATTTTTAAAATTCAAACATTAAAAAAAAACCTAAAATTTAAGAAAAAAATAAATTTAAAAAATAAAAACATTTAAGAGCTTAAAATTAAAAAATATATGAAGATAAAAAAAAATAAAAAAAAAACGAAGTAAAAATTTTAATTCAATCATTAAAAAAAACCTAAAATTTAAGGAAAAAAAAATTAAAAAATAAACCAAAAAAAAATAAGATTAAAATTTAAAAAAAATATAGAAATTAAAAAATAAAAATAAAAACAAAATAAAAATATTAAATTTAAAAAAAAAGAAAACAAGTTAAAAAAAGAAGGAAATTATAAGAAATAAAATATAGAAATTAAATTTAAAAAAGAAAAACAAAATGCTTATTAAATTAAAAAAAAAAAAATTAAAACAAATAATTAAACTTAAGGAAATATATTAAATTTTAATAAATTTAAAAATTCAAAATTAAAAAAAAAACAATATTCAAATTAAAAGGAAAAATAAAAAAAATTAATTAAAAATAAAAAATAAAAATAAAATACAATGAAAATATTAAATTTAAAACAATATATATTAAAAAAGCAAATAAACTATAAAAAAATAAATTAAATTTAAATTATAAAAAATAAAATATATATATGAACTTAAATTAAAATAGGTATATACATCAAATTTTATTAAATTAAAAAAAGAAAAGTTAATATTAAAATAACAAATTAAATTTAAAAACAAAAATATTAAATTTTAATAAATAAATTAATAAACAAATAAATTTTGAAAGAAAAAATAAATTTTCAATATAAAAAAAAAAAAAAAAAACGTTGTTAAATGAAAAACTTTAAAAACTTTAAAAATCAATTAAAAATGGAAAATTGAAAACAAAGGAAAAAAATATTAAATAAAAAAAAAATTAAAAAAAAAATTAATTTAAAAAAATTAAGTTTCATTAAAAAAAAAATCTAATTTTAAATACACAATTTTAATTGAAATAAAAAAATATAAAAAATTTATGTAATTAACAAAAAATAATAATAAAAAAGTAAAACATTTAAAAAAAATATTAAATCCAAATAAATTAAAAAAATATATATAAAATTTATTGAATTTTATAAAATTATATTAAAAAACTAAGTTAATAACAAAGAAAAATTATGAAATTAAAAAAAAAAAATCAATTAAATAAAAAAAATGGGCAAAATTTAATAAAAATTATTAACAAAAAAAATAATAATAATAAATTTAAAACAAAAAAATAATAAAATTAAAAAAAATTAAAACAAAACGAATTTTATTTTAAATAATTAAAAAAAAAAATTAATATTTTTGAAATTTAAAAAAAAAAAAAAATCAATTAAAAAAAAAAATTAAAAAAAATCAATTAAAAAATAAAAATAAAAAAAAAATGAATTAAAAAAAAAATGCCGTGGTGGTCGGGGCGCGGCCCGCCCACTGGGCGGCGCCACGGGGCCGGCCCAGCCGGCCTCCCGGCCCCCGACGGGCGGAGGGCCGATTCTCGGATTCAGCCCTCCACCCGTCGGGGGCCGGGAGGCCGGCTGGGCCGCCCGGCCGGCCACCGCCGCCCAGCGGGCGGGCCGAGCCCCGACCACCACGATATTTTTTTCTTAAATGATTTAAAAAAAAAAAAAATTAATTGATTTTTAAAAAAAAAAGAATTTTAATTTTTTTAATTTCAAAAAATATTTTTTTTTTTCAAAAAAATAATTTTTTTTTTTAATTTAATATTTTTATTTAAAATAAAATTCATTTTTTTTTTTTTTTTTAATATATATATACATATATTTTTATTTGATTTTATTTTTATTTTTTATTTTATTTTTTAATTTTTAATATTTTTATTTTAATTTGATTTTTTTTTTTAAATTTGAATTTTAAAAAATTTAAAATTATTTTTTTAATTCAATTTTTTTATTTTAAATTCAATTTGTTTAAATTTTTTTATATTTAATATTATAGAATAATTATTTTTTTTAAATTTAAAATTTAAAATTTATTTATTAAAATTTTTAAATTTAAATTTAATTTAATTGTTTTTCTTAATTTTTTCGTTTATTTAGTTTTTCATTTTTAAAATCTATAAATGGTTTCATTAAAAAAAAAAAAAAAACACTAAATTTATGTATATTTGTTTTTTAATTATTTGCACGTGGTTTTTTTCATTTTTTTTGTTTTTTAATGATAGGTTTTTTTTTTTTGTTTTTTTTTTTCTTTTTCTTTTTCAATTTTAATTGTTTTTTTTTTAATTTGTTTTTTTTTGTAAATTTTAAAATTTGTATTTTTTTCCTTATTATTATTATTTTTTTTAATTTAATTTTTTAAATTTAATTTTTTTTTCTAAATTTTAATTTTGTAATTTTAATTATTTTAATTTTTTTTTAAATATATATATATATATATATATATTTTAATATATTGTTTTTTTAATAAGTTAGAAAAAAATGTTTTTGATTTTTTTTTTTTTTAATTTTTTGGTCAATTTTTGTTTTTTTTCTTTAAATTATGTGTTTTTTTCTTCAAATTTTGTCATTTCCTTTGATATAATTTTCAAATATTTTTGTTTTTTTAATTTATTTTTGTTTAAATTTTTTATTTTTATGAGCTATTTTTGTTTTTTTTTACATTTTTATTGGTTTTTTTATTGTTTTTATATATTTTTTTTTATCTAAGTTTTGTGTTTTATTACCAACATGAAAATCACCACTCTAAAAAAAAAAGGTTGATGCTGCATCAATACGTTTCAAAATTAGCATGAAAATCACCGCTCTAAAAAAAAAATTTGATGCTGCATCAATACGCTTCAAAATTAGCATGAAAATCACCGCTCTAAAAAAAGTTGATGCTGCATCAATACATTTCAAAATTAGCATGAAAATCACTAACATTTTAAAACAAATATTCATACTTCATAAATAAAAATTTTAGAGTGTCAAAAATGTGCGCCAAAAAAAAAAATGGTGATTCTGCATCACGACTTTTCAAAATCGGTGCTTTTTATGCTACCAAAAAAAAGTAGGTAACATTGCGGTTACCTATTTCATCGGTAACATTGTTCATATTGGAAAAGCAAGCATACGCCCTAGTGAAATCCCTCAAAGCATTCAGTGTATATATCTCACAGTCCCACATCACTGCATTTGTGCCTGCAGCTGCTGTAAAAGATATTCTTATTCAGGGGGATAGTGAAGGAAAAAGGGGTAAGTGGATTGCCAAAATACAGGAGTATGACTTAGACATACACCCTACTAAGCTGATCAAAGGATAGGGACTTGCCAAAATGCTATCTGAATCAAACTATCAAGCTCTGGGCATAAATTTGTCCATTATAGCAGGTGAGGAATCTGAGGAGAAAGAAGAATGACAGAGAATTGGAGTAGCTACTCCAGAAACACATCTAAAGTAACTCATCAGTCCGTGGTACAAAGAGATAGTAGAATATCTCCTTACACTCAGCTGCCCTCCAAGTTGTGATAAAACTAAATACAGAGCGCTGAGATTGAAATCACAGAAGTACATAGTCACCAATGGCCAGCTATACTGGCGAGATCCCTCATGCATCTTACTCATGTGTCTCACAGAGAATGAAGTCGAGAGTATTATAGCAGAATTTCATGAAGGGATCTGTGGAGGTCATTACAGCTAGAGGGCCACAGCTCATAAAATTCTGAAAGCTAGCTTCTATTGGCCAAAGCTTTTTGTAGATGTTTTTTCCAGAATAAGAGCATGTGATAAATGTCATAAATTTGCTGAGAGACAGAAATCGACACCATTTCCCCTGATTCCAGTGCATGTGGATGAACCATTTCATCAATGGGGTATTTATTTTATAGGTGAAATACATCCTCCATCGAGTGGAAAACATAAATGGATATTAACAGCCACAGATTATTTCACTAAATGGGTGGAAGCCATACCTCCAAGGAATGCTAAAGATACTATGATCATAAAGGTCATGGAGGAAAACATCATATCCAGGTTTGGCTGTCTTGCTAGGATAGTGACTGATAATGCACAGGCCTTCAAGTCTGCAAAATTTATGAATTTCTGCCAGCAATACAATATCATACTGAGTCACTCTACAACTTACTATCCACAAGGAAATGGCTTGGCAGAGTCTTCAAATAAAACTCTGGTGAGGGCCTTGAAGAAGACTATCAATGAAAATCAGAAGAATTGGGATTCCCAATTGAAATTTGCTCTATGGGCTAATAGAATCACCAGCAAGAGAGCAACTGGGAAATCTCCCTATGAATTGGTATATGGACGAGCAGCAATTTTTCTTGTACAGCTGGCTTTACCAGTGGCCCGCTTCATGCAAGAAAGCTAGGAGGAACCTGATGATATGATCAGGAGAATCAATCAACTGGTGGAATTAGAAGAAACATGGGGTCAGGTTAATCAGAGGTTAATAGAATATCAAGAGAAAATGAAACACATTTTTGATCAACATGCAAAAGATAGGAAGCTGCAGATTGGTGATTTGGTGCTCAGATGGGATATCCGAAGAGCTGAAAAAGGTAAACATGGTAAGTTCGAGCCCCTCTGGTTTGGTCCTTTCAAAATTGTGGAACAGGGGGGCAATAATACTTTCAGGTTGGAGAACTTATAGGGCAACTTGCTGGATGCCCCTGTAAATGGTCAATTCCTTAAACCCTATTTCCAGTTCTGACTCAGGCCGAAAAAGCCTAGTGTATTATATTGTATATTAGTTTGTTGTTTCATCTTTGTTCGGATAATGTGGGTGTTATTAGGAATCGTTAAATGAAAAGCAAGGTTGCTAAAGAGCCGAGTTTTCAAAGAAGATGATCAGAGGGTCTGCAAGTTCTCGACACGTCCGAGGATGAACGTGCCATCCCCAGGTGGAGCCGATGTTGTTCATGTCAAACCCCTATTGAATTTTTGGTAGGCCATTCCATTTTAACCCTTCAAAATTCTTTTGATAGCCTGGAAAATCCATTATCTGCCTATCGTCGCCTTCTCCCAGCCTCAGAATTGCATAAAAGGGCCGAGAAACCCACCTTTGAAAATATATCAGGCCTTAGCCCCTTCGACCTAACCCCTCTACTCCTTTTCCTCCACGTGACGGAAAGCCAGAACCGGGCGCTGGCCCTATAAGAGATTAGCACAGATACATGTTGGGCATGTCTATAGCCGTCGATCTATACAGATCGGACATCATTCACAGTGCTTCATCGCGCCCCGACCCCACTCCGTTCACAGCTCTGATAATCCGTCCACCGTCCGATTAGCCTACAGATTAACGGCTATAATCTCACCCACTCCAGTGGCCCCCGCAGCGCACTACTCCAAAACCCGGTGGTATGTATCGCACCGCCTTTCGGTGGTAGATGGTAATTCTCCTTGGGCCAGCCATTCCATACACTGTCTGCCACGCGTCCCAGCATACGGTTCCAAAACCACTGTTCATCGCACGCTATTGTTTGGCAAGAGATGCGCAGCGATATCGCTGTCAGCCGTCGGATCTGGAGACCTTCATCGAATGGTCGTCACGCATCGAAGCTGCACGAGTTTTAACCCACGACAAATGTGCCCCTGGCCCACTGTCAGTCACTCCCAATGCCTTTTCAACTGTCGATCTCCCCTGAGATCGGACGGTCCAGATTTAGTCACCTGCCCGCCATTGACCTCGTACCACCTTGCTATCCTTTCCACATAATCTTTCATACGTCCACCACGTCATCATCCCACGTGTGCGTCGCATTTCTCCTCCGCCCATTACATATGTCAGTAATAAGTCAAATTTCATTGTTTTTCATTTAAAACTTTCGCTAATTCGCCTACCATTATTTCCACTACACTTTCTTCATCACCACCCTGCATGTTTCCGCCATTTCATCATGTTGCTTCACTACACAGTCGCCTCCATTGCATTGCTGTCCCACATGCATTTGTTTTCTTCACAACTTTGTGTGTTTTGCAGGTTTACAGTGATAAAGAATTATCATAATTTACAAACATCCATTGCAAAAGCCGAGAACACGTCAAAGGACAAGTTTTTCAAAGGCGAAATTTATGAAGAAAATCCTGGGTAGCTGCTGTGACATGACATCCATTAAAGAAACATGGTTATACTTTGGAAAACTTCCCAGGGACATTCAAGGCGCCAATTTCACAGATGAAAACATTAATGAAGCAGCAGAGGAAGATCAGTGGATAGTTGAGGAATTCAGTGTTTGGCGTTGAAGATTTTAAAGCTTAATTCTGAATTGGGAAGGCAGAGGGTACAAGGCACAAGAAAAAATGTCTCAAGGCTTTCTTTTCAGCACCATATCCTTTCAGGAAAGGACAGAATGTTTATGGGATTCTACTCTATGCCGTGTTCCTGAAGAGGCTTTCACCCAATGCATTCATTTCAAAAAGCAGGCCACAGATTACAAACAGCACGGCATAGTCATTCAGCAGTATGGGCGTGAATGTTTCCGCCATTTTTCCTTAATTATGAAAATTAAATGTTCATCACCTACCTCTTTTATTAGGTTTTGGTTTCTCCTATAAAATTCCAGGAGAACGAATGATTTCAGGTTCCAGATTTTATGAGAAAATTATGCAGTGAAAGGCTTTTTGTATACATTTTGTAAAGCTCTTGTATGAAGGCTCAGAGCCCATAGGGTCTCAGTGAGGAGGAGTTATATCTGTTAAAGAGGATTATGGTCTTTGGTATTTCACAGTGTGTAACCTTTTCTCTTATGTGTTGTTTAATATATCATTTCATTTCATCCATCCTTCCTGTATCATGTTTTGGAATGCGAGTGGCTCACTGATTTTTGGTATGGATTCATCCTAGTTAATGCCCATGCTCGGATCATTCAAGCACTTTAAATACAGCTCATGCATGATATTCTGTTCCATTATTCAACTAAACCATATTTCTGCTATATTAGTTTCTTTGGGAGGGTGCTTTTAAAATGCTATTATCATGTATGGATTCTTAGATTGGTAAGCCCATTCATGGTGGTATTGTATATCTGGGTATCAGCTCAATGTTAACTAATATATCCTCTACATTTCTTTCATTACATACACCTTCTGATAATCGATATCTATGACATATTACTTGAACTGGCCCGCTTTGCAGTAAACTGTCTCTGAATTGTCTGTTGCTTTTGTATTAGAGTTCTACATCTTGCCTCTGCAGTATCTCTTTTCCTGTGTCAGTTTCTGAGGTTCTTGGTCCCATTCTAGTTTACTTCCCTGTTTACAGGAGATAGCATGTGAGCTGAAGTTGACAACTTCATACATTATATCATATGCTCCTTGCTATGCTAAGATGTCCTAGGCACTGTTCTATTACAACTCTAGGCTGTCTCTAGGAGCGACAACATGTGGAATTTCTCAACCCCTCGAGAAGTCCACGCTTAAGTAGTTCTAAGAGTGTGCCTATTCTTTGCACTTGAGTGTCCATTTCTATGCTCTGATGGCTTTGAAATTCATACTAATATGTTATGTAAAAACTATTGTGGCTTTCTATCTTTCTCCATCGATTTTAAATTCATGATTATTCTTCATTCTGGCTATAACACTTGATGTCTTTGTCATGACATGCACATTCTCACTTCTACACTCCAACATTCTGGCTTTTTTTTTTTTTTTTACTCGGATTTTGCAAAGAATATGTCATTGGCAACTTTGGCATTGGTAGATAATGCATTTTTCACGTAGTCTAAAGAACCCATAGGTTAGTTCGGAAAATAATGGAAATTACGGTAAGATTATGACAAAACATGGAAGAAATTTTTAAAAATATGTTGCTGGGTTAAATGGTCAAACTCTAGATTTTGGGTGCCCCAAGGGTTCTTAATGGTGTGGAATCCATTTCCACCGTCAAACACCGATTCATACACTCCAAAATTTTGATTTTTTTATTGTTTTTTTACTAGATTCCACCAAAAAAATTATCGTTGGGGAAAATTTGTGGTGTTGGTAGATATTTCATTTTTATATGTTTTATGGGCTCTCACCAAGTTTGTTTTAGAAATTTTGGTGAAGACACATTTTTAATATCTGTCTAAAACAAAAGAATGCTCTTAATATACGAAGTGATAAAGAAGAAGAGGTAATTTTACTTGTCCGAGGGTTTGTTATCTCTTCATCTCTACATGAAAACCCTCATCCAAAGTCCAAAGTGGAACATATATCTGTATCTAATTTGAGGCTTGAAAAGCCAAATATTGAGAAGCCGCAATAGAGCATGCAACGAGCGAGGCTCGAGTAAACTTAATAAAATGTTGATCCAAAAAAATCAATCCACTCGTGTTCTCACTCGTGTCTCCTCGCCATTCTATTTTTTTTTTTTATATGAAGAAATCATGCCTAGTGAATATCTCAAGTGCACATAATAATGCCCAAGACAATTATGACATCAAAGTGGGGACTAAAATCCCAACCTAACCACGGTACTAACATCCATGGGACTAAAATCCCTTGTGGTTGTTAAAAAGTTACATTCCATGCCAAAAAAATACATATAAGAGAAGAAATTCCATTCACATTCAAGGTTGTCCACTCTACTATTCGAGTGCTCCTTACAACTATCAAAAATATTCTTCTTCTTTGATTTATCCTTGACTTTCCTCAACCCTTTACAAACAACACTAATTTGTTGTATTCGTTTACATGGAGACCATTGAATTCTTTAATCGTCTCCTCATAACACTTAGTTGTTTTTTAACTCGTGTATTGACGAATTTGCTACATGGTGTCACTACTATTGGTGCTAAAGAGAAGAAGATTCCCGAAGTAGTTGTTTACTATATATTTTTTTAAGCTATCCGGTGAGAAGATGGGGTACAATTTCCAAATGTGAGCATCAAGATGGCCAATGATTTACAAATATGAAAATGAAGTTTCTAAGGAAACCACCATTGATTTATGTTGCTTGCACTTTCCAATCTTATTGAATCGAATATCATGAGTACTTCATAGAGATTTTCCGTCAAGGAAATTTCTCCACAATGAATTTCTTATCAATCTTGGGTATTATGTACTTGTCCTCGCAACTGCTCCATTTGGAAATTCAAGATACATTGATCTGTTTTATTCAAGTGAATTTCTCTAATATCACTTCACCCAAACAATGGTTTGACATCTTCTAGTGGTTATTTCCATCCATAATTAATAACATTAGATTTCTCATTAATTATGTTTAGATAAGGATGAATATGTGAAGCATTGAAGAAATCAAGAATATATTATTATGTCTTTATTCTAGTAAAATATGCAAATGATGTGAAGGAAATATATATTCAAATTTTATATGTGAATTAATGGACATTTATGCGAAATTTTCATTTCCATAGATTGATATAGCAAAACAACGAAACAACAATTTAATAAATTTCTTGGATGAAATAAAAGCCCTAATTCGTGGACAATACTAGACTTTGGTGATGATAATCGTTATACGAGATTTACGATTACGAACAAAGTATCTCCCCTAGAACTAGTGGACTTGTCTAGAACAATAAAATCAAATAACATAGAGTTTCCTTTAGACAAATTGGTATGGAAAGAGTTCTACTTGGAAACTGCTAAAAGCTTTAATTTCCTCCTATTGTAAGCTCGAATCCTAGCTCCAATTGCTATAATTATAACCTCGCACATGTAGCCAAAACAAGCCAAGGATCTAAAACATCTATGTAGCATAATGAAATCACTCTACTCAATGAATCAACGAGGCATTGAAATATATGAATGTAAACATAACACATATAGAAAAACAATATACTCTTTGTATTAATATAAATACGAGAGAGTTTATAACCAAAGATAGTGATGATCTTGTAGAGATATCCCCAAGTTGATTTATCCTTCCGTCGCAAAGCACACTTCAATGTCACCCCACGATGAAGATGTGATGTCTCCTTTAAGGTCAAGGCGTAGCATGAGGGCAAGAATAAATCTTGAAAACTCAATCCGGTCTTGTAGATGGCAATAAATACAGGAGAGTGTGGTAATAGAATCCTTATCCATTTATCAATCTATTAGTCAGATCCACTTAATATGGGAGGATGAACTCAAGGGATAGGAGGTGAAGTCTCCAAGGTAGGATCAGATAGGATTAAATCTTCTTATCTAATGTAAATGGTTAAACGACACCGGGAAGCTTCTAGAAGAGGACGCTTCGGATGCTTTTTATTTTTCTAATTTCTTAGAATCAACGCACCCCTAACAAGGGATAAAATGCTTCGATTAGCAATCGGTGCATAATAGGAGCAACCTAATGTTGAACACATGTCCCTAAAGGTCCAAAGGGCGCAATGGGGCTTAAAAACACTTTTTGGAGAAATTAGACCCATAAAATCAAGTATCAATATGGTTTATAGGCTTATTGACCTGTTACAAGATGGCCTATAACAGATTGCTCTAAAGCAAAAATTTAGAAATCATATCTAATTACTCGAAGCGATTTACCTTGTGACAAGTTCGATCAAGACAACTAGTATAGATCATCATCTCGTTAAGTAACAGCATTTCTATCATGATATATTTTGTTGAGGGAGGCATACCCATGCTAAACATATAAGCTAAAATTACATATATAATGATTAAGAAGTTAGTCCACTCGATGACAAAGAGTGGAATCATGATTGGATGATCACATTTATGATCATACCTTCATGCTTTGTGAATATTGCATTAATCCCGAAAGAACAACCTGCATGGATGGAACAAAATCCAACATTTTCTATCGTTTTCACTCGATTGTCCAATATACGAGTCTAACCATTCGAATAAAGGAGTTGGAGTCGAACATGGTAGACACCATTTGATTACCAACCAATGATGTAAGTCATTAGCATACATGAGAGAAACCAACGATGATGTTAATGGCTATAAAGGTACACAAGCATACCATATGGCGTGAATAGATGAGTTGAAGTCGAACACCACACAAAATATTTCGGTTGAAGGCCACCGATGAAAACTTTTTGTCGTGAGAGAGGAAAAACTGCCATTAACGTATGCAAGTCACAAGGTACTGAAAGGAGAGTTTCTAAGCCAAATTCCCAGATAATTATCTGATGTTGACAAGAAGAAACCCCTCGTAGGAGGGCTCGATGTATCCCCATCAACGACATGAAACAAGTATCATGATTTGAGACAAAATTAGTTATGTCGATGAGAAATTGATTCAAGAAAAAAAGACATGGATGTAGGATTAAGAGTATCGTAACATACATCAACTCAATGCCTTCTTAAACATACGTTGACACTAAAACGAGTTGGAAGCATCAACCAAAATTGAAAGCTTAAGGCTTTGATATGGTGCGATGAGCCAAAATACAAGCATATTTCCCAACCCAACAACCATAGAGATGAAGTGAAAGAGTTTTGTGTTCATGAGCGACCTACTCGGCATTAATAGGTAGAGCATCCAATTTTCCCAGGCACTCTCCAACCATTTCTCGGTGAGTACCCCTTATTTTTTAACAAGATTGAGGAGGATAACATATTGATTTGCAAGTTCATCCTCCCGCATGAATCCCTCCGAGCATCTTTAATGAACCCTATATTATGTCCCGTCTCTTATCATGTTTGATGAGTCCATCACCCTTTTTTTTGTTTACAAGTCCAACAAAGGTGTAACTCAACTCCCTTTTCATGTTTAGAGAGTTTGAAAAAGAGGAGAAAAATAAAACTCTAAAGGTTCATTTTCGTAGTTGTCTCTTGAGTCCGAAAAGGAATAAAATGATACTCTTGTGGAGAACCTCTTAGCCATGTTCGACTAACGTATCTCTTTTTGTAGTTAGCCTATCCTTTACTCAAAAGGGTTAAACTTATTCTTAGTAGATTTATTTTCATTTACTTTAACGAGTTCGAAATGACAAGTGCTTAGAAATATTTTCATGTTTAGGGAGTTTGAAAAGAGTTAAAAGAGGACTCCGTGGGGTTCCTTTTTTGTAAGGTTGCAGCTCGAAAAAAGTGATAAAAGTATGCTCTCCGACTGTAAATGATATTTTTCAATCTAGCCATCATTAAATTCGTCAAATAGATATTATCCTTCTTACAACATCATCAAAGTTTAAGAATACTAGATTCAAGATGAAATTAGGTCATGTTTAAGTCAAAACATTAAAATATTAATAAATAATCATACAAATGACCATAAAATAGGTAAAAAGTAATTCATTTTACCATTTTACATTTTACCTCTTGGTGAGTGAGTCTGGAAAGTGCCCTTTTCCCCGATCTATACACGTGACGTTGACCAATCTCGTGGATCATTTCTGGGGCGTGTTCACTTCTAGGTAGGAGATATTTTCTTCCTATTTCTTTCTACGCTTCTCGTTTCTTCATTTCAAGTGTAAGTTTCTTCAAATATTTGGTGTCCCGTGGCTTGAATTTCTACCTCCAACGCACCGTAAAGTCGAAAGGAGTGTTGGACAGGGGAATTTTACACTCCCCAAGGTAGTGAAGCACACTTTCTCGCCCTCTTGGTAGGGTGCAAGTGCCATGATTTCACAAAGTAATTTTTCCTTTTTTACTCAAAATTATCGTAAAATTTTGCATGAATTTCATCCTAATGATCCTCTTTGTCATTTCCATGTTTTCATCGGAACATAATGGAACTGACATAAGAGAGAAAGAGAAAGAAGTACAAGATATGGATGTAGCCGATGACTCAACCACTATCCAAGCATTAAGGACCAGATTCTTGAAATTTTTTTGGCTTCCTTTGGTAAGAGGGAAGAGATGGAGTTGCTAGATTATTTTTTTCATTCATGGGATGTTTAGGCATAGCTCTTCGTGTTTGAGTGCACACATGCTACTTCATACAAGTGGAAAAAACATATATTTCTTTAATGGTTTATCTAGGAGAGGTGTCCCCTTATCGTTATTTTGGTTTGGCATTTATGGAGAAACATTCAAAGATATATCAACGCACACCGTATATCTCGATCTCAACCGACCAAGAATGAGAATATAGATATAAAGGATGTGGTATATTTACCTTTTGAGGATGATCCTATTCATTATTTCAATATTTGAAGGTAATGCTACCTCGCATTTAGCCAAAAGGTCTCATATGAAGTGACGTTCTGTGAGTGTATATAGAGTCACGTATGTAATCGTACGTAGGGCATACAAGAAAATATGAAAGAAAATATTACCAAGGAAAAGGATGGATGATCGAAGAACTTTGGGTATGGCTTTGATTTTGATTTCATTTGCACTAGAATATGAGCCGGATCTCATGTCCGTACATGCAGGTCCATCATCTATGAGCTTCACAAAGAGTCTTCTTCTCGATGGTTGCCATTATCATTAAGGACTATACATATGAAGGGATGGACTTCCATGGATACCTAGAGTTCAGGCTTCCCGATGGAGAGAAATGGGGTAATTATAGGTAAAACAAAACATTTTGATCACTTTTTATTTTTAAATTTTAAATTTTCTTTCGTATTTTCTATGTATCTCGTACTAAAATATTGATTTTTACATGCGGACATTGGTCCCGTTCAACCCAAGGTTTCCTCTCATATTCAACATGTAGGAGATCCACAATGGGTGCACCAAATAGAGTACAAGGTTGGGGAGGGTGGGTAAGAGGCACGCATCTCAATGTGGTCGAGACTCTTGGGTGCACGTTGAGCATCACATGGATGGGCCGACCTAGGGCATAGTCGAGACTAGTGTCAACTAGATCCCGATGAGATTGCAACATCATACTATTAATGTTCCTAGTGATGGGTCCCATTCATAGTATAATTTGAAGTTTAGGTATGTTATCCTACAAACCTTAAACTATCCTCTTTTCACATTAATTCAAATTTTTAGTCATAATATGCTTATTAAGAATACTAAAAGGTGTTTTTCATATTGTGTGGCCTAATGTGATTAAATTGCAGGAAAGAAACATTTTTGAGGAATTTACTATGCAGTGGGTTTCTATGGAGACAACCAAGAGAGAATATAGGGGTTTGTCCACCTCCTTAACTCTACAACTCAGCTTGAGATCACGTAATCCTCATTCACAAGATCGAATTCACTAGAAGGTGAGTGACTCCAACTACATGTGAAGCTCAAGGAGGAAGAGATCCAAAAATTCTCGAGATCTTGGAGGGAATCGCTTCCTCTTTTCAAGGAGCATCATAAACTACCTTTATGTATAAATAAACCAATTGAAAGGCTCATTAAGATTCAAGTTTTTGATTCAACCTAAGAGTAGCCATTGAGCTCAGTGCTTGACATTGTTATTCTTAACTTTCATATGATGTATGAGACTACTATTTTTTGTTAATGAGAAGTTTGTCATTGATTTGATTCCGAGTTAGTTTTAGAGGGATATAAACCTTGGTTTTGCGCCCAAACCAGAGGCTTTAGTCCCTCTTATGTATTTCTTTATTATTCTTATTTCTAAGCATTTCATGTCTTTCTCTTTGTTTCGGTATATGTTAAGCTATAAAAACTTGTGATTGCATGATTTCCTATCACCTCTTGTGGGAAGAGTGGGATTGGAAAGATTTACAATCTCATTCAAAAATATTTGCTTATGGTTCCCTCGGGAATGGATAGATGTTAATTGTGATCCTTTTCGCATGATTATTCTCAACAACTTAGGATTTATTTTAGTTATCATAGTAGTGTTGTAGATAGAATATATTCTAATCAAATTCAACTCATCTTTTCCATGAATTTATTTAACTGTGTCATAAATCCGAGTAGTAGAAAGTGAACCTCACCGTAAAAGCTGTGCTGATTTCCCAACAAAGGGAGGACAAAATGACTCTTTCTAGCTACCAAGTGGGAGGTTGTTACCTTCCAACCATTCTCCAATTCAGTGGACCATCGATCCAACCCCAACACTCTAGAACCATTGATTTGGAACCTTCATTGATATTCATGTAATTTTTTGACAACTTTTTCTTCAAGGATGGTTCCGAGAGAACTTCCTAGTGTCAACTTAGGGTAAGAGGTTAAGGCCAACTTAAAATGCCAATGTTATTAAATGAAATATTTATAATTACCTGTGGGTTCAAGTACTTCTCACTCTGCGTACATGATATATATGTATATATTTAAAATGTATAATCAACCGCAACTGAAATAACACTAGCATTCCAATGTATCCTGATAAAGACTTAGTGAATGCATTTGCATTTTATGTAATTAACAAATGTTGAGTGAGTCAACAAGTAACATAGTACACACACACACACCACACACACACTTGTGGACATGTGTTTATTGGGATATGTTACAGATAATCTATTGAATCTCTTTACATGTAAGTTTACACTCTAAAAAGTGATTTTCATTTTTTGAAGAGCTCCCTGGATTATCCACAGTATTAAGGAACATTTTTCGACCTTTCGAATCCCAATGGGGATCCATCTTCAAGACAATTGAATGAAGAATTGGAAGAAGGGATTTTAGGCCATTAGTAGTGAAGAAGGAAATGACAAGAGCCGACCAGAGTTATTAATTTTTATTTTATATAAATTTTATTTTATTATTTAATTTAATTAAAAAAAAACAAACAATAGGTAATTTGTCGAAACATAGACAAATATTCTTTAATACTATGGATAATCCGGGAAGATCTTCAAAAAATGATAACCACAGGAACTTAAAAACATATATTTTCATATAATGAGATTTAATCCTTCTAGGATCTTGGTAGATAGTTGATTACGATGAATATTTACTAGCTATTATTTAATTTTGGCAATTTGAGATATATCATGAGATAGATAAATGAAATAGATAAATGTTTTGATAACTATTATGACTCATACTTAATGAAATTTACCTAACATTTAATCTAAATAATAGACTAATTTATAATAAATTTAAGAAAAAAATAATCCTTAAGTATTTTGATAACTATTATGAGACAAGTATTATGACTCATAGTTATTGGAATTTACCAAACATTTAATCTAAATAACATTTGCACTCATTTATAATAAATTTAATAAAAAATCATCCTTACCTAATTGGTAGATTACAATTTTTTATCATTATTTCCTTAATATGTTTTATCTTTTCGTAGTTTTATTTTTAAATTAATTGCATATTCTAACTCGTAAAAAAAGAAGAAGACCAATTTAAAGTTATCAAGGAACTAGAAGACCTATGTTAAAAGGCCTTACTATACCAAAATGAATGTCATGGGTACATTCAACCCTTTTTACAGAGGAAATTAATGGAATTGAGTAAGAATGTTCTCTATTTCTTTTACTTCTTGTCATATATATTAATAAATTAGAAATTTTTTAGATGAAGCAGTTTGGTGTGAATCTAGATGGTATGGTTATTATCCTTATTCTTTATGCCAATGAGATTACACTTTTTTTTGATAAGTTTCTATGATTTTGACATGAAACTAAAAATGATTTATCCTTTATTCTCTAGTACGGATGTTATTATTAACATTGAAAAAAAAGAAATTATGATAGATGCTTCAAGAAAAAAACAATACGATAATTTCATGTATGAAAAAAATAACATGGAAGAAGTGACATCATACAAATATCTTGGAATTATTCTTGATCACAATCTTAATTAGAACAATAAAATTTAGAGAGGTATAAATCAATGGAAAGTTTATTACGGTCTTGGAAAAAGTTGCAACTGAATTGATCGAGGTGGATATGGCCACTCACTACATTGAATGGTTATTTATCTTCTTCACAGTTTTTCTATTGTTTTTCAAACTCGATCTTTTGGGTCATTTTTAGGCCCTAAATGATGTTATTTGGTGATTAAGGGGGCTAGGCATTCTCATGATATAATTTAATTCTAGCCAAGCGTTGTAATCCTCATTAGTTATTTCCAACAGGGTACATGCACCACAAATGAACATTGTATGCAAAATATGCACCCTCGAGAATTTGATGTACCAACTACCCCCCTGAGGGCTTGTAAACCTTTATTTTATAGGGTTATGGTTTTGGACCTATAGGGTTTCTTCTTTATGTTAAGAGGCCATTCTTTTCGTCTCCTATATTAGCTTTTGGTGAATGCATGTAGTCATCATCTCTCTTCATTCAGAGATAGCTACCACAATTCTAGCAAGTTTGTGTTTTACACTATTAAAGTATTACATTGACCAATTGAAGTTTGGTTTTTACTATATGAATGTGCTCTCTTCTATATTTATCTATGTTTGTTCCATTTTCTTTCTTGTCTTTTGTTTCATTCATTTTACAATTGGATCGTCAATGGATCCCTTGTATCTAGTATAATAAGAATTTTTTGTCATAGATTCTTATCATTCTTGCTATCTTATCTAGTAATGAATTTTGGGGTTGCACTGTCTCTAGAGAATTGCATAGAAAAATAGACCATATCCAAAAGTATTATGTAACATATATTAAAATTAAAACTAATACACCTTATCATATCCTCCTCATAGAAGTGGTCATTTCCCCTATTGAGAGAATGGGAATGACTAGATACATCACATATAAGAACAAGATAAAAAAATATAGAAGACACGAGATTCCTAAAATTGCTTCAAAATCCAATAAAAACCACTTAAAACTCAATTATTACTGAGTATTTAATAAATCATTAAAAATCAAGTTTGCTTCCCTTTATAAAATAATGATAATATTAACAATATATATATATATATATATATATATATATATATATATATATAGTAGTGAAACAAAAAAAATTAAAAAAAAGAAAAAATTGGAAAAAAGAACCCACACATTGATGCTACTAAAATTTTCCTCGCTCCAATTTAATCTTTAGATTTTCACACATGAAACCAAGAAACCTTCTTCAAACCAAAATGGAAAGAAGAAATAATATTGCAGCTACTAAAACTCCCTTTAATCTGGTTTGTTTAGATTTGCACACATGAAACCAAGAAACCTTCTTCAAACCAAAATCGAAAGAAGAAATAATATTGCAGCTACTAAAACTCCCTTTAATCTGGTTTGTTTTTCATGTCTTTCTCCTAATTTTGTAATTCTGGACTTTATGTTTTCTAACTTTAGTCTACTTTCTTAGATAGTAAGACACTGAGTAATTTTAATTTTTGGAAAAAAATATGAAAACCATTTTGAGAAATCTTTATCTTTAAAAACAAAAGATTCTATATATTTTATTAGAAAATAGATAAAGATGAGATAAGAATTACATAACACCAAACACATTTCAATACTTTTATTGATCACAACAGTTACTATATATATTGATTTGGACACATCTAGATGAGAAGTACAACTCATATATAAAAAACAGCAATTTCCAGATTGATTATAGAAAACAACAATTTCCAAATAGATTAAAAACTCACAACAACACAGGAAAACATTACATCCCACCTATTTTAAATTTAATACAGATTAACACGTGCATTGAAATAAATGACATGTTCATGGTATAAGGCAAACGGCTATTCAAATTCTTCAAATAATAGAAATCATTATTCATTTGATCTTGAAACGATGCAGCACACTCTTTCGCTTTAATGCCTAGCTCAGGAAAGCTACCCTAAACTCTTCAAACTTGTATCCTCTATATAAAGCTGGCTACAGTTCATTCACCATGCTCGTTGCAGGAGCAATAAAAGCATTGTCTGAAGGCGTATAAAAAGTGGGAATTGATATGCGTGCACTCTGCATATTCGTTATTGCTCGATGCTCCACGCTCCTAAATCTCCCATTGCTCACAACCTAACACATTAAAATCATGCAAAACACAAACTGAATGAATACTATCAAATTCTTTCACAGACAGAAAAACTAACTATATAGATATATATGTTCATTCTTTCTAACCTGCAGCTGATCTCCCAGATTGACCACAAACGCGTTAGCTATGGGTTCTACAGCAACCCACTTTCCATTCTTGATTACTTGCAGGCCGCTGACATCGCTTTGCATTAACACAGTGAGGGCACTTGCATCCGAATGGTTTGCTAAACCGATAGTAAGATCTGGGTTTGGGCATGAAGGATAGTAATTTAGGGCCATCCGTTGGTTATGTTTCTCAAGAATTATATTCAAGTAATCGGAATCTAGCTCTAGAGCTTCTGAAATTGCAGCCAGCAGCCTTAGTATCAACGCTCTCATCTCACCAGCGTACTTGCCTGCAATATCTCTGCAACAAAAGCTCAAATCGAACCAGTTACAGTTTTACATAGTGGGTTAAAATGAATCGATTCTAGCGTTCTGTCTGAGATATTTTATCATAGATGAAATTTCGGTGATTACCTGTAGGCTGCAGGTTTTTCAGGCCAAGAGCCGATGACTTCCTCCAGGGGATGACAAGGCTGCATGAAACAGTCCATCCTGTTGAGAACCTTTTCTTTGCTTGGATTGTAACTTGCAGAAAGCCGGACTGGCTGCTTTTTGTCCTCTGAATATAGGCACGCTCGGTCTTCCACGGGCATTTCGTAGAACTCTTTGGCTATTCCCATCATGCTTTCCATTCCATGGTTCACTATCTGATATTAACAAAAATTATAGTCACTTGGACATGAAACTTGAATAGTCGTTATATTAATACCAGCATATCAACAGAGATGCATAGACTCTATGGTCTGCAAGTGTGGCTGAAAATCAACCAAAAGTATTTGAGGGGAGGGAGAATTGTTGGTTAGGGATTTAAGTGTGTACCTTCCTCTTCACATGCACGTCAGATTTCGTGGACTAGTGTTGTTCTGTTAGGGCCATCCAGGTCTTTTAGGTCTACTACGGGAATGCTTTCAGAGTAAGAGACCTCGGACTTCTGTGGGCGTTCATGGGGAGGCACGATATATCTGTCCTGCACCGTCAGGTTGTTTATTCCATTGGACATAAGCTTTTCAACAGCACTATTTAGCTGCTGGGTCTGCATATCCATTGCAGAAGACATGTTACTCCAATTTGTGTGAATTGGATGATAAAATGGCGGATTGGGCAGTGGATTAAAATGACGATTAAGAGTTTCAAAGAAAATTGTTGAAGCAGTGGATTGACTTTCGATTGGTTGACGATGGAGTTTTGTCCAAATCCCCACGTGGTTTATGGATATCGGAGGCCGTTTACTAAATTGTACTAATTATTTTATGATAATAAATTCGGCAAGCAATAAACCTATGTCATCGTTCATCGCCCCTTGTACTCGACTTAAACCTATGTCATCGTTCATGTGTGTGTGTGTGAAAGAGTGTATATATATATATATATATATATATATATATATATATATATAATAATTTTTTTTTTTTTTATAGTTTTAAGAGTTAGTACAAGTGTTTTAGAATTAGATTTGGAGTTTTTTTAATATTGTGGCTAGTGGTAGTTGATCATTGTACAACTCTCTACTAGAAATATCTTCTATAATATAATATTTATATTAGTCAAAATTAATAAGAATTTTTGTAACTTTCATATTATTAAAACTAATATGGATCTATTATAATGATCCACCAAACACAAACATGGATCAAATCTCTCAAAATTCAAATTTAATATGGATCTATGTTGGTTATGTGTGTGTACATATTTTCCTTCCATGTATAACTTCTTGATTAGTATAAAAGGAGTTTAACATAGTTGACATTGCTCTATACATTCCTAGATCCATCTTAACTTTGGATCTACCTAGTACTAAGAGGGAAAAATATCTTTTAAAATAAAAAGAGATTTGATCCCTATAGGTCCTTGGTGGATGAGAAGTTAAGATAGATCTAGGCCAGTTATTAAAATATTTATGATTTACCATTGATATTAAATCTAACTATATACAAATGTACAAAACAATTTATTTCATATTTTTTATTTTGTTGGATGTGCAATTGTAAAGTTACATTTTATTCTAGTCAAAATAACTAATTACAACTATAACATATATTTATGATGATAGTAAACATTGATATGTTTATTCATTTTCTCTTTCTCTTTTTTTTTTCCAATTATATCTACTTTACTAGGTAATTTAAAGTTGGCGGAGGTTTTAATAACTCTTTTACCTCCTCTCATGTAGAATAAAACATGTTCTTAGAATTTTTTTTAATTAAAATGAAAATGAGAAATAATATATATATATATATATATATATAATTAAAAGATCGTATAAGAATAATTGAGATTTTCCTAATATAATTGAAAATATTAAATAATTTTTTAAAAATTTCTCAAAATTGATTATTTATTAAAAAAAAAAAAATTCTAAAAATTGAACTAAACTAAACCAATAAAAATTAAACTAAACTCAATGCTCACAAAATAAAGGGGTTGAGCATATGTCACTTATGATCACACTACAAACTTTGGTTGAATATTTTTTTAGTTATGATTCTACTTCAAAGTTTTTTTCAAGTCGCCCCTTGTAGATACAAATAATGGTTAAACGTTATGATTACTCAACTATTTTCTTCAAATCTTAGATTGGAAATGTAGGGACCATCACTATACTATATATTTTATTTATTATGCAGGTAAGCAAGGAATATAACCATTAGGAGATAAACATTGAGAACTTAAAAATATTAAGAATTTACATCAAACATCCATTAATTACACTACATTACACATATCATATGTTTTACATTCTATTAACTATAGACACAACAAAATCATATAACAGAACATCATAAATACCATAGGTACCATTCATCCAGAGGAGATTTGATCTTGGCCTTGCCGCTACTTGCACTCCCTTGCTATCGTTCGCCTCCAAGTGTGAATGTTGATATGTTCTGACTTATTTTAATGGTCCACGAGTTGACCTCCCAACCTACTCGTTGGGTACTCTCCTTCTCCACAGAACCCCGAGCTGTAATGAGGTTGTACAATGGAGGAAGTGTGCTAGCTAATAAAGGCGAGCACTTCTTGGATCAAGAGTCCTTCCTCTAAATTACTATACCTCAAAAAACTCAATTATACCACGTAGCCACTCACAATGACATAATATCATCCATCCAACAATTGGGTAAGGAAAAGTCCTTTCTTCCATGGATTTCCCCTCCTTTTATGGGAGGCTTCCTAGGTGACACTTGACACATCATGCATAATTAATTAATTTTATTAATCCAAAAGTTTGATTATTCACCTACCCATGTGTGCCCTTCTCACCAAGGCTCTCCAAAATTATTTACCTAAATTAAAAAATAATATTTTTCATCACCGCAATAAGACTCCTTATTTCTTGATATTGTATTTTTGATCAAAATGTTTAGGGACAGAGACAGGGAGATGGTGTTGCTAGGGTTTGTGAAGGTCGAAGGGGAACCAAAATAGAGGATCCGAGTGGATGAGGTTGAGAGATGCCATGCTTTGGTGGGATGGGGCTTCCTTGTTGGACGGAGACAGTTGCAGAACCACAAACATAGTTTAAATGAGTTAAAACCCTCAGACCTATTCAGAAATAGGAAGAGGGTGGTGGAAAGCCCAGAATGCTGATATAGAAGGCTTCTGCATCAAACAATGGGGCTCTTTTTTTACCAGCGAACTGAGGCTTTCGATTTTGAGTTTTTGAATGGTCTGACCATTGGTTCCATGAATGTTCTCTGGTTCCTAGAGATGAGGCTACACAATACCTGCTGTGGGCTCTTCATATTTCAGATGGCGCGACTGTTGGTGTTTGGGCTCGCCTCGCTGGACCACTATTCACTCGGGAACCAATGTTTTTCTGCTTGATCGGTGCAGGTTTTCTACCATCACCCCCTTGGTACAGCGAGTCTATGGCTACTCGCGTCCGCGGGTGCACCCCCTAGTAGATGGGTCCTTGCCTGTCCCATGAATTTTCTCAGGAGACACCAACAATGCTAATATAGAAGCCTTCTGCATCAAACAATGGGGCTCTTTTTTTACCAGCGAACTGAGGCTTTCGATTTTGAGTTTTTGAATGGTCTGACCATTGGTTCCATGAATGTTCTCTGGTTCCTAGAGATGAGGCTACACAATACCTGCTGTGGGCTCTTCATATTTCAGATGGCGCGACTGTTGGTGTTTGGGCTCGCCTCGCTGGACCACTATTCACTCGGGAACCAATGTTTTTCTGCTTGATCGGTGCAGGTTTTCTACCGTCACCCCCTTGGTATAGCGATTATATGGCTACTCGTGTCCGTGGGTGCACCCCCTAGTAGATGGGTCCTTGCCTATCCCATGAATTTTCTCAGGAGACACCAACAAAGGCCACTCTCTCGGTTGGTTAGCCCTATTTTGGTTATGGGGTGGGGAGCTGCGAGAGACCCCAGGTGCTTGGGATTTGGGTGGGTGCTCAGTTTAATATCTATTATGGCTTTAATATATATAATTTAGGGTGTGCGTGGGCTATGGTTTCCAGCACTACCCATGGAGGCTTTGTTTCGTTACACTCTTGGTACCTACCCTACCACCAAACCAAAGTGATCGCACCCTCATAACTGGTCTCCAAAAGCGGAGCATAATCAAGACAAAATTGTGGAATTAGATTTAATGAATCAAGTATCCCCCTCCTGTTTTCAAATTTTTATTAGGCCCCCTATGGGGAAAAATATTTTACTATGGGTAATCACTATAGATAGTGCCCTTCACCTGGAACAAAACATTATGTCGCATATAAGATACCTTGTTTAGGTGCAATCCCTGTTCTGTGGAGGCATGTCGCTATAAGACTACTGGTCAATGAAGTACTATACCATTGATTCGTGTTTGACCATTACTCTCAATTTGCATCTGGGGGGGGGGGGAGGTGTGCCATGGAATAGGGTAAAATAAGAGCAGTGGGAGCAAAAGGGGAAAAATATCCACAAAACAAGAAAATATTAATGGTGGTCCCTCTTACAAGAACATTCTTCAGGGGAAAAACTCTGCAACAGTACTAACATAACCAGTTGGAAATGCCCTAAGGCTATGTATTGTAGAAAAAACTAGAAAAACACTAGCTTTAAATACAGACAGCCCAAAAATAGATGAACACTGCACCACATATGTGGCACAAGTGATAATATGTCATTTTAACTATTTTTTGCCCAAACCAATGGAGTTATTCTATTGGATTTTAACAAAATAGACCACAAAATATGAAATTCATCTATGTTCCAAAGGGTTCTTTATTATTAAATTTGAATCCTTGAAGGCCAAAGATATTTTTATCTAAGAAGGACCATGGTTTTGGGGATCTACAGGCCTTTTCATCGCCCCATGGTTCTCGAATTTTGATGCAAACACTATAGCGGTTACTAGAATGCCGGTATGGGTTAGGTTGTACAATCTCCCCCTACACTTATGGAATGTCCACGTTCTTGAAGGTATTGGGAACATCATTGGGTGATACATCAAAAAAAATATCCAACGATTAAAGAAGAGAATCTACAATTTTGCGCACGTCTCTGTGGAAGTATATCATAGCAAAGGTTTATCGAAAAACATATTGATGAGTCACAAACAGAAAAATTGGATGCAACCCCGAGATTATGAAAACAATGCATTCAGATGTAGAATTTGTAGGCAGATGGGACACCTAAAAAACACCTATCCTGATGCCAAGAGAGAAAACATGAAAGGAAGAAGGTTGGGAAACAGACCAAAGGATGGAAATACCCCCCCCCCCCTGGGCCCGAGGAGGATACTGAAGAAGAAGAGGACGAGACTATTTCCATGGAAAACAATCAAACAAAAAATGAACTTGAGGTATAAGGAAAATATCCACAAGATCCATTGGATCTACAATCTCCGCCGAAACATAGTGCTATGAATTCATAGGACACAAAAAACTATGGGATTAAACAACATCATACATCAGATAATTCAGATTCAGACAAGGGTATTGGCACACATGCAACAAAAAATCGGATTGTCCTTGTCTCCTTCGTTCCATCACAAGGTGAATGGCGTAAAGTTGAGAAGAAAAAAAGGGAGGAAAATGTGATCACTTATTGTTGGAGCTTTCTTTAGTTCAGGCGGCCTGGTTTTTTGTGCTTTTTAGCTATCCTTTTTTCTTTCTCAGTTGTTTTTTTGTGACACATATTTGTTGCTTGTGTCCAGGTTTATCTTGTTGGGTATGTGTTATATTATTTCCATGACTAAGCACGCACGGGGGGGTAAGAGGGGGGGTGATAGCCCCCCCTTTGCACTGGGCATAAGGGGTTCGGGGCAACGCCCCGGCTAAAATTTCTTGGTCCTTAATTTCCGGTGGGTAGTCTGTGCCCATGGTTTTGTGCATGGTTTTGCAAATGGTTTTGGGGTAAGATGGTTTTCGGCCCCTGGTATTTTTGTAGATCTGGTCAAGGGAACTACGGTTATGTTCTAATCCAGGGTTAATGGATTAGGGTTCATGTATGTTTTGGCATGTATATATATGTGTTGTAACACTAAAAGGAATATAATGAAAAATAAAGCTGGTTGTCCTGATTTGGGATCCAGGGGAAAATCTTTGTGTTTATCTATTTTATGTTTTATGCTCTCGCTATTGTTTATTTTCTGTTATAATATTTGTGTGTAGATAATTTATGTTCAGGGTTAAAACCTACATTTGGTATCAGAGTCAGGTTTCGGCTTCAAGGGGACGCCTTTGCTGCTGAGGGTTTTTTGCTTGGGCCTAGGGTAGACCCTATTCAGTGGGAGATCTGCGGGATCGATTCTTGTGGCGAAAGAAGATGGCGAGCGGCGGGAAGATAGAGATCGAGAAATTTAATGGTAAGATTTTTGAGTTATGGAATCTCAAGATGGAGGATCTACTGGTGGATAAAGATCAGTGGATCGCAGTAGATCTAGGTACTAAACCAACGACAATGTCAGATGAAGATTGGAAGAAACTCGATCAGAAGGCTAAGAGCACAATACGGTTGTGTGTCTCAGATTCAGTATTGTTGAATGTATCTAGGGAAGCTACGGCGAAGAATTTGGGGGAAAAACTTGGGACTTTGTACCAATCTAAGTCTCTGGTGAATAAGTTGTTCTTGCAGAAAAAGCTGTATAACCTGAGGACGAAGGATGGAGACTCGGTGACAGAGCATCTGAACGCCTTCAATACATTGGTAAGTCAGTTGTCATCTGTTGATATTAAAATCTCAGATGAAGGTAAGTGAATCAGTTTGTTGTGTTCTCTACCAGAATCGTATTGAAATAGGTAGCAATACAACTACCTTGAATTTTTATGACATTGTCTCAGCCTTATTATCGGAGGAAATGAGACGGAGAAATATGGAGGGCCAGAATGGAGATGCCTTTTCTGTACGAGGAAGGTCCCAAAACAGAAACAATAATAAGGTTTCGAGTGGGAGATCCAAATCTAGAGGGAGATCTAAATCTCTTGGAAAGTTTGTAAAGGTATGCTGGAAATGCGGAAAGGAAGGGCACTACAAAAGGGAGTGCAGATCTAAAGCTCCTGAGAAAGGAAAGGGATCTCATGATGCTCCTTCTGTAGAGGCAAAAACCACCTCGGATGAAGGTGGGGATGTGTATTTGGCTTCTTCTTCAAATACACATGTAGATCATGAGTCATGGTTGATTGACTCAGGTGCATCCTTTCACTTCACTCCCCATAGGGAGTGGTTCTATGAGTATGAGAAATATGATGGTGGTGATGTCTTCCTAGGGGATGATAGGAAGGCCAGAATCGTCGGACGTGGAAAGGTCAAGCTGAAGCTGCAAGGTGGGAGGATTAGAACACTTCCTGGTGTTATGCATATTCCTGCATTGGCCAGAAATCTGATTTCTGTAAGAAAGATGGATGATGCAGGTGTAAAAACAGTGTTCGAGAAAGATGCCTGCAAGATGGTTCGGGGAGCACTGGTATTAATGCGGGGAGTTCGGACTGGAACTCTATACAAGCTACAAGGTAGCACTGTTATTGATGGGTGTAACAGTTCTATGGTTCTTGAAAGTGGAGCGGAAAGCCTAGCTGTCTCTGGAGAAAAGACCATGCTATGGCATCAAAGGCTTGGACATATTGGAGAGAAGGGCCTTCGGATACTGCATAGAAATGGTATGGTAGAAGGTATGTCTAATTTCTCTCTGGATTTCAATTTCTGTGAACATTGTGTATATGGGAAGCAGAATCGGGTGAGTTTTCCTTCTGGTGCTAAGAGGGTGAACAAGATATTAGAACTTGTGCACAGTGATGTGTTTGGACCTGTGTCAGTTCCTTCACTGGGAAAGTACGTGTACTATGTTTCATTCATATATGACTTCTCAAGGAATACATGGATATATTTCTTGAGGAAGAAATCTGTGGTGATGTCTTCCTAGGGGATGATAGGAAGGCCAGAATCGTCGAACGTGGAAAGGTCAAGTTGAAGCTGCAAGGTGGAAGGATTAGAACACTTCCTGTTGTTCTGCATATTCCTACATTGGCCAGAAATCTGAAATCTGTGAGCAAGATGGATGATGCAGGTGTAAAAACAGTGTTCGAGAAAGATTCCTGCAAGATGGTTCGGGGAGCACTAGTATTAATGTGGGGAGTTCGGACTGGAACTCTATACAAGCTACAAGGTAGCAGTATTATTGATGGGTGTAATAGTTCGATGTTTCTTGAAAGTGGAGCGGAAATCCTAGCTGTCTCTGGAGAAAAGACCATGCTATGGCATCAAAGACTTGGACATATTGGAGAGAAGGGCCTTCAGATACTGCATAGAAATGCTATGGTAGAAGGTATGTCTAATTGCTCTCTGGATTTCGATTTCTGTGAACATTGTGTATATGGGAAGCAGAATCGGGTGAGTTTTCCTTCTGGTGCTAAGAGGGTGAACAAGATATTAGAACTTGTGCACAGTGATGTGTTTGGACTTGTGTCAGTTCCATCACTGGGAAAGTCTGTGTACTATGTTTCATTCATAGATGACTTCTCAAGGAATACATGGATATATTTCTTGAGGAAGAAATCTGAATTCTTTGACAAATTTAAAGAATTTAAGGCTCTGGTGGAAAACCGGACAGAGAAGAAGATAAAGGCGTTGAGGAAAGATAATGGTGGGGAGTTCTGCAAGAAGGAATTTGAAGAGTTCTGTAAGAAGTGTGGTACAGCACGGCAGAAGACTACTCCATACACACCTCAGCAAAATGGAGTTGCAGAAAGAATGAATAGAACACTGATGGAAAAGGCAAGAAGCATGCTCAGTGGTACCGGGTTAGGACAAGAATTCTGGGCAGAGGTAATGGAGACTGCATGTTACTTAGTTAACAGATCACCTTCATCGGTGTTGGAGGATAAGACTCCACATGAGGTATGGACTGGTAAGAAACCCTCTCTTTCACATCTAAGGGTATTTGGATGTGATGCATATGTACATGTTCCAAAGGAGAAAAGGACTAAGTTGGATAATAAATCTGAAAGGTGCATCTTTATTGGGTATAAGGATGGTTTAAAAGGTTACAAGCTTTGGAACCCGGAAACAAGGAAGGTTGTGTACAACCGAGATGTGGTGTTTAGAGAGGTGAAAGATGTTGTTAAACATGAAGTCATACCAAAGGAACCTGAGAAGATAGAGTTTGAGATAAAGGAGTATGAATCAGACTCTACAGCAGAAGAAGATTCAGAAGAGGAAGAGCCACAAACTCCAGCTATGAGAAGATCAGTTCGAGAAAGAAGGCAACCAGAAAGGTATAGTCCTTCTTCTTTCTGTTCAGGTTTTGCCTTAACAATAACTGATGATGATCCCAGAACTATCAAGGAGGCAGTAGATTCAGAGGATGGAAAACTCTAGAAGGAGGCCATGGTTGATGAAATGGCATCCTTGCACAAAAATGAGGCATGGGATTTGGTGGAGTTGCCGGCTGGAAGGAATCCCATCAGGAGCAAATGGGTGTTTAAGAAGAAGATGAATGTAGAAGGCAAGGTGGAGAAATACAAAGCGCGGTTGGTAGCAAAAGGTTATTCCCAGGTGCTGGGAATTGATTTTGGTGACATTTTTTCTCCTGTTGCCAAAGTTAATTCTATTAGATTACTTTTATCTGTTGTTGCTGCATTTGATTTTGAAATAGAACAGTTGGATGTGAAGACAACATTTCTTCATGGGGATCTAGAAGAGGAGATCTACATGAAGCAACCTGAAGGCTTTATGGTGAAGGGTAAGAAAGAATTGGTATGCAGGTTGAAGAAGTCTCTGTATGGGTTAAAACAGTCACCAAGGATGTGGTATCAGAAATTTGATACCTATATACGGGGACTTGGCTTCACCAGAAGCAAGGAGGATCACTGTGTTTATTTTAAATTTATTGGTGACCGTGTTATTTATTTGGTCTTGTATGTGGATGATATGTTGTTGATTGTAAATGACAAAGAAATTATCCAAGATTTGAAGACCCAACTGTTCTCCAAATTCGACATGAAGGATCTTGGTGCTGCAAACTATATTTTGGGCATGGAAATTAAGAGAGATCGTGCAAAGAGGAATCTCTGGTTAAATCAGAGGAAGTATGTCGAAACTATATTGTTGAGATTCAATATGCAGGATAGTAAACCGGTGAATGTTCCTATTCATGTAGGTGTAAAGCTATCTGCTGAACAGTGTCCCAAGACACAAGAAGAAGATGAGGATATGTCCCATGTTCCATATGTAAGTGTAGTGGGTAGCCTGATGTATGCAATGGTCCATACTAGACCAAATATTGCACATGCAGTGGGAGTATTGAGCAGGTTTATGTCAAACCCAGGGAAGGAGCATTGGACAGCAGTGAAGCAGGTTTTTAGATATTTACGTGGCACTAGTTATTATGGCTTGTGCTACCAGGGAAGACTAGGATTGGAAAGAATGTTGGACATTCGTGGTTTTTTTGATGCAGACTGGGCTGGAGATCTTAACCAAAGAAGATCTACAAGTGGGTATGTGTTTAGCCTATTTGGAGGTGCAGTTAGACAGTCTATAGTGGCTCTTTCAACTACAGAGGCAAAATACATAGTAGCCACTCATGCAAGCAAGGAAGCAGTTTGGTTGCAAATATTGTGTTCAAGTATGGGGTTGGTACAGCAAGCTATAAGGATAGACTGTGATAGCCAAAGTGCAATTTTCTTGGCTAAGAACCCTGCTTATCATTCAAAGACAAAGCACATTGATGTTCAATATCACTTTGTTAGAGATATAGTTGAGGCTAAAAGGGTGTTGCTGGTAAAGGTGGACACTTTGAAGAATGTTGCAGATGCATTAACAAAGTCTGTGAGCACTCAGAAGTTCTCTTGGTGTAGAGAAACAATGGGTGTTGAAGAATTGGGCCAATGACTAAGGTCTCTTGTGGCCCCCTCCCAGGAAGAAAACAACAAGTGGGAGAATGTTGGGTTGTGTTATTTTCAAACTAACCACATGCGGTGGGGGGGGGGGGGGTAGAAGGGGGGCCTAAGGGGTCCGGGGCAGCGCCCCGGCAAAAAATTTTGGTCCTTAATTTCCGGCGGGTAGTCCGCGTCCATGGTTTTGTGCATGGTTTTGCACATGGTATTGGGGTACGATGGTTTTCGGCCCCTGGTATTTTTGTAGATCCGGTCAAGGGAACTACGGTTATGTTCTAATCTAGGGTTAATGGATTAGGGTTCATGTATGCTTCAGCATGTATATATATGTGTTGTAACACTAAAAGGAATATAATGGAAAATCAAGCTGGTCGTCCCGATTTGGGATACAGGGGAAAATATCTGTGTTTATCTGTTTTATGTTTTATTCTCTCGCTATTGTTTATTTTCTGTTATAAGATTCGTATGTAGATAATTTCTGTTCAGGGTTAAAACCTACATATCTTGGACTGATTTTGGTCAGTGTGACCTGTCACCCTTTTTTGGGTGGTGAAAACAAATGGAATGTTGCGGCATCTATGATGTAACTTATTACTATTTATAAAAGGTTTGATTTTTTTCCTTGAAAAAAAAATACTCCTTATTTCTTCCGCTACATGTATTTTGATCCCCCTTTTCTACTCCTTAATTTGTGTTCATTAATAAAGTCAACTGATAAGTCTCAAATTTGATCCCCAATATTCCCCGTAATTTAAATCAATTTGCGTCTTAGATGGATATCCTTACATTCACTCTTCCACATGAAGGTTCTCTAAATTTCTCTAATTTAATTTATAAATTTTTATTTTAATTCACCACCCTCTTTTCTTAATGGATATTAACTATTTTGGGATTAATATTTATAATTTACTCTATGTCCTTCTTCCCCCTTTTACCTATTAAAACAAAAAAATTATGTAGATTATCTACCTAATATTTTTGCAATATGGGAAGGCGAGAGTTCTCAATGTGTAATATTTTTATTTCTTTCTATTCCCCATTTACCAAAAATTTTATTCTTGATTTAATCTCCTTCTTTCTACCCTCATTTACCACCTGATGTGAATTAGTAGGATTTTCATATCTAGATTATTTTTAGTAGTTTATTTTTTTTACCAAGGGTGCAAAGTCGACGTGCCCTTCAATAAATTCCCTTCTAAGTTCTAAGGGCGCCGCACCTAACAATTTATTTATCATGCAAAGGGTGCCAAGTTGGTTATTCCCTTCAAAAACTTCCCTTGAAGTTTCAAGGGTAACATGATGCTTTCCCTTCAAGCATCTAGTGGTTACGAGGGGAAAGTATAGGTGCAATGAAGGAGACCACTACCATCTCTCATGTTTCCTGCTATAGTTAGAATAATTGTGTCAGGGATCAAGGAACATGCCTTTATGCATCCCCCTAGTAAAATCCTTGTGAGCGACCCAATTTGGGATCTTCCCCACAACATCGTGATCTTCAAGGTAGAGGTGTTCCAACCCTTCTAGCCCAATTCACCGCATTAGTGCTAGCGAGTGAAATCAAGGACACTATCCCACTCCCTCCATGCAGTTCCATCCATTTATACAACCTGATCACCCATGTGTGAGCCATTCATTCAAGTAAATAACTTGTGCGTGTAGCCACTAAAATGTCATTAGAATTTATAGCAAGATTTAAACTAAACTTTATAATTTCAAAGACAAAATATTCATTTCCATCAAATTAGATGTCCTCAAATCATCATATGCAAGTGTATCTGGTGGTTTCTTGTCATACATTATAATAATCAGTAACAAAGTTTTGCAGTGTTAGTCATTGTCATAATAGCACCATCAATATGACATAGTCACCCATATCGTTGTACATCGTGAACCAGAACTAATGTAAGTATCTAATATTAAGGAATACATCCATCACAAATATCATTATCATAACATCCATCGAAAACATACATATCCATCAAAGCTACCATCATCATAACATCAATAGAAACATGCATATCCGTCAAAGCTATCATCATCATAACATCAATAGAAAACATACATATCCATAAAATCTATGATTGTCATAACATCAATAAGAAATAAAGAAGAATTGAATGAAGAATTGGAAGTAGGGATTTTAGGCCATTAATAGTGAAGAAGGAAATGACAAGAGCCAACCAGAGTTATTAATTTTTATTTTATATAAATTTTATTTTATTATTTAATTTGATTAAAAAAAATTAAACAATAGGTAATTTGTCGAAACATAGACAAATATTCCTTAATACTGTGGATAATCCGGGAAGCTCTTCAAAAAATGATAACCACAGGAACTTAAAAACATAGATTTTCATATAATGAGATTTAATCCTTCTAGGATCTTGGTAGATAGTTGATTACGATGAATATTTACTAGCTATTATTTAATTTTGTCAATTTCAGATATATCATGAGATAGATAAATGAAATAGATAAATGTTTTGAGAACTATTATGACTCATACTTAATGAAAATTACCTAACATTTAATCTAAATAATAGACTAATTTATAATAAATTTAAGAAAAAAATAATCCTTAAGTATTTTGATAACTATTATGAGATAAGTATTATGACTCATGCTTATTGGAATTTACCAAACATTTAATCTAAATAATGCACTTATTTATAATAACTTTAAGAAAAAATCATCCTTACCTAATTGGTAGATTACAATTTTTTATCATTATTTCCTTAATATGTTTTATCTTTTCGTAGTTTTATTTTTAAATTAATTGCATATTCTAACTCGTAAAAAAAGAAGAAGACCAATTTAAAGTTATCAAGGAACTATAATACCTATGTTAAAAGGCGTTACTATACCTAAATGAATGTCATGGGTACATTAAACCCTTTTTTACAGAGGAAAGTAATGGAATTGAGTAAGAATGTTCTCTATTTCTTTTACTTCTTTTCATATATATTAATAAATTAAAAAAAATTTAGATGAAGTAGTTTGGTGTGAATCTAGATGGTATGGTTATTATCCTTATTCTTTATGCCAATGAGATTACACTTTTTTTTGAAAAGTTTCTATGATCTTGATATGAAACTAAAAATTATCTATAATTTATTCTCTAGTATAGATGTTACTATTAACATAGACAAAACAAAGATTATGATAGATGATTCAAGAAAAAAACAATACAATAATTTCTTATATGAAAAATATAACATGGAACAAGTGGCATCATACAAATCTCTTGGAATTATTCTTGATCACAATCTTAATTAGAACAATAGAATTTAGAGAGGTATAAATCAAGGGAAAGTTTATTACGGTCTTGGAAAAAGTTGCAACTCAATTGATCGAGGTGGATATGGCCACTCACTACATTTAATGGTTATTTATCTTCTTCGCATTTTTTCTATGGTTTTTCAAACCCAATCTTTTGGGTCATTTTTAGGCCCTAAATGATGTTATTTGGTGATTAAGGGGGCTAAGCATTCTCATGATATACTTTAATTCAAGACAAGCGTTGTAATCCTCAGTAGTTATTTCCAATAGGGTACATGCACCACAAATGAACATTGTATGCAAAATATCCACCCTCGAGAATTTGATGTACCAACTAACCACTTGAGGGCTTGTAAACCTTTATTTTATAGGGTTATGGTTTTGGACCTATAGGGTTTCTTCTTTATGTTAAGAGGCCATTCTTTTGGTCTCCTATAATAGCTTTTGGTGAATGCATGTAGTCATCAACTCTCTTCATTCAGAGATAGCTACCACAGTTCTAGCAAGTTTGTGTTTTACAGTATTAAAGTATTACATTGACCAATTGAAGTTTGGTTTTTACTATATGAATGTGCTCTCTTCTATATTTATCTATGTTTGTTCCATTTTCTTTCTTGTCTTTTGTTTCATTCATTTTACAATTGGATCGTCAATGGACCCCTTGTCTCTAGTATAATAAGAATTTTTTGTCATAGATTCTTATCATTCTTGCTATCTTATCTAGTAATGAATTTTGGGGTTGCACTGTCTCTAGAGAATTGCATAGAAAAATAGACTAGATCCAAAAGTATTATGTAACATATATTAAAATTAAAACTTATACACCTTATCATATCCTCCTCATAGAAGTGGTCATTTCCCCTATTGAGAGAATGGAAATGACTAGATACATCACATATAAGAACAAGATAAAAAAATATAGAAGGCAAGAGATTCCTAAAATTGCTTCAAAATCCAATAAAAACCACTTAAAACTCAATTATTACTGAGTATTTAATAAATCATTAAAAATCAAGTTTGTTTCCCTTTATAAAATAATGATAATATTAAAAATATTAAAATATTATTATATATATATATATATTGTAGTGAAACAAAAAAAATTAAAAAAAAGAGAAATTTGGAAAAAAGAACCCACACATTGATGCTACTCAAATTTTCCTTGCTCCAATTTAATCTTTAGATTTGCACACATGAAACTAAGAAACCTTCTTCAAACCAAAATGGAAAAAAGAAATAATATTGCAGCTAGTAAAACTCCCTTTAATCTGGTTTGTTTAGATTTGCACACATGAAACCAAGAAACCTTCTTCAAACCAAAATGGAAAGAAGAAATAATATTGCAGCTACTAAAACTCCCTTTAATCTGGTTTGTTTTTCATTGACTTTCTCCTAATTTTGTAATTCTGGACTTTGTGTTTTCTAACTTTAGTCTGCTTTCTTATATAGCAAGACACTGAGTAATTTTAATTTTTGGAAAAAATATAAAAACCATTTTGAGAAATCTTTATCTTTAAAAAAAACATTCTATATATTTTATTAGAAAATAGATAAAGATGAGATAAGAATTACACAACAACAAACACATTTCAATGCTTTTATTGATCACAACGGTTACTATAATATAAATTGCAGCCAGCAGCCTTAGTATCAACGCTCTCATCTCACCAGCGTACTTGCCTGCAATATCTCTGCAACAAAAGCTCAAATCGAACCAGTTACAGTTTTGCATAGTGGGTTAAAATGAATCGATTCTAGCGTTCTTGTCATCCTCCAGGGGATGACAAGGCTGCATGGTCTGCAAGTGTGGCTGAAAATCAACCTCTATGGTCGGATTTCTGTTACGGGAATGCTTTAGGGCGTTCATGGGGAGGCACGTTGTTGCTCCAATTGGGTGAAGCGGTGAATTGACTTTCGATTGGTTGACGATGGAGTTTTGTCCAAATCCCCACGTGGTTTATGGAATTCGGGTTTTGACAATTACAGATATAATCAAAAGAAAACTTATTTTGGTGAAACATTATTAAGAAAATTTTGATCATTAAAATGGGTTTTGCAAGGAATATATTAAAATAAGAGATGAATTTTTAAAGGAAAAAAATACAACTCATTGTTCTTATTGTATTTTTAATTTATCTCTTTATGGGTTTACTCAAATGTCAAGTGTAGAAACTAGTTGGATGCATAATTAAATCCCACATGCAATGAGTACCCACTCTACATACTTTTGAAAAGACTCACACTGAAAATTATTGGCAATACATGGGAAAATGTGTTTCTTTCAAGAAATAAGTTTTTTAGAAACACATTTTTTTCATATATTTTCATTTTTTTTAGTGTGGATCTTTTCAAAAGTATGCATGGTGAGTACTCATTGGATGTGGAATTTAATGACGTATCCAATGCATGTTTACACTTGACATTTGAATAAACCTATAAGGAGATAAGCCAAAAATATAATTAAAAAAAAAATAGTTTTCTTTTTTCCCCTCTAAAATTATTTGCCCATGGTGATGACATCATCATCTTGAATCTTTTTGCTTCTTTGAAAATTGATTTTGTTAATAAATTCCTTATTTAGAGTCTCATTTTGATCTCAAAATTCCCATAATGAATATGAAATTAAGGACCTACAAGTAACATTGATGATTATAATTCATATATAAATTTAATGTAATGCCTATGTTTGATAAACATTGACATAATTCTCGATTTAACCTAGCTCGAAATACCAAGTACCCTCATATTAGACATGAATAAGAAATTTTTGACAATCTTCCATAGACAAAAGAAGATGGAATTGTATGAATGAGATCATGCTCGGTGGCGCCCTCGTTATAAGGTTTGAAGGATGTATCAAAAGTGATCTTCAAGATAGCCTAAAGTCAATACAAAAGTTGTAGGATCACAAGAAGAAATTGATAAGGTTGTCATTGGTAAAAACAAATAAATTGCTTACCTAAAATAGCACAATAAAAAAACTATTCAAACAAACCAAGAAGTCAAAGGATGAATACAATGCAATGATTGTTTGATAAACATTAAATTATAGGAAAGAAATTGAAGAAATGAGATATGGAGGGTATCAATAGCGATTTTTTTCTATGTTCCCGCAAGAACGTTGTGGCCACCACACAAGGAGACCCTCCACACAAGGCCTTTGCTTCTATACACGATTTTCTTGACCCTATCTCAATCATTTGCAAGTTCTATGAATGGTGTGGATCATTTTTTACGGTCTTCAAGCAGGGTTTCCAATGTTTGGACTCAACAAATGGTGGATTCAAATAGTCCAGTTCTTGGAACAAGCTCTACTTTTCAATTTCAGGATGGTAGAAGTATATGTTCAATCGTGCCTTTAGGGGGCTCGTAGGTCGCATCGCTGAAGGTTTGTTCTGGGCGTTGCGGTCAAAGGGTATCTGCACTCCATGTAAAGAGATCGAATTTCCCCTTCTTGGAAAAATATCTCATATTTGCAGAGTGCCTGTTATGGATTATTTTTCCTTTTCTCCACATATTTTTGCATGGCTAGCATTGGTAATGGGGAAGAGTATCCCCCCTTTGCATCCTTTTCTCCTTTTAGCATGTCAAAATAAGGAAATGATACAAATTTTCATATTTTTATCATAATTTTTGGAGGAAAATCAATTATTTTATGCGCAAAAAAATCAAATTAGGTTATATCCCTAAAATTTTCCATTGAAAATAAATGGGGCATACTCATAAAATATCAGTGTCTAAAATATGAAGGAAAGGTCATCCATGACTTCTCCTTAATCAAAGATACTTGTATTTCCATAAACTCAACAATAATAGTGAATTCTAGACTATGTGGAGGTATTGTTGGCCCTAGGACATCAAATGGAACAGTTGCATCTTCCAAAGAAGCAATTCAAAATTTAAGGGGGGTGGGTGGAGGGGATATGGTTTTGCAAAACATCCCCAATTTGTTCTAGGTCCCTATGTTGAACAAATGGAACATGCCCCAACATTGGAGGTTGACAATACAGAGGTTTTTGTCCTTTTTTTTACCCTTTCAAAAAAGGGAAATCATTTGTAGATTCAATGGATTCTTTCCAAAACCATAAGAACTTACCCAATGGATATTCTCTTTGTGGACACCAAATTGTGGCATATACCTCTGTTCAAAAGGATTCTTCATTGTCCAATTTGACACCCAAAAGGACCTAGATTTTGTTCTTCAATAAGGGCCATAGTTTTAGGAAAATGCAAGTTTATTTATCACTCCATGGTTTTTGGATTTTGATGCCTCAATAATGGTGGTCACTTCCATGTCGATTTGGGTGGGGCCTCCAAACCTTCCCCTTCCTTTCTGGCATCATAGAGTTCTTGAAGACATAGGAAATGCATTGGGTGAGTTCAAAAAAATGGATATGGAAAGAACCAAAAAAAGGGATATGGAAAGAACCAAAAAAAGGTATTTTCACCTTTGAAGAACGTGTGTGGAAATAGATTTGATCAAAGGAATTCCAAATCACATAATGTTGAACAATAATTCCTTTCAGTGGACACTAGTTTTGGACTATGAAAACACGACATTTTGATGTCGTGAATGTTTCCAAAGCAGGTCAATTACAGATTACTTTCCTACGGGCTAAGAAATATCCAAAAAAAAAAAAAAAAAGACATCCCATTCATCCAAAAGGGTGGCAATTTTTAGAGCCATCCCCTTCTAAGAAAGAAGAAGAAAACAAAGAGAATCCTCAAGCCCCAGAAGATGCATATAATATGGTCCATTTTGGATACTATCCAAAAGAGGTCTCCTAGCCGCCGACGGGATCAATTATACAGACACATCAGGAGCCTACCCTTGGTAATATGCAGACTTCATGTGGTTATGGGGGCACTAAAAGAGCCCATGTTTCGGAGAGCGTTGATTTTGATAATGAAACGCCACAGGTGGTTGGTGAAAATGCTTTGGCAATGGTTCCTATAGAACCAACTCCAGATGTTTGGTGCAAGGTGAAAAAAAAGAAGGGAAGAAAGTCCAACTAATATCTTCTTCATATGGCTGCTCCTATCTATGTTCATCGGTTTTTTAAATGTTTTTCCTTTTGTATCTAGTTCTATGTCAAAAGGCGTTTATCTCAGGAATTTTTTATAGCATATGCAAAATGTAATTTTAAATTTGATTAATAAAATTACGTGTCTTTTTCCACGGAAAAAAAAGGAAATGTAGTGCAATTGGAATTTAATATAGAAATCAAAGATCTAGAGAAGAAATTATCAAAGGACCAAAAAATATATTTCATAAAGAAACTTACTCAAAAGTTGTGTGGACAAATCAAAAGGTTAAAGGATGATATGTCGAAGAGTAAGTAACTTAAAAATTAATTCGACAAGTTAGAGGATGATGAACTTTTCTCTTTAAGGAACCATAACCAAAGTTTTCTTGTGAAAATCAAGAAGTTGGACAAAAAAAATGACAACCAAAGGTACATTGATGTGTCAACAACAAACCACAAGTTGAGAAAAAAACAATGATTGATTTGGATGAATTAGGGATATCGTCAAATGTTGAATTACAAATAATGAAAAATCCAAATATCTCTACTAATAAACATTTAATGATCAATAAAGTGACACAAGTATTCAAGGAATGCATACTACCAAATGTGAAACAACTAGGCTCTACCGTGTATGTTATGAAAAGACTATGTTACAAGGTCACTTTATTGTCATCCAAATCAGAAGAGTCATTTTAACCAATGACGAAATAAATATGAGAAGCTAATTTAAGATGCTATTATATGGAAGAGAATTACTGAGTATGAAATCTTACCATCTCTCGGATCACATAAGTTGTCGCTACACAACTCTATAAAAGATCAAATTAGGGTGGTCAAACCCTTTCACAATTCAACAACCCTACTCATTGCTTAGAAGATAATATTGTCTCATGTCCTCAACCATGACCAATTCAAAAATGAAAAATCATGAGAAGGAATTACAAGGAAAAATAAATACAACTTTTTATGGTTAGGAGAATTTTTTTTAAAAGTGAGGCAATATTATCTATATAAATGATATATAGTATTCATAAAACTTAATGCATGGTTCTATGTTAAAAGTCACGATGCCTATAAACTTACCATGGCCACTCATCATGTGAATCATCATCTAGTTTTCATTATTAAATATATTTGTTACTTCTCTTATATGTATTTTAACTTCCTACCCTTTTTGAATTGAGTATTGAGTGAATGAACTTTGATCAAAATGAACTTTTTTCATTTCATTCTCCCAAAGGATCTACTCAACCTAAAAAAATAATTGTGAGATATCTCTTATACTTAAGAGGCCTTTTTATTGTTTGGTATTATAATTATTAGGATTATCATAAACTGTTTGAGGGTCTCTAGTTTTGAGAAAGTGTAAGTCATTGTTACCCTATGGTTTCCAAAATTTGACCCTAACATTTTACCAATTAAAGAATTCCAATTTGAGTCTTTCTCCCAAATCTATCATTACATTTCTATTATTAATCAATTTTTGAGGACGTTGGGAATATTTTTCTTTGCTATGTAAAAACTAATATTGAGCGAATTGTGGCAAGCTTGTGTACTTATATTTATTATATCTATGTTGAGATAGACCTAACTAAAGGTCTTTCTGAAAAAATGGTTCCCAAACGTGAAAAAATTAGATGGACATGGGCATTGTCAAAATACAAAGTTCTAATGTCAAATATGTCAATAAATAATACATCTATAGAATACTTGCCCATATGCGTGAACTCATCCTCCAAATAAAAAAGGGTCCCAAACCAAAACCAAAACCAAAAAGATGGCAACCATTTAGAGCACTCTATACGTATTGCTACCTATTGATGAAGGTGATTAAGATGAAGAATTACAACAAACAATAGATTCAAAGAAGCTCAATACTACCTACCCAAATGTGCAAAATGAGAAAATAACTTCCTCCATGGAGGCTAGAGAGGAAGCCAAGAATAGATATATTTCTCCGCCAGCATGGAATTACACAAGGATGCTCCATCATGAGGAATGAAGAGACCGCATAAAAATGGTAACTCCAACTTTGATATGGAGAATCTTTGATCAATTATAGAAATCCCGTTTCCAAATTACAAATCAGCTTGGTAGAACTACCTTCAAGGGGTAGACTGAGGTTAAGAAGAATAAAAAGAGAGCAAAAGAGAATAAAATCCCTAGTTCTAACAAGATTTATTTTCATTTATGTTTTGTCCCAAAATTCACTAGTGCTTGTATGCCTATTCTTACATTAAGTTATTAACTTATCAAATGTAGGGAGGAGCATCTTCCCAGATCTTATGAGATGATTTAATAACATATTGCAGAATGTATGTTCTTTTCTTGTTATGAATAAGAAAGCATTATTTTTGAAATATCTCTCAAAAAATATTTATGAAAATTTATAATTTATAATTAATTATTCAATAAATAAACAAATTCATAATGGTAAACAAAACTTAACCAAAAAATTTAATTATATAATAATATAATTCTACACATTTATTTCTTCACAATTATTTCTCTTAACAATAAACTACAATATCCTGATCTAAAGCATCAAAACAAAAATGGATTCAATCACATAATCATAATTATGGTAACATGTAACCATGATTATTAAGTGTCACAGCTTTGACAGGGAGCATGATTAACATGCCAAACATGGGAATGGAACATGGGTTGGTGGCCTTTGGAATGAGATCCATACTCTCCACCTGTCACCTCTTGGTACTCACGTGGCACTTTTACTATTCACGGGCTTGGGATCACCTACCTCAGTCTTATTGCTTTAAATGCATGCATGTGGTAGCATATGTAATGGAGTACAACATTCTCTTTGACATCCATGATCATCACCTAGCAATTGCAATGGTAAGGATTTCTCATGGCAGATTGGTTATGGGCAGAGATCATGGCATACAGTGTACATAGCTCATTCATGAGCGTATGATTTATGGGATTTTTGTGGTTGTTAAAGAGTGTGTCAGGTCGTACACTTTTCCTTCCCTGGACCTCACACATTATGGTATTCTCTTTCAAAGGTTGAGTCCTCTCACTTCCATGCCCATTTATATAGGCATGGGAAACTTCTCAGGGTGGAGACATAGCTATGTTATTTGTGATGTTGAAGAGGGTTTCAAATTGTCGTGATGCTCTTGGATGCTATCATCGGTCTCCCCGAGATCTGTGGGAGGTTCGTTTCCTTACTATTATCTTCCCTATTGTCGTTTTTGTTCATTGTTTAAGCAATTAACCTTTGGGTACATTTCCTGTAGCTTTGTGAGTTTATGCAGGAGTCAATGTTTTTCATCCTCTTTTATCCATAATATAGGGACTGGTCCATCATTTGAACGGGTGATAGTTCTACCCACCTCGTTGCTTCAAGGTTATGATTTTGCGGGCATTTCCTTCATTTTCCCAGTGTTTGTTTGTCAAATATTGTACTTAGGTACCTTCTCCATTTTGTCTTGATGTTATTAATTGTCTGTTTAGTATCACAGTGAGCGTAAGGTTTATGGTCTTCCTTTGTCTTTGTCTCTCACAAATTGGGATATATGGGGAGTTAGGGTTGGTATTCCTGTTAAAATCTTATGGAATTTCCTTACATCTAGCCCCTCGACCAAACACGCTCTCCTTCCTTTTTTCCTTTGCGGATGATGCCCTTCTTGTTGAGGCAATTATTCCCTACTTGAGAATCTATCTCCCAAAGTGTATGCCTTTTTTTTCTGTCTATTTGTTGTATCAGTCCATTCCCTCTGTAATTATGGCCCTTGGGAAGAGAATGTCGAGTTGTCGAGGTGGTGCAACCGGTTCATCTTTCTCTCATCGGTGTTTGTTTGGATGGGAATCAATGGCGAACTACTTCAACTTAGTCCCTCTTGATGTTAGGAAGGAGTTTCTCCTCCTAGAGTCCAAGGAGTTCAGTGATCATATATATTTCTCTGATTCTGAGATTGGAGGTAACTGCCTCAAATGGGTTCTTGATCTGGGGTAATTCAGTAACTGTAGGCTCCACTTCATTCACTCACAGTGCACCAACAGATGGAAACATTGCTTCGCATGGTTATTAATGACATGCGGGTACACAACTACAAATTGTTTGCAGGACAAGAGGATATCAAGTGAATTCTTCGAAACATTCGCTACAACTTGGATGACATCGTGGCCAGACTAGCAAGGGTGGAGAAATTTGTGGTCTCGGACTTAGATACTAAGTCTGAGGAGTTGCATGAAGTACCATCAGTGATTAACGCTCCCCCACTCAATGTCTCCTCCCACTAGAAATTCTCCACAAGAAAACTCCTTTCCCCTTTCACTGGTCATTATCTCTAACCAATGGTCTCTGAAGTTTTATGCACTTGTCTCTACAGTTGGGAATTCAATGTTTTTTGCACTAATCTCTACAGTTGGTTGCCTACATGGCACTCTGGAATACAGTTGGATTTTGCTCTGTACACTTCATAGCACTTTGGATATAGTTGAAATGTAATTAGTTTTCCTTTGCTTCAAATTTGTATAAACCTTCGTTTTTCTTTTTGTAGGATTGTATAGCACTTGAAGGATTTTTTTCATCATCGTCGTCTCAATATCTTTTTCCTTAGTTTTTGTAAAAGTTTAAGGGCACTAGTGGACAAGTATGGAAAACATAGATGGGTCTCTTTGTTTCTGTGACAGTCAAAACCTTGTATCTTAATTTAAACTGGTAGAAAGGGTGTTATTTTGGATACCCCTAGTTGAAGTAATGGCCTACCAAGGTGGTTTTTTGTAGCCTGGAGCATGAACAACAATCAATGTAACATCTTTTTATTATTAATGGAAATCAATTGACGAAGCTTACAAAAAAAAAACATGTAAGCATGGGGGATGTTGTATCATGGTTATTTGATGATTCATATGACAATTAACCATTGCAATTTCAAACTATATTTTTTTTGTTTTTTAATATTTTTTCTTACATTTTGTTCACTTTTTTATAGCCTTTGGAAATATGTTTTTTAGATTTAGTTTTCGATAAAAAATAATTGATTAATTTCAGATTTATTTTGATTTTAAAGGTTGTGGGTTTTTAAGATAATGATAATAATATTAGTACACAGATAAATTGAATGGTTGCTAAACTTCTATAGGCATCTCACACATCTCCAATTTCAAGATAAAAAATTCATAAAAATTAACTAAATTACTACTTTATTTTATATTATTATTATTATCATTAATTATAAAAAGAAATAATATATGAGTCTAAACATTTTAATAAAACATGTAAAACGATTCTTAATCATGGAGATTCTTAACTTGGACAATACCATGATTTACTAATACCACGTGTCCAAAAAACCATTAACTCATGTATTACTTTTGAGATAAACCTCAATCTTTGGTTTATGATCTAGAATATTCGATACAAGTTAATACCCTACGACCCACCTAATAAGTATTCATAATTAAATTAAAATTCTGAAAGCCCTATTCAATTTATAAGTTGAATTTTAAGTTTTTGACCCATAATTGTAGAATTTTAAGATTAATGTTTGTTTTTAAACCAATGCTCATTAAAGTAACTAACTATATTATTCAAACAAAATGAAATAACATGTAAACACAATCAAACCAATTTAATATGCAATAGTCAAAACACATCATAATACACACCATTCTAAGTCACATGACACAAGGACGCAAGACACAGAGGACACGTAAATACGAGTATTCGACACGAGACACAACAACCCTAGAAACAAGACACGAGGGTCAAAACACATCATAATCTAAGTCACATGACACAAGGACGCAAGACGTAGAGGACACATAAATATGAGTATTCGACACGAGGGACACGTTATATATATATATATATATATATTACTTGATCCATATAGATATGAACCATGATGATATATATTTAGTGTTTAGTATACACAATTTATTATTTAGTAATATGCAAGTTAGTTTATTAATTTACTACATCAATGATGTTCACAGTTCAATGTTCATTGTTCATGTTATAACTTTTGTTATTAACTTAAAACGGGTTTGATCATGTTCAAACTTCACATAAGCTAGTTTATGAATTATAAACTTATGTGTTAAAACTTCACTATTGACTAGAGCGTTAATTGAGTTTTCCCTCCCTTTAGACCTCAAAGGGGTAGTGAGCAATGAGCACATGACAAGGAGCTGGGATTTTTATTTCAACACACGATCTATACGTGGTCACCGGTCATAAAATGTGGTCAATGGTGTATAATTTAGTTAAGTTCCATAGGCTATAACACAACTTACAGGAAATTTAAGTGCTCCAAACTCTCAGCAAAGCACACGAACGCTCGTCTCCTGCATCTCCAAGTCCAGGTCGATGTGAAGTTGTGAATTGTGCTCTCGATTTGAAGTTGTAAGCACTACACTCGAATCTTATGGAATTACTCACACTACACAACAAATTTGATTTCGGCAGAAAGGAAACTCGACTTCGGCAGCGAACAATGACAAAAAAACCCAAAAAATAACCATGTTGGAGGAATGTCACTTTTCATGGGACACGTGTCCTAAGAGCCAAAAACATTAGGGCACATTTTCACCACGTCCAAAACACGTGTCTCGATTGGAAGACGCGAAGAAAAACACTTTCGACATGTTTTAGGGCATGTTTCATGTCCGACATGTGAAATATGGGACACGAGATCCTGAGATACATGTTCTGTGACTTAGATCATAATACTCTAAAATTGTTGTATATAAAATATGCAAAGAATAGGAAAATCTCACAACACTCCAATGTTGTTTCAATTCGAAAGTAAATATAAGGCAAAGGAATTTAAAATCAGAGAACTTGGTATGTTATTCCCTTGAATCCAGCAATGTATTAGTAACCAATCACAACCTATCCAACAAAATTGCAAAATATCTAACCTAATAAAAAGAACCTTATCAATAGCATCAAAATTAATTTTCATGGTCGAATTTACATAGGGCGTGCCAAAGTTTTTAAAAGGAGACTATGTATAACAATAACTCTAGTCCTTTTTGAAAATTAATTATCGTATCAAATAACTAAATTTAAAAGAGTTTTGATATCATAGTAGTTCTTGTATTTTGAACATTTGAAAATAGGATAAAGGTAGTCTCTAGGTTCTAGTAGGCACTCAAGGCTCCACGCTGGGCGATTGCCAAGGTGTCAACAAAATAGGAAGGCCTCTATATAAAAAATACTTTATTGTTGATGTAGAGTGTTTATAGTTATCTCCATGATCTTTTCTGCACTGCGCTAGAGCTGCACTACAATTTGGGATCAGTTGTAGTAAAGAGAAGCGATGGCAATTCAATCCACAACTATAAGACGCCCCATTAGTAAGTTCTATAAGGGTATATGGGGAAAAGAGTTGGGTAGAAAGAAGAAGTACTTTGTTCAGGAATTCAACCCCACTTGTGATCTCCAACAAAAAAGAGTACATTGGAGCTAGCATTAAGTGGAGAGAAAAGATTCTTATTGCTCAATTAAGAATTAACTCACATCAACTTCGGTGTGAAACTGGACGGACGATGGAAGAGACCTAAAGAAGCTTGGGAAGAAAGGGTGTGTACTTTTTGCACTTTGAGGGCAATGGAATCAGAAAAACATTTCATTCTGGAATGTGATGCTTTCAGAGACATTAGGGACAATTACCGCAGTATGTTAGCATCAATTCTATGGCATTGTCTTTTTAGTGAAGGAACTGTTAGAAGATTGGGTCAGCTTATCATCAATTAAAGTAAGAAAATGATTGAATTACAAAAGACAAAAAAAGAGGAGGCTGGTAGTCCCATAGACTATTTTTAGTCTCGTGGATGTTAAAATATCATAAATTCATTAGAGTTGAATCTTACAACTTTGTGCTCTTTTACAAATAAAACTCAAAAGTGTTTTTTTTTTCCCAAAATCCATAGTTCTTGCATAATGGATGTAACTCTAAAAATGAAACATACATCCTACAGCAAAATTGTTGAAACATACATCCTACAGCAGCAAAATTGTTGTGTCAAACACTAACACTAGTATCCTACCTCCAATAGAGTACATTCTACAGTTACAATTAAACACCAATATGAGAAGATAAAAGGTCATGATTATTGACTCAAAGAACCCATCTCCGTGAGAAGTGTGGCAATCTGTAAGCGAATAAATCACGGTTAGCTTCTTTATTTTGGCAAAACTTCGAGAGATTAGCTTAGATATTGGCATTATATACCAAAATATAGAAATCAATACACTCGTATTAGTATTTTAGCATTTTAGATTTTAAGCAATCAATTAAACAAACCACGGGCGAATAAAGATATTGACACGATCATTGGGAGATGACACATCATGCAACATGCCATAGTTGGCTAAAGAAGACAAGAATGTATAAGCATCAAAATACTGACACGAGCTTCTGATAATGTCAACTGCAACATATAAGCAATGGGTAAAAGAGAAATAATAAATTTTTAATCAAATCAATATCAAAACGAGAATTGATAGTAAACTACTACAATTTCCAAAAATATAAAGAAAATAATAGTAGAACAAAATTTGTATGTATGTTAATCCCTCGAAACTCTACTTTGCAAATTCTTATGACAAAAGAAAATGAAAGACGAGTAGTTATTGCCAACTCAACCATGATTAGTGGTCAAACTGCCCAACAGCACGATGCAATTTGGCCAAATGGAGATGATATTTCCGATGGTAATGGCTTTTGTGCCAAGGAGAGGAATCTGCACTTTTCATTAAATTTTAACTGAAAGAGTAGGGAATTGTACAAACATTTCAGGAAGTTCAATATACATATACTTCAGTGGAAGACACTAAAGCGGGATAAAAGATAGGAGACAACAGTAAAATGCTGTTCCAATAGTATATTTATATTCGTCCTATGTTTACTCCAGAAATACAGTTTAAATTGAATTAACAACTAAGTTGTATAGTAGCAACGGACAGAATTAAGAGGTAAAATTAGCATATCCCCTGTTCAACTGATTTTGTAATTATAATCACAATATAAATTATCAATAAAAAGTGTTATCTCTCTGGGTCATCTAACAAATGCACCAAAAGAAAATGCAATAGACACAAATGACGCGCAAGAAAAAAAAGTCAAAATCTACTGCCTGATAGTCAAATACACTAAAAATGTTTATGTACATATGACACAACGAAAAAAGTAAAGTTTAATGCCTAACAGTCCAATATTTAGAGTAAAGCACGGACTAATTAATTTACCATGTCTCTAAGTCCTGGATTTCTGTAACCTCCACTTTTTATATACACGAAGATCTGAATCAATGTATCATGTATAGAGAAATGAACAATAGATTATAAAAGAATGAATACTTTGGAGGGGGAGAGAGAGAGACTCTCCACATGAAGATCCAATGTCTAATGCACAAGCGCACCATGACTGACAGTAAGATGAAGTCATGAGTTGAAAATGGTGAAAATTGGTCTTACATGCCTTGGCTATACACTGCCTGACTTATGTTTTTGTCTCTAGAATACATATGATATTTGTTGCTAGTTTACAGGACCACAGAATTAAATTGTCTTTTCCTTACCCGTCTACACCACCACCAAAAAGCAGCAAAGAAGTATCTACATTACGATTACTGGGCAAGGCCTGATTCTCTTTTAGCACAGACTTCATAGACTGTTCTTTCTCTGACAAAGGAAACGTGAGAGAGAGGGAGAGAGATGAACCATCTTCACTTGTTGTTGGACTCGCAAGCTGTTCTTGAGAGGTTTTATCAAGTAACTGAACAAAGAAAGGCAGGGCACCTGGCTTTGGTGAAGTCTTCTTTGCTCCTAATGCAAGTTCGAGATTTGGTGCATCAACATCTGGCAGTTCCTGTTTCTCACCTTCTGCTGAGGAAACAAATTGAACAGAAGAATGCCGCTCAGGAGAATTGTGTTTAGAGGTTGATTTGATACGTTTCTGCTCAGAGGATCTTGCACTGTTATAATCTCTCTCAGCATCTATTGACTCTGAGAAGAAGAATGTTTCAGTCATTTGAGAGTCTCTGGGATATAAAAGACTGTATTCCTCACCTTCCCGTTGAAATGGTTGACTATGCTCCACAGCAGAGGATCCATTGTGTTGAGTTGAAATGCACAAGGCACCAAACTGCTGACTATGACTGCTAATGTTTGTTTCTGATGAGCTCTTACCACTGGAGCTCCTGCCACTGGTATCTTGCTCTTTATAGTTTTCTCTAACATAGATTTCACTGTAACTTTTCTTCAGTCTTTTCTGTCCTCTCTCATCTGCCACAAGACCATTGAAGGGCCTTCCTTTAGGGGACATTAAATCCCTGTGGCGACTCCCACAAGCTTCTGATCCTGACAGTGGCTGTGAGTGTCGAATTTGATCAAACTCAGGGGAGCGAGTTCGAGAATGATGATAATCATGGCTATTCATCCGTACTGAAGGAAAGGATACTCGGTTTACATGTCGAGGTGGTGAATTAGAGTAACGATGTCTCTTTTCCTGTCTGCTATCTCTGTGATGCTTTGTATCATGGCTACTGTGTACTTCATGTCTCCTTGATGAAATTCTCCTGTTGCTTTCTCTTTCAGTTGTGATTTCCCCATTTCTTTCTCTGTCTCTTTCCTTTTCTCTTTCCCGTAGCTTCAATTCCTTGTTCCTGAAATTTGCATCTTCCATGTCTTTTCCCCTCTCTCTCCACCTATCATATTCCTCATCTTTTAATTTGTTTCGTTCCTTTTCACTGTTTGTTTGTCCAGATGTTGCAAGTGGGCTGACTTGAGCAATCTTTGAAGAATCTGATGAATGATCTTGCCTTTCTAAGGAACTTGAAGAAATGGCCACCGGGCCAGAAAGTATATGCACAAAATACGGAGAGTTCATCCTTTCTCTCCGAGAAGAAATCTGTGAGCTGACAGGCAGTCCAGATGCCTGGAATTCGACAAACTTTCCATCCTCAGCATCTGGAGGGATTTGCTTCTCTTTCTGCAATATTGATAACTTTGCATGTCAAGTAACACATCAGAACTTAAATAAGGTAAATAAATTAACATTTCTGGAAAAAATAAACAAAATACTGTTATCAGCTTAGCAAAATTCAGTTATATCAGCAAAAAGGCATGCAAGCCTTTTTCCCCTTGAAGATATTCATGATGGTTGCCGAGAATCAGAGAAGAGTGTAGCCAGGAAGAAGAGAAATGCTTGGCAAGCTTTCAAGGCAGTGGCTGCTCAAAACAAAAGTTCCTTGGCAAATGGCTTTCACAAGAACTAAACCCATGCACTGTCCATTTCAAGATAAGAATCTGAAACTACATTTGCAACGAGAGAATTTTAACTTGTTTTACCTTCTTGAAAAATAAAATACATTGAATGGTTCCATGACGTGCAATAATAATGCACAGATATGCTAACCCACGTTTAATTTTGCAGGAAATAAGTTGAGTCTACCTAAAAGGAAAAACAGAAGTAAAACTCCATGCTACATTTCAACTTACAAATTCATGATTTCCAAACTTGGAACCACAAAAATAATATATATCCACTCTTAACCTAGACAATGGAGAACCGTAAATGTTTTTTGTTACAATAGAAATGTGCCAATTCATGGAATAGCCAGTTCTCCCTCCAAATTTGAGAACGATGTTTGCATGTGCCTATTATTCTTGTCATCAAACTGTATTTGTTTTATAGAGGTGAAAGGACCCATATTTGCAGGTTGAACAACAACGAAGAGAACAAAGCCGGTGATCAGTATGACAGAGGAGACTACAGTTTACAAGATGAATACTTTCACATCAGTTTGTTTAGAGTCTGGACACTATAACCAGAATGATAATTACGAGAATGTGGGAATGTGGGAGTGCATGACCAAAAGGAGAAAAATAAGCACTTTCCACATTTAATGTGACGGTTGGTTGCTTTGAGGCAGCCTTTGGAAAAGGGAACAAAATCAAAGTCTCAAAATAAAATAAGATGAGAATCAAAGAGAAATGAAACTATGTTAACAGATCCACCACCCCTATATAGTCACCATGGATCCAATCTGGTTCCAGATTCAGCACTGCCATGATTCGTCATGGATGTGGATCCCCTAGAGAAGGAAACCAATCTTGAGCCCATGAAGCAGATCCCATGGAAATGAAACGGATCCTGAAATTTTGTAATGGATCCCAAAGTTTCCAGTGGTTTTTGGACCCACTGATCCCCCAAGTGAATTTTTAATGAAAACACTCCCAAAGCACTAAATGTATAAAGGCTAAAACTCTAAACCCCATTCCTGGTCAAAGTCTGATCTATCCTTACATCAAGATCTGCTCTCGAGGTCTCATCTATCAAGGTCTATTCTCGATGTCTGATCTATCAAGGTCTGATCTCAAGGTATCATCTATCAAAGGTCTATTCTCAATGTCTAATCTATCAAGGTCTGCTCTCAATGTCTGATCTATTGCTATGGTCAAGGTATGTTTGTCAACATATGATCTAGCCTTGGTTTTTAGTCCTGCCATAGAATTCAAGAAAACCAATTTATTCACTGCTGATATGGACATATGTGGAAGTGGCTCACAAAAATGGTCTTATGAACTGCTTCAGGTTCATGCTGAAATGGTCTTCAAAATTTATCAATGATGGTTGTAAGTTCTCAATTACCAGCGACGATGGATGACTAATGGCAATATGCATGTAAACTCTCTTTTTCGGTTGTAACTCATAGTTCTAATGTTCTGATTCCTGAATGGTTTTTATTGTAATATTTTATTTTTTTAATTATATAAATATAATTATATTTTTTTTGTACTTGTCATTTCCCTGTTGTATCTAGATCTCGGCTTTTGAAAAATCCAGTGGATCTGTATCCATATCTTGGTAACATAGAAATAAAATCAGAAAATCAAAGAAAAATAATGATTGGCAAATCACCTCCAATGCTTCTAGAAAAAACTTTTTATTCAGCTACACAATCCAGAAGGTCAAGAAAGGGAACATATTTAATTATAAGATGTTTCAATTGAATGGAGAAAATACTTATTTTCATCAGACAAAGAAAGCAACCAGGAAGCAAATAAAAAAAAAAGTGAAGCAAAGGATTACATAAAAGTGGACATTACAAAATGCTCTTATAGTGCACACTGCATCCCCATTCTAGAATCTAGTTTTATGCTTTTGATTCCACTAATAAAAGCTTTCAGTGAAAATCCTGGGAGTATCAATAATGGTAAATGTTACCACTCAAATTATACACACACAAACACACATTAGAATGGTGAAAGCTCCACCGTACTATCCAAGTGGAACCTTGACAAGTCACCCACTGTCAACTCAATGACCCATCTTTGCCAATTTAGGCCGACTCTCCTCTGGCTTCGAGGGGGGATCCCATAAAAATCACTAGGGCATAGCCGCATAAGCAATATGGTACTGGTCAATTTGGGTTTGAAGGAAAAAGGAAATATTGGTGATGGAGGAATGAGAAGATCAGTGTCAATATTCAAGGGCAATAGAGTCATGGGAATATTAATGACGAGAGGATTTCAAGAAGAATGACCCTCCTAAGGTCAATTACCCGAAATAATGGATTTGTGGGAGGGGGGCCTAATATCTAAAGATGGGTAGTCTCTTGGCCAATCAAGGTAAGTTTAAACTGTATAGTCAAAAATCCAATAGAGAGGATTCTTCAATAGGATTTCCCTCAGCCCAAGGATCGACTATGGCATAAAACAGACCAAAGCTTTTACTAAGGGAACCCCCTCGAGGGTCTGCCTAGCAAAGAGGCTCAACGATTATTTCACACCAACAAAGGACAAGAGGAGGTCTAGCATCTTGATCTCTCCATCCACATGACTCGTTGCCCCTCGGTGAATTAATCAAACTAAGCCTTGTGGTGATTTTAAATCACATACAAATTTAAACCCTTTAGAATACTATAGACAAAATCAAGAAAGAAAACCTTCTGAGTCGAAACATATATCATATAATAAATCTGAAACTCCAATAAACACCAAGAAATGTTTTCATTAAGACCCAAGGAGAGGAATACTCTCACTATTCAAGTATGAATTACAAACGAAAAAATCCTTCCGTTATATAGAGGGGGGAAGGAACTTCCTTTACATTAAAATAATACTATTTGGGAAATTTCCTTAGATCTAGAAAGGAAATTAATAGAAACTAAAAATTAATAGAATAAGGTGGTCAAGGCCACATGTACAATGAGAAATGATAGGTCCCACAAAAGGTGGATTGATCCATCCATCTAGGGAAGACAAAGTCCATAAATTATTATTTCCTAAAAATAATGACCAATGTTCCCTTGATCCATGCTTGAAATAGTTGCTAACCCTTGAAGGATGTGCCCATACCCCAAGAAATGGTCCAATGTTCCCACATTTGACTTGATCTAAGCTGAAATATTCTTTAAAAAGGCTTCATTACGTGAAAATGGAGTTCAACGTCCCTTTGGCTATCCAGTGTTGACTCAAAGGAAACTTCCTTGATCCAAATGTGTGCGTTGGCATGCGAATTGACCAGTCCTAAAAACTGCGTTGTGGAGAAAATGCCCTAGAAATTAGAATATTTGTCCAACATTTTTCTTGAGGAAGGTGGGCCACGTCATGAGGACTCCAACAAGCTATCACATGCCTTATTTGGACTTACAATGTTACTTGTAGGCCCACTTGAAAAAATCGCACATGTGAGCTGGAAACTACTATTTTTTGTTTGCACAAGTGCTAGAACTCTAGGGTTTTGTTGCTTTTTCGCTCCAGGAGTTTGGCACGTTTGATAAGAGGCTATGTGCATGACATTCCACGTAAAACATCTCGCATGCAACGTAAATATACTTTGCCACCTTTTGCTGATGCATTACTATGTCCATGTCACACTTTAAAGACTAAATTTTGCATTAATAATCCTTCTTTTGCCAAAAACTCAATGTGGGATGTCAAGTATGCATTATGTTGAATAAAATGAGCCCTTGTTAAATTTTTGACCTAGGAGCCTTGTACATTGGGATCTGCGAGAATAGCGAAAAATAGTATTGTCTCCAATCTATCCTGCTAAATCAAAGTGAAGAATTTAACTATAGGTACTCCTATTGGAAGGAGGAGTAACAGTCAATAAAGGTTCATGGAATGGTATCATAGTTGAACCAACAACGCAACTTAACCATAGGAAATTATAACGATCCAAGTCATGGCATCTATTTGGAGGCTAAATTAGTTGTAATGTTGCCTGACAGACCCAACCTTGGTGTACCTTAACTAGATTTCCTTGTTATTCAGCTCAAGAATCTAGAAGCTCAAGAAAGGGAACATATTTTACTATAATAAATAGAGGTTTCAATTGTATGGAGAAAATACTCATTTCATGAGACACAAAAGCAACCAGGAAGCAAACAAAAAAAGTGAAGCAAAGGATTACATAAAAGTGGATATTGCAAAATTCCATTATAGTGCATAATGCATCCCCATTCTAGAATCTAGATTTAGGTTTTGGATTCCACTAATAAAATATTTCACTGCAAATGTTGACAGTATCAATAATGGTCAATAAAGGTTTCATGAAATGGTACCATAGTTGAACCAACAACACAACTTATCCATGAGAAATTATTACAATCCAAGTCAGGATATCTATTTGAGGGCTAAATTAGTTATAATGTTACACAATAAGACCTAACCCTAGTGTACCTTAAACAAATTTCCCTCATAAGCTAACTTACATTTTCTGAAATTGAGGGAGGAAGCTTGGATTGGGAGTGAAAGAGACCACCTATTTCCGCCACAAATGATTTGATCACGAAGGTGTTGAGAAATCTAGGGCAGCCAGAATAGGTGTGATTTCTCTAAACTTGATAATTGCTTGTGATGTTCTTTTACTTTAACTTGATGAACTTATAATTTTCTTCTTCTTATCTTGATTATTATGGTGTTCTTATCATCAAACAACTACCAAAACATGAAGATCAATAGGACAAATGGACACAAGATGTAGGCTGCTAGCGAAGGCCAAAACCTCTCCTAGAGAGGAAAACCCACAAAAAATTCTTCTCTTCTTATAGAATCTTCAAATGACGAATTCCAAGACCCTTACAACCAAGACAGAGACCCCTCCAAGACCAAGTCAACCTTCCTTCTTGATGAGCTTACCTTCTTAAAGTAAAAACTAGTCAAACCTTCTTCAATAGCTTGCAGCAACAAATTTTGGCCCTCCAGCGACTGCTGCAACTTCGACACTCCAGTGACTGTTGCAACTATGACTTTCCAAAAATTGTTGCAACTTCATACGTGTGGGTGATTAGGGCTTCATTTAGTCTTCTCCTCTTCTTTGCTTGGGTTGCTTCTTCCTTCTAAGACAGTAGACTATCAAATAAGCTTCCTTACTTTGGATTTCGGCCCTCCTTGAGAGATCAGAAATTTCGTCCTTGTAGTTGCAGAAACCCTAGCTTCTTCTTCACACATGTGAGAGAAATAGACACAAAAAATTCAGTTTTCGACTTTTCTTTTCGTCTTCTAGCTTTTCCTTGACCTTCACTTGCCTTTTTACTTTTTCTTGTGATTGAATTTGCTTGGATTCTCTCTTTTAAATAAGGTCGAATGATTCTTATATATAGGCTTCCATAGAGAACGAATCGCCCTAAATAGGGCCGACTTGGTCTTGGAGGGATACTTTGACACATTTTGACTAAAAATAAATTCTTTCGACTTGATATAAAATGCTCAAAAGGGCCTAACACATGTGACAACAACTCTTTTGACTTCTAGACTCTATGACAAAACTTGGAAGCACACAATGGGTGCTTTGACCTAAAACAAATTGACTTTGAGCATGAAACCCATGCTATAAAATAACAAATAATAAATTTTCTTTCTCTTTTACATCAAATATATAAAATCAATAGTACATAAAATATTATGAAGACTAAACCTAGTTACACATTTCAACACTCCCTCTTAACTAGGGAGGTATTCATAATGCTTGATGGTATATGGACATTCTCATACTGAGGAATTCTCATAAGAAGAGTCGGATGGTATGCTATCTCATAAGCTATCTTTTCAACTTATATCAGTGCATCTCATCATATCAACCAACACTGTCATATAGCAAGGCCTTGACTAACAACTCTATCTCTCCATTAGATTAGAGCACAATGTTCGGGAGACAATGATTTATAGACACCTTCATCATTGTCTCTCAAGGTACGTAACCCCATTCGGATGTTCACAAGGTATGTCCTTTTAGGACCATTCCCTTCTTGGATTTACACATCCTCAAGGAATCTCCTCTTCGACTACTCTTGCCTATTGGATGCACTACCTCATCCTCAAAGAGTATTGGTATCGGCCTCAGATGCTTACCCAATCCTCCATTCTTTCTTCATGATGTGAAGACAAGAATGATGTGTTTATCGCTCCATCTCAACTAGGGAGGATCTACTCATTCCTTTACAAGAAAATAATTCACCCAAGCTCCCTCTTAACAAGGGACTTCTTTCCATCAACAACTATCTATTCTCTTGTGGAGATCATGGTACTATCAACTGCTTGTAGGGCTCCTCTTTCTGCATCATCATGTCATGAGTAAACTTCAACTTCTACATCATGGATCCATCTTCTTCCATAAATTCTTCGTAGGGCTTTGGGCATCATCACTTTCCCTTTTTCTTTTCAACGAAACATAGTGTTGAACCAATTAATGCTAGTCATGTCATGCTTCTTTTTCATTGGAAAGTGGCCTTCTTTGTCATCATCTAGCGATCCTTCATAGTGCTAACTTTTTCCCAATCATGTTCCTTTCAGAATCATCCATCCAATTTTATGTGTACTAGTTGTAGGTGAATTTCTACAACTTTCTGTTAGTAACCCTGTTCCAATCCAACCAGATGCTTGTTTTCAAAAATCAAAAGTGAACTTTAAATAGAATTACCTCTTCATGATGGCCCTTCGTCATAACATCTGCTTCTGCAACATCAACATATTTTTTGTATACTATATGAATACATCTCCAAGATATTTATCACCAAGGTTCTCCTACTATACTTATCAGAGTCTTCATAGCTTCTTCATGGAGATGTTATAGCTTATTGTTATCAAATGTTGATTAATCATCTTGTCTAAGTAGTTGTAGACACATCTGCACAAACTCTCCTTTCAACTTCTTCACATACTACTCCCTCGGGATCTCTATACATAGCTCCTCTTGCATAGAAACAATTGTTGTCCACCACCTCATATTCTTCATGAGGTCATATGATGTTGATTCTATCATGTCATAATGTAGAAGAGTTCAAGGCATATTGTTTTTATGCCTTCATGTGTCATTCATGAGGAAGAATTCCTTCTTCTTCAATCATGTTCATGAGATAGAGTATTCTAACCATTCTATCTGCAACTAAGTGATGACATGATTTTATCTATCTATTAAAAATTACCAAATATATACATACCTCTTCCTTCATGTGGTCATCTAGACTTCCTTTAGCATCTTCCTTTCCCTTGCTTGAAGATGAAAAAATACTTCAATTAAATTATCATGTTGCACGCTCATGTCATCATACCTTCATCCTTCCAAACTATGGATCCCACAATAGGTGGAATGGAGATTATCTATGTAACAGTGTAAAAGGACTTGCCGATTATCTCGATTAATCGCGAGTCATACTCTGCTCGGCGGCCAAAAGAGCAGAGTCGAATCTGCGCAAGTCAAAGTCGGTGATTCAACTTGCGATTTTCCCGATTTTCTCGATTGAATCGACAGTTTAGGGTTTTAGATTTTTTTTTAAATTGTCACTGTCGGGTTTTAAACAGTCCCGTCGTCCGTTTCGCACACCCACTCGCTGAGGATATCGCTTGCATGGAATCGTGGTCGCTTGAGCCTTGCAGTCACTCAATCACCCGTCGTCGCTGGAGTATGAAGTCACGACTGCCATCACCGCATCATCGTGGAGCTGCGCCAGACATAAAATTCAGAAGAGCTCTGATTCATCCACACTATATACGTGTTGTCTTCCTACGCGGAGGTTTGGGTTCATTCTTTTACTTACATCTGAGTTTTAGTCTGATGCTATAAAATAACACGAGTTAATGTTGTTATATATTGAAAAAAAACAGCACCAACAATGTCCCGCCTTCTCATAGTGGACTGTCCCCTTACCTCCACTCCCATAAACCGCTTTTGATCGAAGAACCACGATTAAAATCTGGCAAACTGGAAATACTAAGCAGTGTAGGTGGCTTCTTTTCAATAGGAGTTTCAACTCTAGGAGATTCCACCTACAAATTCTTGTTTAGACTTTTTCTTGCTTCAGCAAAATAATAACTGTCAATTAAATATTTCAGTGAAGAAATTGCAGATGCAAAAGCCGTGGAAAGCTCTCTGGCTTTTTCACTACCATTAGCATCCAAAAAATCACCAATAACTTTCAAGTTTCAATCACTGTCCATCTTGGACTACCGAAAGTCTTAATTTGTTGCAACTAAGGACTAGGAATTAGAATGTTACATTGTTACACAACCATTAGCATATCTGTTTGGAATAAAGCAGAGTCCCAGCTTAGGAATATTCTCGTATGAAATTAAAACAAGGTGATGAGGCACATGAGCCCTTTTGCTGGGCAATTTTTAGTTTTGGTGATTCCCCTTTGTTTAAACTTCATTCATTTCCTTTTTTTTTCTCCCTGTGTCATTTTATCTTTGTGTTAATGGATTAGCTTTGCGTTAATGAATATTCTAAGCTGACTGTTTGTGGCATGTGCTTCATTGATGCTATGGTAGTTCAGTACATATTTGTTGTTTCTTGCTATTATTATAATAAAATTATAAGGACAAAAATAAAAATATGAGAACAGGACTCATTGGATTTGGACAGCACACACCTAATTTTTTAATAAGTACTTGGCAGCAAGCTGCAAAGCAGCAAAACCCTCTCTCCTACTTATCTGCATTTTTAATTTTTATTTATTTTTTGTCTTGCAGGCAGCAGAAGCCATAAATTAAACAAAAGCAGCAAAGCCACAACTTCAAATCTCGATTCTTCAATCTTAACAGAAGCCACAATTTAAACACAAGTCCAAAACAACTACAATGCTGTAATATCCCGGATGGGATGTTTTAACTAAAATGCAGGAAAATACTGAATACCACAATTTGCCGTAAAATAAACATTTATTCAACAGAAGATTGCCATGTAAAATAAAAGACAGGAAACGCTGCAATCCAATACCATATAGAACAGAACGAAAATCTCAGCTTTTATTATAGATAATAAACAGGGGTTTACATATAGATCTGACCCAAGAAGAGCTGAGATAGAAAACCGGCCACCAAGATAAGCTGTTGAATGGCACTGGCCACAAACTGCACTGCTACACTCTCTTTCCGGCAACAGCTGAAACTGAACCCACTAAAACTGATGAAGCCCAAGTTGAAGATCTGAATGATCCTCACCAAATCCTCAAGCTGCGCAGAAACTCCTAAGTGAAGTCTCCTCAAGAGAGTTGGGTTTTCGTCCAACACTCACAAACCACCCGAGGGTTTCCGTCCTGGGGCTACGGCAGAAGTAGAGAACCACGTCCTCAAACCTCTCATACACAAGCGAATGATCTACTCCAAAGATGTCTCCCAATGGCCTCCTCCCTTCCTTTTATAGATCCCTTGGAGCCTTCTAGAGCATTATTTTATTATTATTTTATTTATGGAGCACTTTTCCCTTTTTATTAAAATATTATAAAATATTCCTTTTTAATGCAGAAAAGGGTATATCGGCTACCACGCCTCCTCCGGTCACTGAAATCTCTGTCTAACTGTCCCATCGTGTAGGTCTCCTCGTCCCGGTTCTGATGAGCTATTACACTAAGGTGTTCCATCATATATTCCTCCCGGAATGCCACCTTGAGCATAATCAGCTGAGTTAAGCCCATAAATAACTCAAAATTCCGAAAGTTATCGGAATGCATCGGAACGAAAGCCAAACTGCTCGGATGATGGAGTATATCAAGCGAATGCCTCCGGACACCATGAAAACTCCTCAAAACTCCTCTGAAAAGCTCCTGAGCCCACTGATAGCACCAATCTGTACATGTGACCTGTCTGCTCCTAACTCTGGAAGTCCATCCTAGCCCTGTCATGGATGATACCAAAAATGGGAATATTACAGACCTCCCGCCCCAAGATTGCTTGCCCTCAAGCAATCGAAATATGTGGACCACTCTATTGGCCTGCCGCACCTCAGACCCAATGCCTGGATCCCATACCAACCTCTGGGTGCTGCTATGCACCTGTGTCAAACCTCTCGGAACAGATCCCTCAATGCCGGGATCCCAAACTGATCTCTCTCTGTCCCAGACAACAAACAATCCTCCCGGATCCCAACGCCACCATGGCCAATCATCGCCCAAGTCCCACGGCTCAGGCTATGCACTGTCTCTAACTATATCTGATGCTCTCAGAGGTGAAGACCAACAACAAGCATCAATGCTCCCGGGCTCCTGCTGTGCTGTACCTGTAACTGCATATGTTGTCCCACCAACTGCATACCAACTCATCACTTCTCTCCAATCCAGGTCCTGACTCAATCCCATGCTGATCCTGCTCTCCTGAAATCGGGAAGGAGTCCTAAAGTAACGACAATCGGTGCCCTCCTGCCAACTGGAACCTGTAACAGCTACTATGTCTAAGGGCCCCTGCTCTGCTATGCTCCCTACGAAGAATACTGTACCACCAAGAGGGTACCAACTCATGATCTCCCGCCAGTCCATCCTGGAAGAAGAATCCGATGTAGCAACAACTGCATATGGAATATGCCTAGAGTGTCGCTGCCAACCCGTAATCGACTCACACTGATCTGCCCTATCTGTCAAAGAAAGCTGCCTGTAGGAAGAAGCCCCTCTCCCTATAATGGGCCAAAGTGGGCAAGATATGCTGCAAGCCCCATCGATGTACTCCTGGAGAGTACTACTCGCTGAAAATACTGCAGCTCTGCTGATTGCGGGTACATCTATCGACACCTCATCAATGTGTCGGCCCAAAGATGGATGCTCCAACTTGCCCTCTGATTGTATCATCAGGGAATCTAGTCGTTCCCCAATGCGGACCAACTTGGCCGCCGACTTGGCACAAGTCACTCTCATACCCTCCAGCTCCTGGTCCTGCAACAAAATGGCCTCCCGTACTGACGTGGCCTTCTCTCTCAAAACTCGAAGGTCTGCCCGAAGCCGATGATACCGCTGTCTGCGACCATCATCCAATACCTCTGTACCTGCTAGTGCCCTAGCTCCCTGCAAAACTATCCCATCGACCTCCAACGTCTCTAGAGGATATGGATCTGCAACTGGTGTCTGCGCATCTGACTGCTCCTCCTCAAAGGTTGACCCCAATGTTAGCTGCATATCTATCATAGGCTCAATGTGGGTGCCCATCTGGATCTCACCCAAGGAAATGTCATGCCTGATGTCCATAGTATCCTCCTCTGCTGACTCAGGCTCCATCATATGCTGCTCTGGCTGAATCGTCACAAGTGACTCATCACCCAGAGTATCACCTATACAATCCCCTGACTGCTCACCCTGTACACTAGAACATAGCTCTGGTCTACTGTCATCATCATCTCTGCATGGCTGCTCTCGCTCCCCAAAAGCATCCTCAACTGATCCCATGGACTCATCTGAAGAAGAGCCCTCACCCTAGCATACGGATGGAATGTCTACCTGCTCTACCTCTGCCACCTCATCTGCATCTCTCACACATGAGTGATCAGGCCCCCAAGGTTCTTTGCAAATGAAGAAAAGTCCCTTCCTCCTCAGCTCATTTCTGCTACCTGACCGACCAAACTGGAGCTGCTCCTCCCTGGTCAACTGTCTCCTGAGAAACTCAATGTTCTGCTCAACTAGCCCTTGGGCTAGCTCATAAGCAGCAGGCGAGTCCAACCGCTTACTCCTCCAAATTCTCAGCAACCTAGTCTGCAACTTCCGGCAAATGGTCTCGGGGTCTCTCATACATGACGACAAGATGGACTGCATGTGTACTATGACAGTATCAGGATGATGTTTCCTAATGCTAAAGAAGCATCGGAACATCTGCAAAATCAGGTCATCACACTCAAGATAGAACTAAGGTGTTCCATCGTATATTCCTCCCGGAATGCCACCTTGAGCATAATCAGCTGAGTTAAGCCCATAAATAACTCAAAATTCCGAAAGTTATCGGAATGCATCGGAACGAAAGCCAAACTGCTCGGATGATGGAGTATATCAAGCGAATGCCTCCAAACACCATGAAAACTCCTCAAAACTCCTCCGAAAAGCTCATGAGCCCACTGATAGCACCAATCTGTACATGTGACCTGTCTGCTCCTAACTCTGGAAGTCCCTCCTAGCCCTGTCACGGGTGATACCAAAATTGGGGACATTACAGACCTCTCGCCCCAAGATTGCTTGCCCTCAATCAATCGAAATATGTGGGCCACTCTGTTGGCCCGCTGCATCTCAGACCTAATGCCTGGATCCCATACCAACCTCGGGGTGCTGCTATGCACCTGTGTCAAACCTCTCGGAACAGATCCCTCAATGTCGGGATCCCAAACTGATCTCTCTCTGTCCCAGTCAACAAACAATCCTCCCGGATCCCAATGCCACCATGGCCAATCATCGCCCAAGTCCCACGGCTCAGGCTGCGCACTGTCTCTGGCTATAGCTGATGCTCTCAGAGGTGATGCCCACCAGCAAGAATCAATGCTCCCGGGCTCCTGTTGTGCTGTACCTGTAACTGCATATGCTGCCCCACCAACTGCATACCAACTCATCACCTCTCTCCAATCCAAGTCCTGACTCAATCCCATGCTGATCCTGTTCTCCTGGAATCGGGAAGGAGTCCTGAAGTAACGACAACCGGTGCCCTCCTGCCAACTGGAATCTGTAACATCTACTGTGTCTAAGGGCCCCTGCTCCACTGTGCTCGCCATGAAAAATACCATACCATCAAGAGGGTACCAACTCGTGATCTCCCGCCAGTCCATCCTGGAAGAAGAATCCAATGTAGCAACAACCACACATGGAACACGCCCAGGGTGTTGCTGCCAGCCTGTAATCAACTCCCACTGCTCTGCCCTATCTACCAATGGAAGCTGCCTGTAGAAGGAAGCCCCTCTCTCTATAGTGGGCCAAAGTGGGCAAGACATGCTGCAAGCCCCATCGATGTACTCCTGGAGAGTACTACTCATCGAAAGTGCTGCAGCCCGACCGACTGTATGTACATTTGTCTGTACCTCATCAATGTGTCGGCCCAAAGATGGATGCTCCACCATCTCCAACAACTCATCCCTCTCATCGGGAATGTAAAACTCCTGCTGTCCCCTAGCTCCCTGCAGAACTATCCCATCGACCTCCAACGTCTCTAGAGGATATGGATCTGCAACTGGTGTCTGTGCATCTGACTGCTCCTCCTCAAAGGCTGACCCCAATGTTAGCTGCATATCCATCATAGGCTCAATGTGGGTGCCCATCCGGATCTCAC